>JAOXXN010000001.1:31748556-31758767 GCA_026770055.1 Myrmophylax atrothorax | reverse complement strand
ACTGAGGGGAGACCTCATTGCAGTCTACACCTTCCTCATGAGGAGAACTGGAAGGGGCAGGCACTGATGCCTGTAGTGACAAGTGACAGAACCCAAGGCAACAGAATAAAGCTATGTAAGGGGAGGTTTAGATTGCATGTTAGGAAAAGGTATTTCATCCAGAGGGTGGCTGGGCAACTGGGAAAGGCTCGAGGGAAGTGGTCAGAGCACCAAGCCTGACAGAGTCCATCCAAGAGGCATTTGGACAATGCCCTCAGGCACATGATGTGATCTTTGGAGTTGTCCTGTGCAGTGCTAGTAGTTGGACTTCAAGGGTCCTTATGGGTTCCTTCCACCATATTCTATGAAATTCTGGTACTGCTGTATTCTAGTACTGTTGTACACCATATTGTTTGCTTTCATGCTTGACTTTAAAAAAAAAACATCTAACCTTCAGTCAAACATTAATAGAGTTCCAAAGAACTTGAGTCAGTCAGTCTGCGGCCACAAGTCAAAATGAAAGTGTTTGTACAAACAGCATTATTTTAGGCATGACAAAGTTTGAGAAGTAATTGGTAGCTAAATATTAGAGGCAAAAAAATACTTGGTCCCTCAGAAGTTAACTGTTAGAGACAAATCTAAGCTTACCATTATCTCCTGGCATCTCAGATATGACCTGATTAAAGTGGAGTGTTGTTTAATATGATAAAATGTGTTGTTAATATATCAGTGTTTGTACATTGAGATAACATTATTCAAACTAGGTATGTGAGCTAAAAAAGTGTACATCTTTGTGAGATATGTAGCCATAGCTCCAGTGTAAAAATGCAGCTTTTTCATGTGATACACTTACCTACTTACAAATGACAGTATTTCACATGCGAAGTCTGAAGGTCTGGAATGATTGAAAGTCAAGAATGATCAAACTATGAAATCTTGGCATTCAAAACCAGACATCTGTGAAAACAGGTACTAGTCTAAGTTGTATTAAAACACTTATTTTTTTGGTTTGTCTTTGTTTTTTTAAGCCTCTATACTAATGGCTGAAGTATGAAAGACAACGTTAAAAAACCACTTAGCTTTTAGAGATACATGGAGAGAGGTAGATTTTCCTAAGTATATATGCAAAAATTTGATAGACCAGAACTCTTTCACTGGAATAAAATACAGCTATTCCCTTTTTATACAGTAGTGGGTTTGATGATACTGCTTATGCTGCTTTGTTTTTTGTTTTTTTTCTTGGAATGTACTGAGGCATTTGGAAGGTCAGGTAGACATCGAAATAATGGTTTTCTTTGTAATATATATTTTCTTCTCTAGGATCGTGAGATCTTCAAGGGTGAAAAGAAAGGAGCAAAGGTGTTATTGCTGAGTAATACACACCTCAGTAGTCACTTTCAGAACATTTTCCCTTCTAAAGCAGCTGCACTGAAACTGATGCTTAACCAGCCAGTATTAGCAGTGAGGTGCAGCAAGTGCTGAGTAGTACCAGGGGGTTTCACTAGAGTTCTGAAAACCTGTTCTGTGCAGCACCTGTGTGTGCATCAACATCAGGAAAAGCAACTTTTAGTTAATATCACAATTTCTGATGAAAATCGTGGTTCCTATATTCTGATCTTTATAGTACTGCATCAATGAAGTTACATAAAAGGCCTGCTTGTTACACCTAATCAAAATGTTTGAATTGTTTCACAGTTGACAGTTTTCATTAATAACTTGTTTTCTTGAATGAAGTCAGAGTTTGGGGGCTTCTTTCCAAAATGTGGTCAGTTATGGTGCTCTTGGTACTGCATGCAGCTGCTTCTGTCCTGATTACCTGCAGCTTTCCAGTGATTCTTTGTTGTTTACAGGTTTCTGTAGAAGTCTGTGACCTTATTGATAAGGCAGTTAAATTTTCCTCTGTGTGTATATGTAGCACTGAGCACATAGCAATGCAGCTGTGATTTTTCAGAATGCATTCTTGCCACCTACAATGGCAGGAGAAAGGGAAGGATTTAGCAAATAGCTTTTTTTAGAGAACCATATAATTCATTTAAACTGAGCAGAAATATATTCTGCCTTGAGCTCATCTAGAATTGTGGGTTTGGCATGAGTTTAAGTAATCAAGGGATATTTTTCATATGGATTTAAATAGACTAAATATATGATAATTTAATCATCCAGAATCGTTCCAGAATGTTTTAGATTTAAGGGTTTGTATCTTATTGGTATTGATAGTATTGCTAAATAAGTGTCTGAATTGTTTGTATTTCATGCCTCAGTACAATATATTAGACTCAAAACCTGTATGAGATCCAGTTCTGCTTCACTTGCAGCCTCGTTTTGCTTCCAGTTGCTCTTTTTCAGTGACAGCTGAGATTGTTCAGAACTGTACAGGATTGTCTCCACTGTAGCACAACAGTGTAAAGTTGAAAACTGTGCATAAACAGGATTTATCATTCACTTACATAGAACCCACAAATTAAATTGTGTGTTAAATATATTTGCATTTGTCAAGATGAGAATCCTGCATTTAAAACAACCCGTCCTGATGTGTCCTTTCTGACAGAAATCTTGTGTTTCGGTGCCTGACTAATCTCTGCCTTGCTGATGCCATTGAATGAGCTCTGTATGTGAAAGCTCTACTAATCCTTGTACTTACTCTTTGAATGTTTGCTACAGGAAGCGAGCAGCTGCAAAGCATCTAATAGAGCGCTACTACCACCAGTTAACCGAGGGCTGTGGAAATGAAGCCTGCACGAATGAATTTTGTGCTTCCTGTCCAACTTTTCTCCGTATGGATAACAATGCAGCAGCCATTAAGGCCCTCGAGCTTTATAAGATTAATGCAAAACTCTGTGATCCTCATCCCTCCAAGAAAGGAACGAGCTCAGCTTACCTAGAAAACAATTCCAAAGGTGCCCATAACAATTCCTGCACTGACAGAAAAATGAACAAGAGGGAAATGCAAGGCCCAAGAGACGACTTTAAAGGTAAGATGTTTAGAATTTTCCTAAAGTAAAACACATTTCATATGCAAGAGTACAAGCCAACAGAATTCACTGTTTGCTTAAGTAAAATACAATGTTGGGTGCTTGAGTATTTTACCGTGGATTCTGAAAAAATGCTGGATTAATGCTGAGCACTGATTCCAAATGTGGTTCTTTATGACATCTCTGTTAGAATCAACCTGTGTTTGTTACCTTGTGAGAACAGTGGTTTTGCAGATACGGAAAGGCTTTTTTAGGTGCTGTTGTACAACTTCTCATTTTGCTGGTTTCCTAACTCCTCTACAGTTAATGAGTTATAAAAGTTATACTTCAACTAATTCCAGATTCTATGTTAAGAAACTTAACAGATGAAAAAAAAATACAGTGGGTGATAGGCAATACATTTACTAAGCTAAAAAATGTTCAAGCGGAGTTAGTTCTAAGCCAGTGTACAAAAGTGAAATAATGTTCTGTATCTTTCCTAACTTTTATTTACCTTTTCAATTTCTTGAATAGTAAGAGAGCAATGTTAGTTGTTGCCAAAACCTGTGATGCAAACAGAAATCAGGCCAAATGTAATTAAAGCTATTAACCTTTGAGCAGATCTTTTTTAAGTATTGTGGTAATAAACAGCATAAACACAGAAGTTCAGATTCATTAATTTCAGCTAAATAAGGTGAAATTGTTTACAGCAAAGGATTAAAAAGCCATACAGAATCAGCAGTAAAACATAGTATTGTGTTATAACAGACCTAAAATGTTCTGGTCAATAGCAGCATCAGTTTGTTCTTTATCTGATGCAAGGATAAATTTGTCCCCAAATTATTTATGATCTGAATAAGCAGAGAGGCAAACAGTAGGGAGGGGAGAGGAGGGGCAGTGTAGTGTTAGGTGGGCAAGAGGCACATTAGGGCGGTTTTGTGATTTGTGTATTGGTTGTGTGTATTTTCAATGGAGCTGTGCATAGACAGAATTGTCATTTTCTCTAACCATCCCCTCTCCCAAAGGTAGATATTTCAACCTTATCTCCAGGGATAGTCTGGTGGCTACAGCAGTCACTCAGACTTCTCTGCTGGAACATTGCAAGTATTGACCTTTTTTGTAGCTTTATAGTTACCTTTGGAATTGGATGATGTCTAAGGAATCAAGTGCTCTGAAATTTTTTAAGGTCCATCCTGCTGCAACAGTTACTGCAAAAACTGCCGTTATTTTTATGAAAGCCAAGGAAAATTATGCGTAGCTTGCTTTCATATTTGACATAGGATTAAAATTCTAAATAAATTGAAAGAAATAACCTTTCAGAAACAATTATTTAAATTACATTTCTGGAGTGCTAAGCCCTAGGACTGTTACTTTTGGGGAAGAAGATATGTGGAGGCCATTGTCAGTATCTCAGTAATATCTTAGATGGCAGTCCAAAAAGAAGGAAATAAAGAAATAACAAATAGATAAAAAGCATAGGTTACAATTGTAATCAGAGAGAGAAAGCACTGTTCAAAATCTCTTTTATAATTACCTGGGAAGGTATTTTCAATGTCGATCACCGAGATATTAAATGGGAAACAGAGAAGATCGGTGAGATAGGCAGCAATCTCACAATCGTAGCAAAGCTTCTGTAAGAGGTAAAGAAAATGGAATTAATAAATTTACTGATCTGAATATTACAATATTCAGATCGCAGGTAGTCTTTTTCACAGTCAAGGATCACTGCTAAACCTTGACTACATGTACAGGTTTGTCATGGAGTGTTACTGAGAACAAGGTCTGGGAGGAGTTGCATTTACTTCATTGAATTGCTTATTTGAAACAGGAGAGGTGAGAGGAGAAGGTATATAAAAGCTCACAGATTCAGACACAAGTCAGCTAGAATTGGCTTGTTTTAGAAGGAAGCTGCAATTTACATTTGTTTTCCTCCAGCTGTTCTTACAACTGTAAAGTAAAAATGAGGCGGACCCTTATGGCAGCTCATTTACAGGATGGTACAGGATATGACTTAAAGCTGCTATGAAACTGCTGATGGTAATATTAAATATTTTAACTGAAAATAGAACATGGTTAGTTCCTGAAATACTAAAACCTTTAGAAGAATGACTGAGAATTCTTTTTGTAAGTATGGAAATCTGAAATATGTTATGTTGTTAAATTATCAACCTCTGCTGATAATTCTTATGCTATGAATAATTTCTGTGGTCCAGAGTCAGTGAACTGTGGTCCTCATTTTAAGAAGCCATGTCAGGGAACAACATCTGTATCAGCAGTTAAATTTCTTTTAGGCAAGTTTTAGTTCCTGAGCATGCATTGCAGCAGATAAAAATAGATGTTGCACTAAGCTTCAATCTTTTCATAATGTTTTCAGTACAGCTGGCTTTTTAACAGGACAGAGTTTAGTTTTGAGCTTTTTCATTGTCTTCATATTGGTTGGAAGTCCACCTAAGTAGCATGACATAAGCTTAACCTTTCCTGTGTCATATGTGCTTTAAGAGTGGTGTGGGGCTCTGTGGAAGTCAATAGATTGTCTGTCTTTGCATCATCTGGTTTGAATTTTTAATTTAGTGACTGATTGAAATGAATATTAGTGTAGGTAATCACATTTCAAAATACTTAAACATATAACATCTTTATTTATTAAAATGGTAGCACTTTCCTCTTTCTGCAGAGGGTAGTTAGTTGTTCTAGCACAGTTGGTGAATACAATTCTGAAATGTGTGTTTTCAGGATTTCTAGAGATGGTATTAAACAGATTCAGCTTTACTTCTAAATTATGTCTCAGTTCAGAAGAATCTGCTTAAACTAGAATATCTTTAGAGGGTCTGATGATATGGTAATCCTACTCCAAATCATCAACTGATGTGAAAGCATCTGTGGGTTCTGTTTTGAGAAGTAATATAAAAAGCTATAAATAATGTTTTCTTTTTTTCTTTTCTAAAGAGAAAGTGAGATTTCAAATAACAAATGAACCCCCCAAATGACTTACTTTGTATCAGGAGTTTAGGGAGAGGGAGCAGATGATGTTTGTTACCTGAATAGCATGTATACCCAAATTGTTTGTCTCAGTAAGGCCTAATATACAAAAAAACAACCCACATGTGTCTGTAATTTAGAAGGCAGCATAAATTGCTGAGCATGCGTTGTATTTTTGGGAGGATTTTCCGGCATGAGTTTAGTATAAAAACAGTTGCAGAAAGCACTAAAAGTAGAAATAAGAAATCTTATGTTCCCATTAACATAGAACAAAGCAAATTATTGAATCTCTTCTTCGGGGTCTGTTTTTGAGGGAGAAAGAATGTGTGTAGTCCATAAGGAGGTTGATACAGTCTAGATTGTTTGGTTTAATGATTGATACATTTACTGTGCAGATTTACCGGCATGCTGTGTTGATGCAGTCTTACCAAGTCTTTTAAGTTTAAACCTCTGACTGATAGCTCTTGCTTAGACAACACAGTACTGTTAACTACTAAACGTACTTAGTTGGCTGAAAAAGTTGCACCATAGTGCACACTCTGATTGACATCCATGAATAAAACATTTTACAAAATCAGTGAATGAAATTGTGATTCTTCATGCTAATGAAATTGTAAAGTATCTGTCTTGAATTTATCCAGCATTGACACTGTTTTTCCAGTGTTAATGATGGTATGACACACAGATTTCTTGAGTAGAGCAAATCACAAGTATTTTATCTTTTTAATTTTATCTTAATAAAATGACTAACTTTATCTTTTTATAGATGTGACTTTTCTAACAGAAGACAAGATATATGAAATTCTTGAACTATGTCGGGAAAAAGAGGATTATTCCCCTTTAATCCGAGTGATTGGGAGAGTGTTTTCCAGTGCTGAAGCACTGGTACAGAGTTTCCGAAAAGCCAAGCAGCACACCAAGGAGGAGCTCAAGTCCCTTCAAGGAAAGGATGAAGACAAAGATGAGGATGAAAAGGAAAAAGCTGCCTGTTCGGCTGCTGCTATGGAGGAAGATTCTGGCGCATCGTCGTCTTCATCATCAAGAATAGGTGATAACACACAGGGAGATAATAACCTCCAAAAACTAGGCCCAGATGAAGTGTCTGTAGATATTGAAGCAGTCAGACGGGTCTATGATAGGTTACTTTCTAATGAAAAAATAGAAACTGCCTTTTTAAATGCACTTGTGTATTTGTCACCTAATGTGGAATGTGACTTGACTTACCATAATGTGTACTCTCGGGATCCTAACTATCTGAATTTGTTTATTATCGTTATGGAGAATGGCAATCTTCATAGCCCAGAGTATCTGGAAATGGCTCTACCGTTGTTTTGCAAAGCAATGAGCAAACTACCCCTTGCAGCTCAAGCAAAACTGGTCAGATTGTGGTCTAAGTACAGAGCAGACCAAATTCGGAGAATGATGGAAACGTTTCAGCAGCTTATTACTTACAAAGTCATAAGCAACGAGTTCAATAGTCGTAACCTCGTGAATGATGATGATGCTGTTGTTGCTGCTTCAAAGTGCTTGAAAATGGTTTACTATGCAAATGTAGTAGGAGGGGATGTGGATACAGATCATAACGAAGAGGAAGATGAAGAACCCATCCCAGAATCAAGTGAACTAACTCTTCAAGAGCTGTTGGGTGAGGAAAGAAGAAATAAAAAAGGTCCTCGAGTGGACCCACTGGAAACTGAACTTGGTGTTAAAACTATAGATTGCAGAAAACCACTTATCCCTTTTGAAGAATTTATTAATGAACCACTGAATGATGTTCTAGAAATGGACAAAGACTACACTTTCTTCAAAGTAGAAACAGAAAATAAATTCTCATTTATGACCTGTCCCTTCATATTGAATGCTGTTACCAAGAACCTGGGATTGTATTATGACAATAGAATCCGGATGTACAGTGAAAGACGCATAACTGTGCTCTACAGCTTAGTGCAGGGACAGCAGCTCAACCCATACCTGCGACTTAAAGTGAGACGTGATCACATCATAGATGATGCGCTTGTCCGGGTAAGTCATGCGGCAACATGGGACTCAGGTTTGTTGGTTCTGACTAGTGCAAACTACATGGGCTTTGACTAGCTGGAGAGGACTTTGTGTGAGTGCATATGTACTGATTTCCTGTAGGAGAATCTTAAATATCTTTACCACATTGTTTGAATTCCAAGTGTGATGCTGAAGATTTGTATGTTCAGCAGAACTACTATTGAGAGTGGCTGCAGACTTAGGTGTTTTACTGTATCCAGTATTTGTTATTCTCCATTATCAGATTCTGCACTGTTACAGCTCTTAGTGGTGAGAGTGACCTACTTCTGTTTCAGTACTTCTTTGTCCTCCGGACTGCCCTGGATCATCTTTTGGTAATAGAGTTTTTCTGAGGGAAGTTGGAATTAAAACCTTTCAGTTGTGTACCCTTCTTGTGGACTTCTGAACTTCTAAAAATAAAGCGTTGTTGCAATTTGGTGCAAATATTGATATGGCTGAGAAAGGAGAAGCAGACAATTGAGAAATACACTGATTTAAGATCAAAGCCTACTGTCTACCAGTTTTTTAATTTAAGGATACTCTGTAATTTCACTACCTATCAGACACAGTTGTATCCAGTTACCATTTGTCACATTAATATAATGGGAGTTTTTCCTTTACTGTTCAGCCAAGAGATGTGTAAACACTGGAAAAAAGGAGGGGCAGTACTATCTGTAAAGGAGAGGATGGGCTAGAAGAGCATAAGAGCAGAGCTAGTTTTAGGGTTATGTTCTTTTTAGTGTCAATTCCAGAAAAGGGAAACCAGACCTTCCTCCTCATGATGATAATAGAAAGGAAAATCCATAAATATGAGAAAAGGCATTCTTCCACGTACAGCTTGTTGTGGAAGGAAGTTGAAGTCTTTGAGGACAAAAAAAAACTATTTAGTGTTTGTTAGAAAGCTCGTGGGCAACATTGCAGTGAGACCACCCAGCAGTCACTGCTGTGCACATTCTTGGTCCGTAGGAAGTTTAGGAAATTTAAATCAGAGTCAGCTCAAACATACTGATTAAAATTATGATGCACTTGCAGCAGCCCTTTCACAGCCTAGCAGTCTGAGTTATGTGCCTGGGCAGCTGCCATGGATCCTCTTCTGTCTGTTCAAGCTGTCAAAACAGGCTAAATTATGGTGCCCTGACTCTGTCAAAGCCCTGAGGAAAGTGCAAATTTTAATCTGTTTATTCTGGGACAGAAAATAAAGGGAAAAGATAAAATTGTTCTAAATTCTCAGTCTAAACTGTAGTGGTAGTCAACAGGACCAGTGCAGTCCAGGCATTTCTCGGAAGTGGAAAGTAGATTATATTCAGTAAAATGGAAATGAATGCAGACTCACCATCATCCTGGGTGGAAGAAAGGACTGTGTGTGGTTTCAAACAGATCCTACCAGCTGGCTGCTTAGCAGGTTGTGGACTTGGGGAAAATTGTATCCGTAAATGTATGTAATGGGGACAGAATCTGTCTTTTAACTATTGATAAGTCCTAACTTGTGATACAAAGTATCAGTGCTCAAGGAATAGTTAGGAATAGTTAGGAATTAAGAAAGGAGAGAATGGAACAGCACAGCGTTGCTGTTGGCCATAGTGTGCCTGTTTCATTTGTTACTTCTCTTTCATTTGTTACTTCTCCGTTTAGTATTACAAAGGTTGCAGTTGCAATTTGGAGAGCTCAGAGTCTCTTCAGAGAATTTGTGAAGTCATCTTAAGGGTAAATAAAAGATGCAATGGAGAAGTTGAATGGGAAATCTTAACTTGGTAGCACCTTGTCGTCTTAGCAGGAATCAGGCTGAACATACACAGCGCAATGCGGGTTTTTTCCACACTGAGTACCTTAAAATGGTGCACATCTTTGCCCAGAACTTGTAACTCTTCATGAGAGAAAGATCCATCAAAAGCTAATGGATGTTAGAGGCATTTTGACAGGACCCACACACAGACCTTAGGAAGTGTCTAAGGTGCAAGTGTGTTGGTAGCTGGGAAAGTATCGCAGGGAAAATACTGTTCCATACTGTTGTCCTGCAGTTCCTTCAGTGAGTGCCTGATCTGTTCAAGAATTGCATGCCGTTGTTACAAGTACTTTCTGCAACTGGTTGAGAAGTGATTTTAGTAATTTGCACAATTGTTTCCACTTCCTGATTGGTATGAAGTAGGTCTGGAGGAAGCTCTTTAGTCTTATGTCCTATGCCTTAAAGTAGAATCACAGAATCGATTGGGTTGGAAAAGACCTCCGAGATCATCAAGTCCAACCCTTGGTCCAACTCCAGTCCAT
>JAOXXN010000001.1:31724724-31736919 GCA_026770055.1 Myrmophylax atrothorax | reverse complement strand
GGTTGTTAGCAAGTGTCATTTAATTTCAAATGGTGGGACATTCCCCTTTTTTAAACAGTTGTGCGAAATCTTCTGCTGTTCAAAGAAGATGAGTAAAGTGATACTGTTTACAAAGGAGTAGCCTTTCATTTTTTACAATGGGGTATGTGTGATCAACAGATACATTACCCGGTCTGCTTTCCTTGGCTAGAGACAGCAGCATGCCAGATTAGACCAGTTTCTCTGTATAAGGATGTTGAGAAATAGGCAGTGCTCTGAGTTTTCTCTAATTTCTATTACATACTCAAAACTTTTTGTGACAGAAAAAGTGGATTGATTTCTATGGAACAAGGCAGTCAGGGCATTTCCTAGTCTTTGTCTCCTTTGACACCTACACCAACTTCTTTTAAAATAATCCTTTTTTAACTCTTTGCACTCTAACATGGCTTAAACACTTCAGAGCTTTTCAAACCAAAATGAAATTCGCAGTAGTCAAGCTTCCCAATGTCTTTTCTAATGCTGTAGAGCATAGGGAATAGGATGTTCGCCAGCCCTTACCACCAACAGTTCCAAGTCCAGTCAAGGTATTTTAAAGGTCCTGTGAAAGAATCAAAAAGACACAGATAGTGAGAGGTTGAGACTTACATGTAAACTGTCAATAATTAAAACATTGAGGGGAAATCTATTACTTCACTGTAAAAATGCAGTTGCAGGCAGTTGTTGCTTTTACCTTCCCTTTGCATTCTTTAGCCCTACACCTCTGTCTCAGCCGAATAACTGTTCCTTTTCTGCATAGCCTTTGGTTTCCAAGAGAGTCTTGGGCTTTTCCTAAGGCATAGCAGGGAGGAAGGCTGGTTGCTCCTTTGAATAGAGCAAACTCTCACAGGTAATTTCAGATTCCACTTGGTAAATTCTGACTTAACTTGTGATTTTTTTTTTTGTTGTTCATAAATGTCTTCCTACATTAAAGACTGCCCCATCTGTGTTGCTTCAAGATCACTTCCTAGCAGTTTGAGTTTTAAATCAAGAAGTAGGAGATAAAAGCCTGCTGCCTGAATTCTATCTGATATAAAAGACAGCATTTTGTTTGATTTGAACATATCGTGTTCCACTTACAAGTGTAACATGTTCTGGATGCCAAAAGTCAGTACTGTTTCAAAAGAGTTAAAAAGAAGAGGGGGTAATTAATGGCCTTTAAGCTGCAGGTTTGACCATCACATTTAGGAAGATTGCTGGGTACTGATAGGCTCTTTTGAGGGAGTTATCACTCATTGCCATGTTTCTTTTTTATCTTAATATCTGCTGCTGTTTGGTTTTGCAAATGCTGAGCTTTGTAAAAACATTTTTTGGACTGCTATGGGAGATTTTAGATGACTTGTGTCATAGATTATAACAACCCTTTTTTGAGGCAGGTGATTTCATGTCTTCTGGTATTACTTGGTGATATCTGTTGAAGCTCATTTGTGACAGACATGTATTTCTTATTTTATTAGGTTCTTTACCAGAGTTTGAGAGACTTACTAGAGTATGAAGGAAGTGTGGAAGATGATATGATGATAACGTTTCAGATATCTCACACGGATCTCTTTGGCAATCCAATGATGCATGATTTAAAGGAAAACGGTGATAAAATTCCTATTACGAATGAAAACAGAAAGGTATGCTGAACTTTTTAAACAGAATCTGTAGTTCTTAGATATACTTACTCTATGTAGAATTATGTAGTACTCTATGAAGGTTTGACCTCACTCATAATTTAAATTTAAAAGCCTTTTAAAATTGCCATAGCAAAGGGTAATTGTAAACAGAAAAGGCTTCTCGGAAAGGAAGCATCAGTACATGCATCCATAGGTTCTGGGTGTGGTGTTTGGCCTGTTTGAGCAATATTTGAGAGTTGTTCCTTATTGTTGGATGAATAGAAGCTGAGCCCAGATAATCCATGTAGAATTACAGAATTACACATATTTTTGGGGTCTTGTATTCTTTGGGAGGTACTTCAAGTGGCATTAAGGTTTTTTGGGATTTATTTCCTTGCAGGAATTTGTCAATCTGTATGCTGACTACATACTCAATAAATCGGTAGAAAAGCAGTTCAAGGCTTTTCGGAGAGGATTCCACATGGTGACCAATGAATCTCCTTTGAAATATTTATTTAGACCAGAGGAAATTGAATTACTTATTTGTGGAAGTAGGGTAAGAATTCTGAATGTACACCAGAGAGTGGAGCTTTTTTTGAACCTAAGTATATAACTAGTGGTCATCTTTAAAAATATCATCTTCTTACAGAATTTAGATTTTCAAGCACTAGAAGAAACTACAGAATATGATGGGGGCTATACAAGAGACTCTCTTATTATTAGGTAATTTTTTCTAATTTTTTAAAGATAAAATGCACCTTATCTGCCTGTTTCTTCATAATGAATTTAATACTGTAACATTTAGTGTTTTTCTAGTACTGGAGATGCAAATGCCTTATGTATAATTGCACTTCATTCAAGTACTGTCATTAGAAAAGAGGAGATGGTATAAGCCATGTTGCATCAGTATGATTCCTTAGGAAACAAGAATAATAAAATAAAGAAGGAATATCTGCAGAACACTTAACAGCCAAATTAATGTTTAAAGACAGTTAAACTGCAGTGTTTGGCTAATATTCTGATTTCTGCTTCTGAATCTCATTGATTGGTAAATACATTCTGTCAGTTTTTGTTTATGAAACTTGTAAACTTGATGTTAAGACTGATTAGAATTGCTACACTTTCAAAGCTCAATTACTTTTGAAAGTCTCATTTACACCAAAGAAAATTTACAGTTTACTTACTTTTTGATTTCTTTCTTGATAGGGAATTCTGGGAAATAGTCCATTCATTTACTGATGAACAGAAAAGACTATTCTTACAGTTTACAACAGGCACAGACAGAGCCCCAGTGGGAGGACTTGGAAAGTTAAAGATGATCATAGCCAAAAATGGCCCAGATACAGAGAGGTAAATAAAAAAAAAAAAAAGAAAAAATTTACATCTTCTGTATTTGTTCATCAATGGAAGTGAATCCTCTGCTTTTAAGTTATTAACGTAGTTAAATCTGAAAGATGAATCTGTAAGAAAAGCAGGTTTTCTTTAAATTCATTATTTTTTGACTTGTGAACTAGCAATGTATTTCTTTTGCCTGTACTGCATGTTCCCAGCTCTGAATTCTCGTTTTTTTGTTTCTGTTTTCCCTCACAGGTTACCTACATCTCACACATGCTTTAATGTACTTTTGCTTCCGGAGTACTCAAGCAAAGAAAAGCTTAAAGAAAGATTATTGAAGGCCATCACATATGCCAAAGGATTTGGCATGCTGTAATAAATATAACAAAAGGGATTAAAAATTGACGGTGATGATGTCCCTGTCCAAAAAGGCCATAAGATAGTGAGCTACAGTAGTCACCTGTGTTTGTGCCTCCCTTCTTTACTGGGGACATTGGGCTGGAACAGCAGATTTCAGCTGCTTATATGAACAAAATCTTTATTTTTTCTTTTAGCGTGAAAGTGTTACATATTCTTTCACTTGTATGTACAGAGAGGTTTTCCTGAATATTTATTTTAAGGGTTAAATCACTTTTGCTTGTGTTTATTACTGCTTGAAGTTGAGCCTTTTTGAGTATTTACAAGAAAACAAACTGTACTCTCCCAAGGAAAATATTGCCATCATTTGTAGACCATGTAACCTTCAAGTATGTGCTATATTTTTGTCCCTGTATCTAATCAAATCAAGAACTGTACTTTTTGAGGAGTTTGCTTTTGAAACTTGAAGTCTTGGAAAACAGTGTGATGCAATTACTGCTGTTCTAGCCCCCAAAGAGTTTCTGTGCAAAATCTTAAGAATCAATAAAGATGGAAGGGAGAACTTGGAATGTTAAATTGCAGCCTTGAGAACTTTACTTTAGTCACAGCACAACAATTAAAATTCATTTCACTATATGTTGTCTTCACATGTCTTGTAATAAACTGTGGTTTTAATTAGGAAACATTTCTTAGCATATGAAAGGGTAGGAATTTTAGTTTCTTTTTTAAAAAAAGTTTACTGGGGAAAGTGCATTTTCAACTGAACAGCTTTAGAGTAGGGAGTGAAGTGTCTGGAAAAAAAGATAGGAAGTTTTTGCTATATTATAAACAAAGCATGTGGAAGTGCACTTAAAATGAAGTTTTATTCTTAATTGCCTATTATGTTGACATTTTAAATAGACAATCCAAAGTCTTCCCTACATGTTATGTCATCATCATTTATTTAATGAATCATTTTTTCTACCTATCAAGGCACATGATCAGTGTTGCACCATAATCTAAAGGGATGGCTACTGTATTTTAATCTCATCTAACAATAAGCAAAATTGAACAATATTAAATGTGAGACCTACTTCATATTGTACACTTCCAACCATTAAATAAACTGTTAGAAAGTAAGTACTAAAGTTATGTTCATCTACTACATAAAGTATTCAGTAGGTTTTTAATTTAACTCTACAAATCATATCAGAAATAAATCCTTTACCTTTCATAGTCTGTGTTTAATGTTAATTTCTCCTGTTGCAATATACAGTGAAGGGATTATGCATTTTTAAGTGAAGATGTAACTGGCATATCTCTTTTACAATACAAGCTGCAGCAGGTGTGCAGAGCTGAGCTTGTGCCTTGACAATTGCTATAACTGGCTACCATCGATCAAACCCATGACTGTGTGGAATTGGCATTAGAAGGCATAGTTTTGAAATCACTGAAGAAAGAAAAGATGTCTTTCAGGACTATTTTAATAAATTCTTTCTAGTAATAGAAACAGACAACTGTTATGTAACTATGATGCTGAATAAAACAATGACCTTTTTTCACCATGATTCAGTGAAAAAGAAAACAAGTGACTTCCTTACTTTGATAAATTGGATATTACATTATTTGGTTAGAAAATTTTCTAGTATGGCATAATTCTAGGGTTGCAGGTATGGAAA
This sequence comes from Myrmophylax atrothorax, assembly GCA_026770055.1. NCBI lineage: Eukaryota > Metazoa > Chordata > Aves > Passeriformes > Thamnophilidae > Myrmophylax > Myrmophylax atrothorax. The sequence continues at coordinate 31,731,953 of JAOXXN010000001.1, read as the reverse complement.
ACTCTCCAGAAGTGAACTGTAGTGATGTGGGGTCCAGCCATGTTCCCCTCTCAAATCCAAGCCAATGCCAGACGACCTGGACACGGGGACTGAAACTTGCTGGGGAGGGAGAGGTGCTGTCTGTCTTCTGGCCTTTGATCTCAAGGTGGCCCTTAGGACATGCCTTCTTGAAGGTCCACCTTGTTGCATGTCCCTGAAGAGGAAAACACAACATATCCTAGCTCTCAGTAGGGCAGCTGACAACAGTGCTTGCTGAGCCCATCGGGTTTGGAGCATCTTTTGCTGTAGGTGATGAGAACAAGATTTGCCGAGTGCTTTGAGGTGCTTCGTTAGAAGTATGAACATATCATGATACTGCTGTGTGGTAGGTACTGCCTCAACAGTCTAATACTTTAAGCTATATCCCTGTAACTTGTTTTATGTGGTTACACCCAGCTGACAGGTGTATATGATTAATGTTGGGGTTTTTTATGTAGGCGTAAAAGCTGTGCAGACAGCAACACAAAGTCCTCTGACTGAAGTGTTGACATCATAAATATACTTTTTCTGTTTTCCTTTAGCATTAAGATTAAAATAATACATAATTGTATTGGCATTTAAAAGTGTAAGTTGTTTGTCAAGAAATCATTTTCAGGTAAGATATAAGTACTTTATATTTGACTGGTTTCTCATTTAAATATATACTACCTCCCCCAAAATATCACTTTATTGAAATTTTGTCTCCTTAGCTGTGTTATAAATGTGCTACTTGTCCTGCAGCAGTGGTTGGTAAAGTTTAAAATAAATGAACCTTGAAGTCTTGTAGCTTCAGGCTGCATTCCTGCCCTGCAGAAGTGCTAGTCAGCCTTCTCTTGCTTGAAAGGGAACATCCCACTTTAAGGTGTTTGGGTTTGGGTTTTTTTTTTCCTGGGCTTCAGGCACACCTGAAATATCTTTCACCCTTGCTCAGTCCTTCAACAGTATTTAGCATATTTTAGGTCTACAAAGCTTACCTTGGAAACTTAAGTGTACTTCCATGTCACTGAAGTAACTCTCGTGAGTGTGTCGCAAGAGTCATCTTCCAAGGTAGGAGTCTGATGCCAGTGTGCTGGTGCTCTCTCCACAGGGTCTCCTTAATATGTTAACAAGAAAACATTTTGGACATCTCAGCATTGCCTCATTTGACACGTGAAATGCCTCTTCGAGTATCTCCTTCTGCACCCTGATAAACTGCCAAGATGTTTCCAACCTTGGTGCAAAGGGGGCGTCAGGCTTTTATCTGTGTTTTGTAGAACCATATGCCTCAAAATGATAGCAATGCAAGATACACTGAAAAGAATCATTTTAGTACAGCATTTTTTCAGATTTCATTAGGAGTGAAGGAATTGTTTTGTTTAGCTCTGAAGGTGTGTAGCACGTGACTGCAGGAATAGAGCACCACCTGATAAAAGATAAAAGCTTTTGCTTCTTGCTAAAAAAATGTCAGTAACAGCTGTCAGGAGTGAGCACAGTAGAGTTAACTAAGTAACTGTTTTGTGAATTTCTGACCGTGCTCGTCTTCTGTTTGGCAGGCAGCAGCCTGAGATGGGACTGTGGCAGCCAAGGGGACCCCTCCAACCCTGCAGTTTGAAGAAAGCTGATGCTGGAACGGGCTGGTGATGGGCCCAGGGCTCCAAGCAACTCTGTATTTCAGCAGTCAGTCTGTGCCTCTCATCCAACAGTGGGCTTCACTGCTGAAGCAGGAACTTCATACCACATGTAGTACCATGCAGGGCTGAGCCTCCAGGTGGCCTGCAGTGTGAGCTGCCCAGATGCTTGCCTGGGTTTCTGCTCTGTGGAGCAGGGAGCTGGACACAGCTTTCCATGCTACTAATGTCCGGAAGAGGACAAACCCCCACGCCATCAGCTTTAAGGTGTTTCCCTGGCACTGTTGTAGCCAGTTACCTCTAGGTAAACTTCTAATCTCACTGGAGGATTAAAAATTTCCTGGTTGTCTCAAGAATCTTCAGGATGCAGATGTTTCAGTTGTGTGGAATGCTTGAATTGTGCCTTATTTATTATGCAGAAAAACTGGCATTTCAGCATGCAAGATGGAGCAGGAATTTCTTCCAAGTTTAGCTATGCAAAATCAAGCCTTTCCTGACAAGAGCTGAGTTTATTATGTTTAGTCTGAATCACAAGGGTTTGTGATGTTACCTACAGTTCTTATTTATACTTGAGTTAAAGTTGTCACCAAGTAAGATCATCAGGGACTTAAAATGATTTTTATTAAAAAATCCAATTTTATACCATTTCATAGAAGGGACACTGCTGTGGAAATACTGGTATTTGTCTTAAGACAGGGCACTTCTTACCCAGAAAATCCATGAAATAATGTCATTATATTTTTCTCTAGTGCTGCATCTAAAGGTGTCTTAGGATGTTGATTTTTATTATTTTTCACTAACAAAATGTGTGTGGGAAGGTGGTTTTAATTGCAGTTGGGCAGCTTTCCAATATGCAAGTGTAGTTTTGTTCTGTTCTGCAGTGTTTGTAGGAGACCTCAAGAGAGGGATCCTGATAAATAACTGCAGTTTACCTAGTGTACTTGTGTTCATGGATATCTTGCTCAGTATACATCCTGCTTTGGGATTTTTGTGGGGGGGAATGTCTGAGAGACAGGGTCATTGGAGATGGAAGTAGAGGGTGGGAATCATTATTTTAGGATAATAAAGTAGCATTAGGAACTGCGACATTGTCTTGCTGCATAGGTTTGTGCAGAGTTTTGAGACAAGTGAGAGCAGAGCTGACTCCAAGTCAGAAAGTGATTGCTGGAGTTTTAGGCTTCTGTGTTTGCAAGGACACGCAGCACAGCTCAGCTAAACAACTGTGCCTGCAGGGATTATGCTGCTCCCATGGCCTTGGCTCACAGCTCAGACTGAAGAATGTCAAGTGAAGGTAAAAACTGCAGCAGCCTGAGGATTTGTGACTGAACTCCTTTCCCATGCAAAGCTGACATGAAGACTTTCTTAATGTCACCAAAAGCTCTGGTGTAACTGCTGTGCCAGTGGGTTCATATACAGAACAAATCCCTTAAATATCTTCCCACTGCATCCTTCTGCTTCCAGGCCTGTATAGTACAGCAGTGTGAGCAACAATGCTCAAGAGTAACTGTCCATAAAATGGCAACTAGTTGAACTTTCCTGATCCAAGTTTTGAGCTGCCCTATGTCATGTGCTGCTACATTTGATTTAGTTATTTCCCTTTGCAAGCACTCAGTGCTTGAGCAGCAAGTGGTAAAGATCAGGTGAGCCAATGTTACAGTTATAGGGGGGTTATTTCCTAATATAATTGATTTAAACAAAAAATTGCAAACTCAGCACAAGAATGTTTCCTAAATGAAAAGCTGTTTTCAAAAGAGTAATTTCCCTTGTGCCATGCACACTGATTTTTAATTTTCTTTCATTGCCATCTATGTGTGAAGAATCCTATGAACTTTGTAGCAAGTCATCTGAAATAAAGCAGGTGACATTTTGGCCTCGCCAGTGCCAGTAAATTCTTTTCAAAACACACCACAGACTTACTTGTTTATGAGCATCTGATAAGGGTTGGTTTTGCACTAGGTTTTTATACCTTGAATCTCTCTGTAGAGGGTCTTGTGTTCCCAAACTAAAATCCCCAAGAAGATACCCTTTCTAGCAAAATTCCTGTCTGACTGCTTTGGAGCTACAGCCACCAGGCTCTGCTTTCTGCCCCAGCTGGAAGAGCCAGCAGCCAGCCCAGGTGAGAGCATTGCTCCTGCGCCACGAGTTGTTCCAGACAGCATCCTCTGGCCTTGGAGGAAATCCTGCTTCAGACCTGCGGCTTTTTGGACAAGCAATTTTATCATCCAAGCTAGTTCCCTTACTGGCTTTGATTTTGGAAAAGAGAGGCCTTCTCAGTGTCTCAGTCCTAGGAATGTTTTCATGCATTTGGGATTCTGTTTCTGGGACCACCCACTGCAGCTGTTGCCACCTGCAGAGTACGTGCTTAGTCCTTTCTTTCTCTTTTGTGCTCTTGGCTTCTCACGAAGGACAGCGGGTGGCCTGGAGCCAGCACTTGGCTGCCGTGTCCTGATGCAGACCAGCAGTGGCAAAGGGGGCAGCTGGTGTCACTGAAACAGCAGCAGTGATTTGTCTGCTGCCTCCAAGCCTTGCTGCTGCAGGGCTATGGGGGGTAAAAATGGGCTCTTTCAGCAGTTTCTTCATAGAATCTGCAAGGTGACTGCCTCCAGCAGCCATACTCTGCTGTTTCTCACCTTTCTCCTGGGAATCTCACATCCCAGAGATGGTTGCAGCCTCTGGAGTCTCCTAGTGGCGGATGGCAACATCAGTTGATCTCATAATCTCCTGAATTTGCTCTGCAATTTTCCCTTTCCAAGTGAGAGTGAAGCTGTGTAGGTTAGGGCAGCTCCTCTGTCAATCTGCCTGGTAGCCGTGAGCCTCGTGTGTACTGTCAGTGCTTGGGTCTCAACCATGCATGGAGGAGCCAGGCTGTGGCTGACAGCATAAATAAGCTGTGCTAGCAACTGATGTGTTTGGAAAGGTGCTCTCCTAGAAAAGCTCTGCAGCTTTGTGTTGCTAGACATAAGCTTTTTTTCCTAGCCTTAATACAAGTGTGATCAAAGGCAGCTGTGTTACTGCAAGGACATGAGGCATTGGGTTTTCAGTAGTCAGAACTATTAAAATTCTCACCTCTTGATCATTGCCTTCAACAAGAGTGCCCAAAGTTGCTGCTGTATGAGAGCCTTCCCTGTGCCAAGCATTGGACAAACCTGTGAACAAGCAGCTCTGAGAACTTGCTTTAAACAGCTGAAATCTGCAAGTAATTTTAAACTAATGGGAACCCCAGTGAAGCAAGTTGGGTGAATTATCTGCACTATTCTGCAAGTAAAATACTTCTGTGGTGAACTGGCAATCTGTTCTCCTAAAAAGAGTAGATCTTTACAGCACAGCTGGTTTTGATTTGTCAGCTCTGGAGACAGGCTATGCCAAAATAAAATTCTTTTCTGCTTCTCTATCTCCTCCTCTGGAAAGGCAGGTAGTGCCCATGGGTTCCTGCCGTGCTATACACCTGGATGGGCTGCTCAGGTATTGTGGCTGCTGTGGGGTGGCTCCCATTCCAGAGCAATGGGGGGAAATAACTGTTGGCAATAAGAACAGAATGGGTTGGGGTTTTTTTTCTTGCCAGGAAACTGAGGAAGAAGTTTTCCTCTGTTTTAATTAAAACAGAGGAAAAGCTGAGAAATTAATAGCTGTTCATCAATTTGCCCATCAGTTGTGCTTTCCCAGTTTTCCATGTTACTGCTCTTCAGTTGCCCTGTAACAGAAAGGTTGGTACCAGCCCCCACAACCCTAAGGAAAGACAAATGGAATAGCAGTCATTAGTAATTCCTTTCATGTGTCTGCACTTCTGGTTTTAGTAACCTGTGTCTGATTTACCTATATAAATAAAACAGGTCTCTGTTAGAGCTGGACAGTGTCCTCAGCCTCTTGGAAAGGCAGCCCGTGGAAGCTGAGCCACGGGCACTGCAACCTGCGCTATCCCTGCAGGATCCCAGCAGAAACGGTAGAGCTGATGAAGGAATTCTCTGTGTGAGAACTGCTGCTGCGTCTGGAGTAAAGTTAGTGTTCATCCTTACATAATTGCTTAAATAATGCAAGTCTTTCCTCCTAAGTCCACTCCTAGGGTGCAGAATGGGGAGGATTGCAAACACAGAACAGCAGAACTGTATTTTCCACAGTGAAGCTGCAAGTTGGCAGCGGCAGGCCTCAGCCTTTGATTCATGAACTGGAAAGGGTTGCAAAATCTGAATTTCAGAAACAAAAGACCTGACCATTTTTAGCCCCAGAGCTTGTTCCTCAGGGCCTGTGTTTCCTTACCTATCCACACGAGGCAGAGTGGAAAGGGAGCAAGGCTTCCCCATCCTCCCTCTAAGGACTTCCCAGGCATCATTCCCCTCCTGCCCTGGACTGTGAATGGGGCTGGAGGTGAGGGGAAATCCCAGGTTGATTCCTTCCCTCAGGAAAGCAGCCACAGCTGAAATCCTGCGCTTTAACTGCCTGTACAGTTGCCAGATCCATTTAGTGCATAATTAATTTTGCGCTCAGGGATTTATACAGGGTGTTTACACATGCTGAATTATGTAAACAAGGGTTTGATTCTTTCTGTTTGTTCCAGGTTGGAAACATTAATAGAAGACCTGGGGGACTTTGAAGCCAAGTTCAGAGGCTGTCATCTTGCAAATCTTCAGGCTGAAGAGCAGCTCTCCTGACTGTGTTCTCTCACTGAACAACCTGGCCTAGGTTTGGCCTGTGAATCTCTCTCGTCCTTGTTGTCATCAGTGATACAGAAAGGAATGTGTCTTCCAAGCCAGCAACATACAGAGCAGCTCAGAGAAAGCACTGACACTTTTGTGGGGGAAAGGAAAATGAGCAGTTTGTTTCTTAATGTAAAGCAGAGCCTTCTTGTTGTACATTAATAATTATTGGGCAGGAATAAAACTATAAAGCAGATGCCTAAGAGAAAAGAAGTAAAAGCAGGGTTCTACTTCTCTGGGCTGTCTCTGAAGAAAGAGCTGCACAGTCAAACTACCCTCAACCCTCAGCTGTACAAATACATGAGCTGTTTTGCTGTCACTGCCCCTTCTGTTGTCCAGTTCATGCAATTTTCCAGAACAGTTTTCTGCTGTAAAAACTGTAAAGTAAATAATAGGGGATGAGAGCATTTCTGAGGGCAGCAAGGCTTGAATCATTTGCTGTCACAGCACAGGGTCCATGACTTGAGACCTTTTCCTGGGAAGAGTTGCTTCAAGCAACAGCTGGAGTATGGTGTGCTGCTCCACCACCATTACTTTCCTCTTGCACATGGAACAGATGTTTAAATGTCTTCTTTGCCCATCTGGTGTTTCACTCAGCACAGGATGTTTGGGGCAGCAATACCTTCCTGTGGCTGCCTCTTACACCCATGTGCAGTGCCTGTGTTCAAACACTGTAAGTGCTGTCCTGTTCCTTGCTTTCTCCTGTGGTGTGGCTGAAGGACCAGCCCAGCCCAGCCACACCCCTGCCAGGTAATTTTTGGTAGGTGATGTCTGTGCAAATAGGAGAAAGCTGCAAACATTTCTGTGAGACAAGGCACTGTCCCTGCTGTGCTCCCGTGCATGGAGCTGGGGAAGGGGAGGACAGCAGATGGGTGGCAGAGGCATGAAGAGCCCAGCAGGCTCTGTGCCCCAC
>JAOXXN010000001.1:31695599-31724624 GCA_026770055.1 Myrmophylax atrothorax | reverse complement strand
CCCACAGGACCTGGTACCCCTCAGGCAGGGGGGTGGTGGTTGGACTCTTGTGCCTGAGTGGTATCAAAACTGGGCATGGGGCCAAAGCTCTGTGCCAGCTGCCCTGCAGTGAGGGGAGACCACCATTCCCACTTGGTTTTCTGTCACTTCAGATCTCTTCCAGCTAATAATTTTCTGGGCCATGTAATGTTGAAGTGATCAAAGTCTGTCATGAAATACTAAAATCTGGAGTGATACAGGTAAGAGAAAACGCAGAGTTACTTCGACATTACTCAAAATATTTTAATGTACATGCTGTAGCCACATTAAAGGGGGAAAAACATCTTACAGAGATGAAAGATGTCAAAGGATGTGATGTCATCATGTCAGAGACTGAAGCCAGTAGCATCAAAATGCTCTTTTTCTGGCATATGAAAACCAGACCAAGAGGCACAGAAAGGGAATAGTGAACATATATTCAACTGGTAGGTTAGGCTGTTCTGATCCATCAGGTAAAGGAGCAGTTTTGTAGGGTTTTTAAACAGGTGTAAATTTGGTATAAATAGTACTTTAAACAGTTTTATTTGTATATACCTATTGGGCTGGAACAGCTGTACTATGTTGGGTAGATAGTTAAGATATTTACAGAGAATGATGACTAATGTAGAACATGTTGGTAAGCACAAAACCTACCAGATGTGGTGTTAGAGTAACACAGCAGTGAACATCAGCCACAGACAAGTGCAGTACCTGCCTTTGCTACAAGGTGAAAGGTTTAAGTGCAGCAGCTGTGACTGCCCCATCTATGCTTGCAGTGGTGCACTGCCATGAGCCCACACCCAGCTCACCTCAGCCCTGCCTTCCTTAGGGGGAGTGAGGGTACCAGACCCCTGCCAAAAGCAGCCTCTCTGCCCTCCCACATTGGTCTCAAGCCCTTAAAGAAAATAAGGACAAGATGCAGCTTGAAGGACCAACACTCCCCAATGCCACCGACCACATACAGGTCTGAGCTACTTTCCAAACCTCTTGTTATAGTCAATGGAAATTTTGACAATAAAGGTATTGTCTGTCTAGTTGCCTTCTAGGCCAAATGATAACAGGAATTTAGATATGGGCCCTGTGTGGACATTACTACCCAGTGGTCCCTTTGCCAGTGTTGCTGGCAAAGCTCCATTCCTTAGTCACTGACAGATTTGTCACCCTCACCGGGCTCAAAAGTGTCAATAGAAGGGGTGCAGCTGTTTGCCCAGAGGCAAGTGCTTACTCTGAGCAGTTATACTCAGTTTAGCAAAACCACTTTTCATTCTTCTACCATCCAGTCAAACCACCCTCTTCTCTGTGGGTTTCTCACCAATTTCCCCACCGGCCATCAATCCCAAATGCTGTTAGGGCTCCTCAGTCAGGGCTGAGGACAACTAAAAAGTCAGAGCAGTGCCCATGGTAACACCTAATGCCACTGAAGAATCCAGCTCCCATGCCATAGATGCTGAACAGCCTCTGCTACTCCATACTTCTGAAAAGCCAGTGAGATAAGGGAGGATAAAAGGGATAGGGAAAGCTACATGACAGGAAAAATACAGCAAAAAATGAAAGCTAGTATCTTCCCCGTGGAAGAATACTAAAAAAATCATTTCCGTGGGAGAGAGAGAAGTCTGGAAAGAAACTGGAAGCAGAGGGGCGGAGAAAGCTAAGAGCGGTGTGCAAGATGCAAATCCTGAGGTTACAGTGTGACAGAGCAGAAACCTCAGTGCCATCCCACCCTGAATGTCAAACAGCCTGAGTGGACCAGATGTGTATATTCAACTCAGAGCCAGACAACTCCTCTGCAGTGAGCAGAAAATCAACGAGCACAGGCAGGCTCCTGGCAGGACCTGAGCAACTGTGGCCTCCATTCTCCCTAGCCAATGGAAACATGGTAGCGTGACTATACTTGGGAGAAAGGATGGAAGTAAATTGGAAAGGGAGGTAGAGTAGGCACCTGTAAAAGAAAGAAAAAGGAAGGAAGCATACGCCTAGTGACTGAAATGACTTCACAACATGGGACTTCTTCCCCTGCCTTGCAGAAACCCTGTTGTGGGAGAAAACTGGCTGGCAGGCAGGGAAACCCTGCCCTGCCAGCCCACAGGGTTTCTCAGTAGCCTCCCTTCAGGACTGCCCACTTGCTGACAGGGAATTCACTCAACATGCTACACACAGGAACTGCATGCACCAGGGCCCTCTTTTCCCAGGTTTGGTGAAGCCATACTGCCCCAGCTGCCTTCCACAGTGACCTTCTGGGGACTCTCCCAAGTGAGGGTTTTACCAGTGTGGATGGAACTGGGCCAGGAAAAACAAAAGGAGGGAATCTCACACTCTGTCCCCCTAGTGAAGCAGTTGCAGAACAGCAAAGGCTGTCACAGACCATACCAGAAAGGACATGAATGAGCACTGCTAATCTGTCAGCATGGTCCTTTGTACAGAGCCCAGCTCAGCAGCAAGAATCAGACTAAAGCATCCAGATGCATGGCTATTTCATACACTACAACTTCTTAGCTGTCATCCAGCTGTTTGCACAGACTACACCGTGAAAGAACAAAGATTTTGAGAAACGTGGATTCTGTCCACGCAGCTATTAAGGTAGCAAAGTGCAGCAGGTACCCACAAATATTTTTAAGCCCTTAAAAAAGAAGAAACCCAAGCCCTTCTACTTCAAGTACAATGCCTTCTTAATGAACGGTGCATGGGAAGAGACAACGTGTCAAGATCTACAGGTACCAGACAAAATAGACGTTCTGAGCATGACTTGTAGGAAACCCACTCCCAGTACAAAAAAGTACCCAAGTGCCAGACCAAATCTCCCCCTAAGAAGAAGGTGACAATGTTCTATTTACAAGGAAATACTGCTTCAGTTAAAAGTGCTAAAAACCATTCTCTTGAGTTCATATAAAAATAATCATGTCTATGTATGCACACACATATTTACATACATTTATGGCTTTCATTGCTCCAACTTTCTCCAATAAATGAGGAAATATAAATAGTCCATTATTGCTTTTTCTCCTCCTCAGGTTTTTCAGCCTCTCCTTCTGCAATTGATAAGCTGCCACTACCATATTTTTTCACTCGGGTTTCTACTCTGGCAAGTCTCTGCTTCACCTTTTGTTGAGATGAGGTGTACTCTGCCATGAGCCTTGCAAACCTAGTCTGCAGCGTATCCAGAGCTGTTTCAAGTCTTCCTATTTTTTCTTCCAAGTCTTTTGGGTCAGCTCCTGCTTTTGCTGCCTCTTCATCTATTAAATTGTCTTTCATCAGAATTTGACGCCCTTTCTCCTCCAGAGCCTTTTTGGCTTCTGGATACTCTGTGAGGGCTTCCATTAAATCATCTTTAGACAAGCAGAACAAATCAGAATAACCAATACTCCTAATGTTGGCTGTCCTCCTGTTGCCAGATTTGCTACCTTTGATGTTTAGGATGCTGATTTCACCAAAGTAGCTGCCATCGCTTAGGACTACAAACTGGGTTATGCCATCATCTGCCACCACAGCCAATTTTCCCTCTTTAATAATGTACATTTCTCTTCCAATATCTCCTTTCTTGCAAATGTAGTCCCCAGGACTGAAGACTGTGGGTTTCAGTTTCAGCACCAGCTCAATGAGAAGTCCAGCTTCACAATCCTGGAATATACGCACTTTCTTCAGCGTGTCCAAATGGACATTGATGGCAATTTCAGCCTTCAACTTGTCAGGTAGATTTTTGAGAACTTCCTTCTCATCCACTGTTTTCTTGTTGGTCCAGAGGTAATCAAACCACTTAATAACCCTGGCTTCCAAATCCTTAGTCACTTTTCGGAATTGCATGTACTGTTTAATGGAGTCCACTTTGGCCTGGAACTCTGCCCTGGAAGCATTCATGTTGGAAATCATGGAGCCGACGTTACCGACAATGGTAGCAAAGATCAGCACACCCACCAGAAAGTCGATGACCACAAAGAGATACTCTTCATCTTTCACGGGGGGAGGTGTTTCTCCAATGGTGGTCAGTGTGAGTGTCGACCAGTACAGGCTGTAAATGTACTTCCTAGACAAGCGCGCGTACTCCGGAACGGACACATTGGGATAGACCCAGGAGTCTGTTCCAAATCCGATGACCTTTGAAATGGCAAAGTATATACACGCGTTCCAGTGGATGATGATAAGGATGTATAGCACAAGATTTCCAATACGGAACATGTTTGGATAATTTGTCCTGGTCTCAGTACGGTCAAAAAACTCAAATAGCCGAGCAATCCGCAGCAAGCGATTAAATCGCAGCTCAGGGTAGTTCAAACCAAGCTTAAAATAAGCCAGGTCTGTTGGCAGAAGAGACAGCACATCCAGTTTGAACTGCAACGTATTGGTATAATGTTCTCGTAATTTCTTTTCATCCTTAACTAGCAAGCCTTGTTCGAGGAAGCCTTCAGAGAATAAAAATACAGATTTTACTTGTTAGAATAAAAATACCATCAACAGTACTAAGTGACTTACATTTCAGCTGAGAACATCAAAAATTGTACTGTAATGTATACAGACATTGATACATTGTGGGATCATTTAATTGCAAACTTAAATATTACAATGAAGTTTTCCACTCTACTCTACGACAGCTGTATCTTTTTCCTTTAAGTATCTTTGCAAAAGGAGAGGAGAAATTCAAATGTCTCATTTTTTATGAATCACTGGCATGAGTCATAAGTAAAATTAAGCAAGTATCAAAGCAATTGTGTATAAAAATAGAGGAATATTTTTAAATAAATACCAAGAATAAGTAAGTATAATGGATTGTTGGAAACTTTTCCCAAACAATATAAATAGCCTTGAGATAAAGAAATCCAGTTTCCCCCTCCCTGAGCCATGCTTTTCCTCTTGTGTCCAGTGTTAAAACTGACAAGATTTTCCTTTGTTTTGCACTTTTTGGTGTTTCTGGTGAGAGAACTACTAAGCAGAATTTTGCACATTGATATTCATTCAAAAGACTTTGAAGATACTACTAGATTTAAAAAAATGACAAGAATATATAAACTGCCAGAGACAGGATATTACACTGGTCAAACCTCACAGGGAAACTTCTGTTTCCAGCCTCTACATATGTGCACTATTTGAAAATGTTGTAAAATCCCGGAATGACTCACCTGTTCTGAATCTGACAAACATGTCAAAAACATAGACGATATCAGAGCAATAATCCAAGAACAGCCATAATTTAACATGGTCCATTTGTAGCTCATCAAAGCAGGCTCTAAAGAAACAAAGATTCAAAAAACCCACAAAAATCACACAAACTGCATAAGCAGAGTATTTGCAGTATGTGTCCTAGCAGCATGTTAGTGCACACTGTTGGAACTGAAAAATTACAGGCAGCACATCTCTTTGCCTACAGCTAAGCCTGAACAGACACTAGGATCCTTCAGAACTCAAAGTGTTCAGGCCAGGAATAAAACTGAAACACAAAAATGCCACACAAGGGCACTTACGAAGGACTAAACATATCCCTACAATTAAAAATTCATGAGATTTCGTGGGCTATGCATGTCCATTAAGATAATTCCCAAATACAAAATTTGTTTCAGAGTGACGAGCCGTCCTCGTCTCTCCCTGCCACCTGATACAGCCTAAGGGAACCACTTTCACAGCCCCTCCATCCCTTCGACTCAAATCAATTTCCATATTCTACAAGGGAAAATAAACACTCGACTTAAATCTTTCTGCCCTTCGAGTGTCTATAGAGATGCATTACGTTAATCTGAGAAGCCCCAGCACTGCCCCCGCCACTCCCTTCTGTCCTCTCCCGTGTGATGGATGAGTAGCCCTCGCCCCTGGCAGTGCCCAGGACACACCTCAGCCAGCAGGTGGCACACAAAGGCCACACACAGCACTCATTGCAAGTGAAAACCACCCATTCTTAGACAAAAAGATAAAAAAACCCCAAACCCTTGGCCATCGATTTCCAGTGATACCCATATCATATATCCCTAAGGGTATATGAATTGTAAATCTTCTAGGCCACACAAAAGATACAGGGGGATAAGTGGGTGATTTACATACAAAACATAATTATTGACACGTACAATTACTATTAACTGAAATGCATACCTGCACACGAGCATACACCAGTTATAGAACACGGGGGCAGCAATTATGGTCAGCCAGTTGTAGTACAGATTGCTTGAAGGATCTATTACAAACACATCTTTTTTTGGCCTGGAAAGGAAAACATGCAGGTTTACACGGGAAATGTAAGCAAGCAACCTGCTGTATCTCCCTCTTGTGGAGGCTGCTTATCTCATGATGAACTCACAGCTGCCTGAGAAGAGAAGGTATCCCTGCAGGCAGCCCAGAGCAGATATCAACTATAAGCTTACTCCCAAATCACACCACCCAGACTGAAACCCTTTCAGCCTTTTTCTATAAGACCCCACTGAAAAAAGTAAATTGTTAAATGTTTTTTTAGTATCACTCCATTTAGAAGGTTATATTCCATTGCTAGAGAAAGAGCCTTCCTCTGCAGATCAATTCTTTTATTTTTGTCAAATTCTGTTATGGAAATAACCCTATGAGCACACATTTAGAAAAGAAAAATACATATGTATTCAAATACATGTTTATATGAGTAAGAATCTCTGTGTGCACATGCACATACAGTGTGTGTGACTAGCACTGAAACATCTCACACGTTCACAGCCCTGGCTCCCGAGGCCTCACAACAAGGGAGTGATGCCAAAGGAAGCATCAAATCTGGAATTTAAAGATTTAAAGAACAGCATGGCTAATGGCACATGTAGAGTGTGCTCAGAAGTGCCCTTCCCCAGCACAAAAAAGGTTGATATGGCATAGACAGCAGTTAGATACATAATAAGAGGAAATATGTATTAGTGGATTGTGAGGTCCACAGCTGTGAGTTATTCCAACAGTAACAAGTGTAATCTGTGAATGTACAACGTGGTGAATATGTGAGTGCAAAATGCACTAAAATGTATTTGTGTGACTTCCCCTCATCTCCAAGAACGTAAACCTATTAAAAAGCAATGAGAATTTCTTTCTTATTTGTGTGTATTTCTGACATTATCCTTGCTGTCAGCTGAATATCCAGACAATTACAGTAAATGTCCAGATGATGACAGTAAAGGAAACAGCTTTAATCTAAAAAGTATTTACTTTACCGTCTTCACTACGGGTTTTTAAAGCATGTCTTCTGAAAAACTTATTACCACCTCAGAACTGGTGATCATGAAAGATGGTGTTTATATGATGGAGTACAGTATCTTCTAGACATTAAAGCATTAATTTTCTCTGCCAAAATGGTTTTTTGGCTACTTCAAGGCTCAGGCTTTAAGCACATAGCAACTGAAGCCAAAAGACAATCCTTAGAACTAAGGCTTTCTAATCAAACAAAGCATTTATTAAGAATGTCAAGAACTTGAGATCCAGTAGATTCTTTTTGGAAGTGATTCCTAACCACATGTCCTGATGTCTATATAGCACATGCCATCATACACATACATATAAATTTGCAGTATATTACTGTAACATACTCCTTAACTGTGAAGTCCACTCAAAAGCAATCTCTTTTCATCTGCTGTCATTGTTACTTTTCATAACCAGTAGTGCTAAATTGTACTACGTTTGGGTCAGCTTTAGGGTGACAAAGCAAGAGCAGGATCTATTTCTGTCAAAAATATTCAAATGATCGCATTTTGTTGCAGAAATACAGCATTCCCCAACCAACAGAAGTAAACTTTAGTGATCACTAGCAATGAACTGCACCATATTAAGTAATTAAATATACTAGTCAGTGAAATAACTAAACTTACTGGCAAATCTTTAATTTTCTACATGCAACATTTTTGGTGAGATGAACCAGAGCTTTCATTCATCTACTCTGAGTCGTCATGGACATTCTGGAACAATGAAAAGTCTGTGCAGCTCTGCAAAGCAGGCTGCTGTCCTAAAAGGTCCTCCTAGTAAAAAAGTGATCTTCAAATCAAAGTGACCAGAGGCAGCTCAGTTCCCTTTGACTGACACAGGAAGCTGCTCGTGACACAGGTCTAAACACAGGTCTTCAAGATGCAACAACTTTTCCAAGCAGTTGAAACCTTTCCAAAGTGGAAAATGTATTAAACACTTGACAGGCCAGGATTCTGCAGTCCACAGAACAATAACTGGAAGTGTTAGGATGAAACGCCATACCATGTTTTGTAGTGCAGGAGGTGTGTTACAAGCACATATTCATTCTTTATACTTACTCTTCCTTTTTTTTATCATCTTTTTTGTCATCTTTCTTTTCGTCTTTCTTTTCCTCTTTTTTCTCCTCTTTTTTCTCCTCTTTTTTCTCCTCTTTAACCTCTTTCTTTTCTTCCTTTTTGCTGTACAACACAATGCAAGGCTTAGCAATATTACCAATATTGAAGGGAGAGGGTGGATGTTGAGGTATAGGAAACTAGACTAGGCTCCAGACAGAGTAGGACAGGGATCCAACTGCTAAAAAATGGTTTGCAGGCTGGGACCTCTCACCCTGACAGCACCACACTATCACAGCAGGTAAGCAGCTGGCTGATTCTCCGCATTAGTCTCCCACACTTCCTTGACCTTTTCCAACATCGGTGTACCAGGATGACTTTAAGTAAATGCTTCAATTTGTTTCATTCTTTAGAACCCAAGTATTTTAAAAAAAATCTATCAAATTATGACAGAACTTGAAAGGGCTTAACAAACTGTCAACATTCTTTGCATAGCCAAAACCTCACTGTGACTGTTTGAAGCTTCAGTGGTAATTAAACTAAATGTTACTGAATTTCCTCTTTAAAACCAGCAAAGCTGTAATTAATTAATTACCTCTGGCTTGAGCAATGGGCTTGAAGAAGAATTTGAGATGATATCTGAATAAAATTAGCAAATGTAGAGATGTGTGTCTCATTTAACTACATAGAAGTAATTTTATAAATGTTTTATAGCCAACACGACTAAGCCAAAATATTTTAGCTGTACACAAGAGATAGAAATCTACTATATCTGCAAGAGACTCCATGTCTCATAGTCCATGTCTACAAGATGACTTGTGCCCTAAAAGGGCTTTTTTGCTTTCCATCAGCCGTAATGGAAGGGTGGGTTGCCTGGCTTGCTCAGATGCAAGTGTCTATGGACAGTCAGAGCAGCCATGCCCAAGCTGCTCTGCCTGAACTCCATTGCCACAGTATTCAAAGGCTGGGCATTAAGCATGAAGTTCCAACATTTTCTCAAATCAAAGGGAATTTTACCTAGACTTGATAGAATCATGACAGTCCCCATGTTAATTAATTGCTTTCCATTCAATAAAGTAAAATAGAGACCACTTAATATGATATATTCTAATATTCCACAGTATCAGGAGCCGACTCAAGCTTCAAGATTTGATACCAAACATAGATTTTCAAACTGTTCAAGAATGTACAGCCTTTAGCTCATTAGAATGTGATAAGCCAGATATAAAGATGGTTCTGACTTGCCCCATTTTTAGGTTTGTCTGAACATTAGAGTCGAGGAGTTCACTTACACAGATAGACCCACGAATCCTTTTCAAAACTGCAGAAAGTTAACATCTTTCTTGAGATTCTGTCAATACATAATCTTAAAGCTTAATTTTTTACATGCCTTGGTCAAGAATCATGTAAGCTGAAAAACAGCACTCATTTGCACAAGCAGGAAATCTGTTGCCTGAGATCTTCTTTTTATTTGAAATTTGTCTAATCCCTGAAGCAGAAAGTGTCCCCATTAGACAGAAGAGCCTAAAACTGTTCCTGACACTACAGTGCATGTGAATAATGCATATATAAACATAACTTCCCACACATAATGTCTGGGTTGGAGGAACACCATGGACTTTCGCTCCCATGGGAGCTTCATGCCCTCCTCTGAACTGCCAAGATGGAGTCTGAGTCTCCCTTTGTATTGGTGTCAAGAAAGGACAAATTAGTTCAATGACATCCCACAGCAAATCCAGGAAAATACCTACCAAGCTGACCAATACCCCTAAAAATTTCAAAATTATACACTGCAAGGGGGTATGATTGGAGGAGAACCTTTGGCTTGACTGATCTTATATATGCATTTCAAATCAAAGAGCCAGCTTTTCATTTACCAAGGCTGACTCCTGCACAGCAGGGAGAACTGCTGCTCAAGTATCTATTTCTCTGCTACTGACCATCCTGGACTTTATGGCTTCATTTTCAAATCTGGTCCCTAAACTCCCTCCTGTTTAAAAATCCTGTCAGGATTTCACTGCAGATCACCATGCATGGTGTCTGATCTAAAAGCCAATTCACAGTTGCTGTTGTCAGCATTAATGCAGCTCCTCAATACTTCAAATGTCTTTCTTACTAGATAGGGAAATTTATGAGTAAACAGAATTTTCAGAGGGTAGGGTTATACATTTGTGGATCTTGTTATGCAGGGAAAAGTATGTTGAGATAGAGAATCAATCAAAAGTCATGGTGGTGGTGAACTTTGGAGGGAGTGTTTTGACCATTCCAACTCCCCTCCTATGTTTATGTTTCATTTTAAAAATGCAAAAGCCCATTATTTTACATAGCATCTAATGCCAACAATTCTTTTTCTCTGGCCTGAGATCTCCTACAAACTCATCTGTCAACTGCAGGCATCTTTCATAAGGGAGTTCCTTCAGTTTATGTGGCCTCTGTGAATCTTTCTGTTGTGGTAACTTCCACCTTACCACACTCCCACCTATTTGCAGTCTGGCCATGGAAGTCACTCAGAGGAAAAGGTTGGCCATAATCAAAGGCTCAAAGGCATCACCAAGAGTTCCTCAAGACCAGGCACTTTAACAAAATAAAAACTCCAAAGGTTAAAAAAGATATTGATTTCTTTTTCTTTATTGGTGCTACTAAGTAAATTGGAATGCAGTAACTAATAAACCAGTTGTGTGTGTCTGCCCCTTTTGACTCCAGCACAGCACAGCCATTCTGTGTTTCCAGTGCATTGAAAGGAGGTTGCACCTTTAGACTTACAAAACGTCTTCATCAACCCCTACAAAAACACTGTCAGAGTCTTTCATTGAGTCAAATATTTGCATTTCTCATCTGTCAAGTACTTTGTGAATCAGGTGTGTTTCAGACTGCTGGGCAGGTAGACAGACAGGTGTTGTCTTCGTTTAAAAATATGAAACACTGGAAGAATGAAAGTTTTGCCCAAGGTACATGAGTCATTGCTAGAAACAGAGTAAGAGAGAAGTATTTCCATTCTAAACAGTCCTTTGGGCCCCAGCTAGCAGGCAAGGCTTCAGCCTTATAGCACTTATTTTATACCAGTCTAAATAAAAATCCATGCATTTCTGTCACTGTTCACTGCACACAGATTTTCCTTTTCAATAAAAGTTACGCAAACCAAACCAAAAAGTTGCTTTAGGAGCAGGAAGATCTCTTGTTCAGGTATGTGCTAGAAGGTTTTTCAGCATCATTTAAAATGTATAACTTGAATGTGCCCATGACAGAATTATTTACAGAAAAAGAAAAACAACCTACTTTTCTAAAAGTATTTCTGACGCTATCAGAACCTGTCTTGATTACTTTACAATGAAAAAAAATTACTAATATCTTTCATGAGAACAGATCTGTTGCTGGATACTAAAGAGCAGGTATGTCCTCAGGTAGCTGTGGTCTAAGACAAGCAACAAACATGGGTGTTGGGTAATTTTCAATTACAGGAGCTCCACACATTGTTCAATGAATTTCTCTTTGGTCTAACTATGAAATAGCTTATCAGTTACATAAAATAGACTCAAAAAGACAGCTTCTGTCAGAGCTTCTGTTGCAATACAGCCTTAATATGGTGCCTGTCACTCTCTCTAAAACAACAGTATCTGCTGAACTGAAACACACATGGTAAAAGGATGCACACAGAAGTGTTTCCTTGGTACCCTGACAAGTACCCACTTCTCATTTGACAATCTGAAATTTTTGGGGCACTTGATTTGCAAAAACAGACCAGTATGTTAAAACAAGAAAATCACTATTAAAAAATTAATACACGTATTTAATCTAAAAACTGAAGAATTAATAAATCAATTGGTGATGCAGTAAAATCAGCCAGCTGAACTACAGGAGTAGGGACTAAATGCTTGATCAAATTCACTCCTGGAGGGGCAAGGGGAACTTCAGACAAAAAGAAGTTCACAAGGAGCACAAAGGATGCATTTCCTACTAAGAAAACTAGACCTTTCTCTATAATAAAACTATGTTCTTAGGCAAGGCTTAGGAAGAGATAAGGAGTTTATACTACAAATGTTACTAGGCTGGAATGGGGAAAAGAGAAGGCACTAGGAGCATAGGAAGATGTTGAAAGTTACCAGTACTTACTCTTCGTTGGTGTTGTTGCTAAAGTTGACATTAAACCTGGCCAAGGGCCAGTGACTGCAAGCAAGTTAAATAAAACACATTAAAGAGTGTAAAGAGTGTTGGTATTTCACGCACGTGTTTACAGACATGACAGACTGACTTACTGGCTCCTCACATATACACTGATAAGCTTAGGAAGGTCAACTTTGACTGCTGTGATAAGCCTCTTTGCATAACTGCTTCAAGGCACCAGTTTCTTTTTACCATGTGCTTCGAATCCACATTTGTGACTACATCTGATGCCTGAAGCTTGTTCTTAGGCCTATTAGTGCATGGCAATATGCACCTCACTATTTTTAGCCCTGTACTCATGGGGCCACTATTTTAAGCTTTCTTCAATCCTTTCAACTCTTCTTCACAGATGCAGTGTCAAGGCTTGGGGATAAGTAATAAGCATATCTACCACTGCTGCAGAATTAAACCTGCAGGAATAACAACTGGGAGTTACTGTCAGCAGCAACAGTGTAAAACTGAGAAGGCAAGGATGGATATGCTCAAACTCACTTTGAATAGCCTTTATACAGGCTTGCTGGCCCAGGATCAATGTTGTCCTCTCTAATTACTTCAAATCTGCAGTTGCTACTGATCCAGACAACTGAGAAATCAGACAATCTGGATCAAAAACATCTGCTTTTGAGCTGAATTTCCAAGGAATAGATCAAGTGAAAATAATAAGGCAGTGCTGGACCACAATAAATCAAGGTAAACTGTATCATGCACAGCCCTTCAAAGGTTTGTGCTTTCATTAGAATTATCAACTGAGATTTTGAAACAAATCAACTTATTACTTGCTTACATACCAATCTTGAACTATTGGGGGGGGGGCGAAAAAAGGGAGTCTCTGCTTCAAAGCATAATGCCCAACATAAGTCAGCTTTTGTCTTGGGACTTCATTTTTGCCTCTTTTAGCTGGAGTCAAATTTAAAACACTGTATCATACGTCCATAAAACAATAATAACCCATCAAGTCAAAAAAACGTAAACACATAAAGGTTTCTCTTGCTAGCCTGTTATTTTGTAGGAAAAAAAATAGGACTGAACCTGCCTTCCATACCAAAGATTGAGTATGTAGTAATAAGTGAAGTCAACAGCCAAAAGATTTTGTCATTTCTGCATCAGAAGCCTTCTGTACTGTTAGCAGATGAACTCCTGAATGAGTATAACAAAGCAAGGGCACATTTGCACAACTGCTTCTTTGAAGTTTCCTGATACTTGCAGATAATGTGCATTAACATTGATGTCCTGAAAAGCCACAGCTAGGAAAATTCTAGATTCTTGAAATAGAAATTACATTCATCCTCAGTAGAGAGGAGTTTAGCAACATCAAGTTGCACAACTTGCACATGATAAAATTCCAGTTCTAAGAAACGATTCTGCCTGAAGCAATATGATCAAAATTCTTTACTTCAAGATCCTGGCCACAGTGCACTTGAGGGGGAAAGTCTGCTGAAAGCTAGAATACTTCAGGTATGTGAAGATTCCTGGGCAGCATTAGATACTCTATTCATTTCCCACGCTAAGCTCCTTAACTCTTCTTAAAATAAAACTTAGATCCTAATTACCAAGAAAATACCATAACCTCAGTCATCTTCATTTAAAGTATAAACACGTCTCCTTACCTGTGTACTGCCCCGGGCCGCTCACGGATGCTCAGGAAGGAGCGGATGTTGCTTTGCCTACTGGACACCTCTACGAGCTCTGGCCCCCTGATGCGCTCCAGGAAAGAGTCAGGACTTCGGTCCTCATGGTGCACATGTCTTGTGGCCCACGACCTTACAGATAAGACAAATTGTGACAGCCTGCATGAAACAGACACACAAAATTGACTGAACCAGACAAGAACATGACACACCTTAAAACACCCCCACAAACAGCAGCTGAGGAGGATTTTTCACCACTTCTCCACCTGCCACAAAACTGGACTTGATGGACTAAGTGTGTGAACCCAGTCACTTCACACAATCTGGCAGATCACCTTTTGCAGTGGATCAGGAAAATATCTCACACATTAGTTCCTAGTCCACTGCAACAGCACTGCAGGAGCAACAGAATATCCTTGCCAAGTGGAGGCCTTTGCATCTTAAAGCAAAATACTCAGTGAAGTCTGCCAGATGCAGTTGTTTTAGGTACCTGAGAATTTGCATTCAGGAATCATGTTATGCTACCATAATATTTAAATGGCTAAGCACTTCTGTTCTCATC
The DNA here is from genome assembly GCA_026770055.1 of Myrmophylax atrothorax. Classification (NCBI taxonomy): domain Eukaryota; kingdom Metazoa; phylum Chordata; class Aves; order Passeriformes; family Thamnophilidae; genus Myrmophylax; species Myrmophylax atrothorax. The sequence continues at coordinate 31,710,042 of JAOXXN010000001.1, read as the reverse complement.
AGAAGCTTCTTTGTATATTCAGAGTATACACAACTGTAGCTAGACACACATATAATTCAAACTATCCTGAAAAAGGGTGAAGAGCAATAGAAATAAAGATTAAAAAGGTTAAGTTCTCAGTATGAGTTTATATATTTCTGTGCTTTAAGCTTACACAAAACCCACATCTTATAAACATTTTTTCACTAAACCCAACTTCTTGCAGACTTTGTAATCTACACATGGTGGTGTCACTGTCTGACAGCCAAACAGGGAAATACAAGTTTATTTTCCACAATCCAAAGGCTTTAGTGTAAACAACACTCTTTAAATGACCCTGGTTTTATAACAATTTTTTAATTTGTTCTTTGAAATATACTATGCTTAAACTGAGTATGGTCTGTATTGTGTGTAATCATGGTGTCCAAAGGCAGTCTCAGACAGAAATACTGAAAGCAGACACAGTAAGTTTTTGAAGCTCCACTCAGGGTTATGTTTAAGTCCTGGTAATATAAACAGCTTAAGCCAATGTTGACTTAATTCTGCCCACTAAGGTTCCAAATCCATTATAAACATAACTGAATTCTAAAAAAAGCAGAGAGAAACCCTTATACTCACCTCCCTTGTCAGAGTCATCCACCAAATGAGAACAATAATTATGTTTTATTTAATAGGAAAATAACATTGCATCAGCTATCAACCAGAATCAAACACTTAACCCATTTGCTTTGCATTTTGGCCTCACTTCATGCATTTCCCCCATATTCAATATATTTTCAGATTCAATTATATAAAAATATTTTTTTTTATATTTGATAAATTTGTGTGGGCTTATTCAGCATCTCTCAGATTCTGAGATTTTTATTAGCAATAGGTAAGTGATGAGTTCAGAAACAAGGTCAAATGCAAGCTCTGTTACATCTTACAGACTTTTTTCCACTGGACTCCATCCAGTTTCTTTGGAAAGTGATGTCTCTTCCTTCTTTGCCTCCCAATTGTGATCAGTCTCTTTCAACAAATGAAATACTGGGAGTTCTATCAGTTAGCATGTTACCTTGCCATTGCTCCCCTGCCTGTGAATGAGCTTGTCTGGGATTCAGACACATGTCTTCCCTCCACAGAAATGACTCCTTGAAGTTCTGAAGATGCATCCTCACACAGCGAATGGGTTCTGCAAAAGCAACTTTGGTTTTTCAGAATTCCATACAGCCTTCAGCAGACTTCCCCCTATCTAATTCTTGCCATCACTGCATCATGAAACAGGGCAGTAAACTGTCCTCTTTCTAGTAACGCAGCATATGTTTGATAACCATATTGCTAAGCCTATGCTCCCACTTTTCTGGAGCCATCCAATGTGAATCAAAGTCAGTGGAAGCTCTGCCATACATCCCAGCAAGCTCGGAAGCTAAAGATATTTATTAGCACTTAAAACATTAGCATTTGAGAAGAATAGATAAATATTTAGCCTCATCTTTCAGTAATGGAGTTTTAATTTACTTCACTGGAACCTGGACTTTATGAGGGTTCATTCACTCTGATTTTTTTTAATAGTACTCCTAGGGCTTTCTCTGTGTTTTTCAGACTTTAGTATTCACTTTTACAAGACTTTGTCACATAAGGATCACTTTTTTCCCCACTTTGTAATGCAAACATTAAGGATCACTTTTTTCCCCACTTTGTAATGCAAACAAGAACTATCACATATGTCTGTTAATCTGTATTGCCAGGAAAATGCTGACCATAATGATACTTGCAGTATCTTAGTAAGAACTGGCAACAGCATTTGCAATGCCCACAAAAGGATGATTCGCAGCTCACTTTTGTGGGGTGCACTCACAGCTGAGAAACTGGCAAACACAGAATCAAAACTTTATTATTTCTACACAAATAACAATGCTAAAATAGATCCTGAAAGTCCCAGGATTCTCAACTTAACTGTTTTCTACTTCTGTTTTAATTAAAAAGCACCAGGAGACACTGCTTAGTACAGAAAAATTTTTACAACCTAGTTTATGTTGTCAGTGCTGAGAATATTGTGGGTGCCAAAATTAACATGGTTTCCAGGGGACAATGAATGAACCCATGGAACAGAAACTCACTATGGAATACCAGACACACAGAGCCTGCATTCATCTCAAGAAGTCTCCTGAGCTTCATGCTGGGGGAGCAGCAGTTTGTCCACCTTTTTTCACTATTTCCTAGAGCAGCTGCCTATAGACCTGCTGGAAAAAGGACACTGGACTAGTCAGTCTTTTAAGCACTTTCATTCCTGTTTACAGACAAATACACATTTTGTGTGATCTTGACAATAAATTCTAATATTGCTGCTGGGCAGTGCCTAGTAAGTATCTAAGTTCCTATTATAGTCAATGGCCATCTCAGGGCTTGATTCAGCTGCCTCAATATAGGAACCTACTACCATTTGGAATACCTCAAAATACTTTATCAGACTTCTCCAGAGCACACAGGTCACTTCTCACATCCACCAGCACCAGCTAAATGCTTCAACTACTCTGTGGTAACTCAAACAACATTAGATGCCTATTTTAGGTAACTAAATTCCTCTCTCATAATCAATAGAGCCAAATGAGCCTGAAGAGTTATTCGACTTCAGGGTAAGCTGAGCAATTCCCCAGATGCTGCTGACTATGAGTACTGACTACACTCATCACAGCAGGAACGTAGAGACCTACTCTCACAGAGACACTGAAATCCACATGTCTACAGGGTGCAGCTGGATTCTACTTCCAACTTTTACATAGGGAGCCTGTGTCTGTAAGATAATGTGCTGCCTCTCCAATTTGAGCTGTTTCTCTACAGAGGCTGGATTTTAAAAAGGAAGATTCATTTGTTATTTTTTTGTTCTAACAAAATGAACCAACTTTGTAACACTACAGAGTAAGAATACAGGCAGATGAATCACCTACTTCAGCATAAATAAGAACAATAGCTTAAAGATCAGTAGCAGCTTTCTGTTAACTGTTGCAGTGAATGCTTTCTCTTGATAACACCTCATTTCACAGCAGAAAACCACTTAAGCACATCCTCAGCATTAAGAATAAATTTAACACCCACTGAATTGAATGAGACCTAAGTAATGTGTTTAATTGCTTTATTGAACTATAGCCAGCAGGAGCTGGAGGAAGAAAAGGCAAAGAAGAAATGCTGCTCCTCTACAAAACCTGGTGTTTCCTTCCCAGCGTCTATAGTTGTATATTTTGCTACAAAATAGAGAAAGCCTAAAATTCTAGATGGGACCTATCTTTTGATACAGACATATTCGAAAGCAAAACTGAACTTAAAAAACATGTATCAAGATTCTTTGAGTGGTATTACAAAGCTATGGTATATACTTACTAACAATCACTTCAACAATCCAAACCCCCTAAATATGAGATCTCTTTTAAAGAGTAATATTGTACCTTTTTATCTCTTCTCTTTATCTTCTTGTATTTTATTTATCTTTTTTATCTTTTTATATATGTATCTTTTTATATTTTTTATCTTCTAAAAATCTTTTTATCTTTGATCATATATGAACTTCTGTAATTAATGCTGATAGCAGCAAATTTAAATAAATGCTTCTTCAAGACTATTATGATGATACAAGTGTGGTTCATATTTCAGTCCCTCTGTCTGTCAAAAGCAAGACATTGCCTCTGAAGTTGCAGATGCCCAAAGAGATCTAATTCTACACTTAAACTTTATAACCCCACTCTCACATTCCCACCCGTAATTCCATTCTGTGAGCTGCCAATCACTGGTATCCTCTGCAAATAGGATATTTTAAAAAAGGAAAGGAAGGAGCTAATTTCGATCTGTGTTTTCCCTCTTTTTGAGATACCACTGTAAGTGGAGACAAGGGACATGGCTCTTCCAAATCTCCCTAAGGAGACCATGGGGCAGTATAACTAAGTCAAGCAACACATACTGTGCAGAACAGAAGCAGCTCTGTTTTCACGAGGGTACGTACACCTACATGACAGAAGATACCACGTAAGCAAAGCAGAAAGGAAAAAAGGAGCAACTCAAACAGGGCAGGAATCACATCCATACTCAACACTAGGGTCATGCAATTCATAAATCCTCATAAAGCAGGCAGTCCTATCAGCCCAGCAGGAGCCTGAGTGCTCTACTCTGGGTACACATTTGAACAGCAAGAAACAGTCTGACAAGGTCCACACCGAGCAGGTGCTTGATCATAACAAGCCAAAAGCAAAACATTCTTTCCGGCCTGTACAGATGCTGTGAATCATCAGACATCTTCCTGCAGGCACAGCAGGGTTTGCCCAGTCTAGAGAAATGACTGGTACCGTGCAAAATGTAAGTGCAAGCTCACTGGCACATTTTAAACCGCCACTTTAAAACTATTGAAACAGGGAAAGGCAAATGTAAAGAAAATATTCTATTTCCTCTGTACAGTGAGTGACTCTGAAAATCCAGGACAAAAACGTTGATATTCTTTATACACTACAGGTGTTCTCTAGAACTAGGCAATGTACAGAGGCTACTTCTAAAAAATAACTTCCCAAGACTTTTCACTGGTATCTTTTTTCCCACCAAATCCCACATAATCTGTTGGAAGCACAGACTGTGCTATCTGTGTGATGACTTGAGAAAGAGGTTTCTCCTTAATGAGTTAGTGCAATTCTCACTGATGTGAAAATGGGCTTTATTCCTGAGGTTGTACAGCTTCTGGTTCCAAAACTGTAAGCCACGACAACCTCCCTGTGTCTGTCTCTTCTATTCTTTGGATATCCATTGTGAAGTCAGTTAAGTGCACTGGGTCAACAATACCATGACACAGGCATTCCCATAACTCCAGCTCCTATTCCTGGTGCTGCAGGAGTTCCACATAATACATAGCAATCTGTTCTCTTGACTCTGACGACAGGAATACGTTACCTGACATAGCCATTTTCGAGCCTTTCGATATCTTCATCAGTAGTTCTGACAGACAGTCTGTGCATGCCAGGGTAGGAGTGCTGGGTGTTGATTTTGGCCATTTTGCTTTACATATCAACATCTAAATGACAGCTGAAAAGGGAAAAAAAATTCTGAAGACTGCAAAAGAAATGTGCTCAGTACTTAAAAAGAGAGCTTTATTAAAACAGTGGAACAACAAAAAGCAATTTCAACCATTTGAATAATAGCCATTGCTATTTGCATACACATATGACATGTTTCTTGATTTATTTGCACTAGACAGAAAAGAAAGTGATAGCAAAAGTATAACAAAGAAGATTCATCATGACCAAAAATAAAAGGGTTATGTGACACCACATTCTTTTTAGTCTCTGGGGTTTATGGATACCTACACTGTCATATCTATTATCCATAGTAAAATTGTGTATAAAATCTCATTTAAAAAAGTTACAGTTACAAAGTCAACCAAAAATCACTAGGTAATAGATGTGCTAGGACAACCCACTCCACTTTACCTTAATTCCCTTGTGCTAATTTTATCTATTTTATGATTAAAATGTATATTAACCAAGCAGATTATTAATGAAATTTATCCCTCAGCTTAATATATGACATGGAATAATTCTATATTATTAAAACTCTGCACTAAACACCTATCCAGGTTGTTTATCATACTGATTGAAGACAACCTCTGTTAAGATATTTAGCAGCTCATCTCATACAAGTGTTAAATTGATCTGTATTCCTTTCCGGATTTGACCTTCAATGCCTTTCCAAATTCTTATCATATCTCTCACTTGCTAAACAAGTTTTAAGACTCAAGACAAGTGCGTTACAAATGAGGGAGTGAAACAGTTTCTGTGAAGCCTTGAAATTTTTAAAAAAGAAAACCTTAAGTTTTGAAACTCCCTGCAGGAACTCTTTTTGTTTGAGATATGACTAGAATGAAATCCCCTCAGGATCAATTAACTCCCTCAGACCACCTATTGTCCCTTTTTTACCTGTAATCCTCTGTCTCACTGTCTACACAACATTCACCTTTAAGAACAGGTGAAACACAGACCTTTCAGAAACTTTCTGTCCTGAATTATTCAAGAAGCAAAGCTCACAATCCATGATTAGAACTGTGTTATGTATCCACTTTCTTAGAAACCAGATATCCAGCTTTCCCTCCACTCAACTCTTACACAACTTCAGTAAATCACATACAACTTTGATTAATATTATTTAATATAAATTAATATAAATTAAAATATAAAATAGATGGGGTTTTTTCATCCAGAAATAATAAAATTAGTCTAGAAATAGCCCTTGGATATAATTTAACACCTGAAATTTTGGTGTTAATAATTTCCCATTATTAATGTTGCCTCAGTGTAAGCCAATTAATGTCTTACTGTGTCTCACCTTAAACTGAGCCCTGTTCATGCCAGTTAACTGAAGTTTTACTGGGGGGAAATGAGCATTTTTATTACACATCGATATAAAAAATTTGAGTTCTTTCAACCCACTCTCAGACTGGAATATTCACTCAGAAGAATTAATTTCTAAAGTGCAGATGATTTATGCTAAAAACATAACTTGAGGTGTTAAAAGCTTGATGGTGGGAAAAGAAGAATGATTTGTAAGACAAGTAACAAAGCATTAACCTTTGTTCTAAAGATGTATTTTCAGCAAAAAGTTAGTACTGAGTTAAGACCTTGACTAGTTCTGCCACCTAACACAGCAGTAACACTCATCAGTTCTAGTGATTCACAATCAGATCAATGTTCCAGCAGTTCTTAAACAAAAGTCACCTGGTTAATAATATCCAACAAAATTAATAACTCTGTGAAAACAATAAAACTGTTGAAACAATAAAAGCATAAACTAATAAAACCCTTTTGAAGTCTTGGATGATACAGACAATTTGCTACTAACAACATGCATTCTCTCACTGAGGAGACATGTTGCTTCTGAATCTGGAGTTTAGTGAACAATGCCTTTCCACATTTCAGGTGCTGTAGGTGTGACATATAGATTTCCAAACCTGGGATTTGTGCATCAGCTCCTGAAAGTTTGGTTAAAAAACATTCAGTATATTTCTTTAAACTTAAAACTGAAATGGTTTCTCCAGATGCTATGAAGCTCCTGAAATTAGATATTACTAGTCTGGAATTAAACACTAGTAATAGATACTGGAATTAGATATTCCAAATCCTGTTGAAAGGCCTTGAGTATGCCAATGGAGCACTGAATACAGGAAACAGCTGCATACCTTATTTAGACTTCCAAAACCTGTGCCACTAAAGAAACAGAGTAAGCCACAGTTTATGAAGCCAAACACTTTTCTGAATTAAGAATGAGAAGACAGAAAGAAATAACAAGATTAAACCATCACCTTCACCACTGTAGAAGTTTAAGAATGGTATTCCTTGGGGCTCCATAGGAAAACCTGTCATTAATGATCCTGATGAAAAGGAGGGGTGATACAAGAAGATCTCAGGATGGTAAAAAACCCCTACTATAAGCAGGAGAAACAAAAGGAGTGCAAGGATCTTCAGGGTGACCCACATCAACTACATCAATTTCTCAATTTGATGACCAGTGATGTGCCACACAGGCAAATGGAAATCAATAAATACAGGTGAAAAGCATGTCAACTATTGCCTGACATGCTTTCAAATGAGCCACATGCTCTCAGAAAGGGAACCTGAGATTAGATTTAGACTAAATATTATGAAGAAATTTTTCACTATGATGGTGGTGAAACACTGGGACAGGTTGCCCAGAGCAGCCATGGGTACCACATCCCTGGAAGTGCTCAAGGCCAGGTTGGATGGGGCTTGGAGCAACCTGGTGTAGTGGAAGGTGTCCCTACCCATGGCAGCAGAGCTGGAACTACACGGTCCTTAAGGTGCCTTCCACCCCAAACCAGCCTATCAACTTAAGCCACAAGTAAAGCTCAGTGACACCTTGCTCACTGCAAGGCAGGCTTGCTGACACAGCAACTGGCAATATATACATGAAAAGTGCTAATGACACAAAGAACACTAAAACTGTTCCACAAAACAACAGTGCATACTTATCTGAAACACTATTAGTCCCTCTCTTAAACAGAAAGAAAAAGCAGAATAAAAGCATGGCAAGAATGATTAAGGACATAGAGAAGGGAGAGAAAGAAAGATTATATTGCTCACCTTAGAAAGATGAAGAAAAGAATAAAAATATGTAGGTAAAATTGGAGCTCATTTGAGATCCGTTACAATAATTTCAACTGTAAAATTGTAGTCTGAACTCTTATTCTCCACTATACTGGAGGAAAGGAGAGGGTAAACATTTCACAGAAATACAGCTCTACTATTGAGCAATAAAATACATTAATGCATTTTTTGAAGAAGGTAGGGACAGTGAATGAAGGTTATCTGTGCCCAACTGTAGTAGAGAGAGACTGAACACAGGACTGATAGAAATAAATAAGGCAGTAATTTGGATACAGCGCAGGTGGTGAGACCTCCTGAAGCAACAGTTTGGCACTGCATAAAGCCCATAAAATTCTGACACATTACGGTCTGTCTGATAAAGGAGAAGTATTTATTCCTTCTAGGCCTTCAAGACTTGTAATGACAAATGTGTTCAATGGGCTAGGGAGGAGACCACCATTTCAACATTGGATCCAAAATCGAGCAAGCAACTTACCAGGGAGCAGCTTAACATGAGCTATCAGGAGGAGCCAATGGGAAAGTCCTGAAGAGCCTGAGGCTCTGCAAACACCTTTTGCAGAGACACAGCTCCAGTTGTCTGGGGTCTGCCATCTCAAAACTGCCACTAAACACTGCTTCTTACAAGGCAGTTTTCAAAAGTGAGTAAAGCTCAGCTTTGTATTTAAAAACAGTTGTTAGGGTAGTGTGGTGGGTTGGGCTGGGCTGGCTGCCAGACATCCACCCAGCTGCACTCTCACTCCCCATCCTCAGCAGTGCAGCAGGAGAAAGACAAGAAAGCTCATGGATCAAGAAAAAGGACATAAAGATCACTTATCAATTATCATCACAGGCAAAACAGACTCAAATTGGGGAAATTCAATTAATTAATTGAAAATTAAAATAGAGTTGGATAGTGAGAAAGAAAAACACCTCCAGCCCTCATTTTTATCCCAGATTCAACTTCACTCTGACATTCCCAACTCCTCCACCCTACCCAGCAGCACAGTGGGTGAGGAATGGGGGTTTGCAGTCAGTCCATAGTGCTTCCTCACTGCTGCTCCCTCCTCCTCACACCACCCCTGCTCCAGTGTGGGTCCTCGTCACAGGCTGCAGCCCTTCCCAAACTGCTCCGGTGTGGGTCTACTCCACGAGCTGCAGTCCTGCAGGATAAACCTGCTGCAGTGTGGGTCCTCCATGGGCCACAGTTTCTGGCAGGAGAACCTGTTCACCCATGGGCTCCTCTGCACTGCCTGCAGTTTCCTTCAGGAAACAGCTACTGGCCTCACCGTAGGGTTATCCACAGTGAATGTCTGCTCCGGCATGGGCTGCAGGGGAATCTCTGCTCCCATGTCTAGAACAACACCCCTGCTCCTTCTTCTCTCACCTTGGTGTCTGCAGAGCTGTTTTTCACTCTTTTCCCCCCATCTCATTCCCCACACACTGCTTTTGTGATGTTATACTCGTTCTTAAGTGTTTTCCCCAAAGTGCCACCAGGCAGCCCTGGCTGCTCCTCCCAGAGGAATCCAAAGCCCCTGCCAACCCCTGGGGCCTGCACCCACCACACGCTGCTATCTGCCTTTGATAAAACCTCTGTTTTCTGGGAATTAGACTCTCTACTCTGAATATTTGAAGCTAGTAATTACACTGAGAGTAAAACTTGATTACCTAAAGGCTGACAAGTCTGATAAATCCACACTGGGCACTTAAAACAAGTATAGCTCTCTGAACCTCAATCTAGTCACCCAGCAAAATAAAACTTACCTGAAACCTTCCTAGCTCTTGAAAGAATGACATCTTTACCAATGCCTTAAGCAGAATTTTAACATGCTTTCTCACTTAGTCTTTCCTTCCTTGCTACCAATTGTAGTAACTTGAAAGAGATGATTAATAATTCCACACTCAAGAACACTGCTTTTCAGTGCATAAATCACCGGGACTGAAACTACAGCCAAATGATAAAGGTGTACTATCCTAATATGCTGTGCCTCACCTAAAAAATCCCCTGCGCAGGCTGGAAGGGCACAACCACGTGGGGAGAGCCCTGCCCAAAGCTTTGTTCGCGAAGACAGGCCAAACAACTATCCTAATAAAAAAACATAACAAATTATACATTAATGATAGCACTGCCTACTCCAAATGCAAATAGTTCATGTACTCTTTTATCCTCTTCATTTTGGATTCAATAGCAACTGATGTTTTGTGTCAAGTTATTTTATATGCACTGCCTGGTATAAAAGACTTGTTTTATCAGACAGAGAGTTGTTTGACAACAAGTATTAGTTCAATTAACACACAAAAACTTCAGATTCACATATGCATTTACTAATTTTGAAAATCAGGTTTTACTTAACTCTTTAGAACCATATCTTTAAAGACTTAGAACTAAAAGTACAAAGGCTGCAGTATCTAAATTTTAGGAGCTGCACTATCCAGTGGATTTCCTCAAGCAGGTATACAGAAATTCAGGTACCCAGCAATAAGGCACTAAGAAGGGAGCTACATATTCCAGTCAATAAGAAAAGACTGAAGGTAAAGTGGGAGACTGAAAACAGCTGTGCATCTGCCACCAGGCCAAAGAGAGGCAGCACCTAATCGGCAGAAGTAACTCCCTCTTTCTCAGGTCTATTCTATTTATCCATGTGCAGCAAATTGCATAGGGCTGAGCAGCTGCACCTCAAAAATGAGAAGCTTTGCAAGTCTGCTTCAAATTAAACAAGCCAAAACCAGTTTTACTTCTTTCTCCAGAGCCTTGTACCAATGGATTACAGGATACACTCACACATAACTTTCTCATAGGTTTTCAGTGCTCTGAGAACATATACTGGAGCAGCAGCAGGAATGTCTGTTTTCAGCACCCATTGCTATCTGGATACAGTCAAAGCCTCTGAGAAGGTTTTTGGTCTAGGTTTCAGCCAATATTGCACATATTCAGTAGGATGAAAACCCAGGGACGCACTTTAATATTAGAAATTATATAAAGTTTAAGAAGTTGATGGGCATCAGCTAAGCTACCAAAAGGAGCTCTGCAGCTTGTCAAACACTTGTGAAATAACTTGGAATTACTACAGCCTCCTTATGAAGAACATTCAGAGTTTATCTTTGGGATATTCTAGCACTTCCTCTTTGGGGCAGAATATATTAACACATCCTGACTTAATTCAAAATCATTAACCAACCAAGAATACATCCAATACAAAGTAAATATAGTTGTTTATCAATCAATAATGGCAGATTAAGCTATTTCTACCACCATTTAATATTCTTAAATCTTCTTTACTTAGAGTAAAAGGACTACATGGCAGAATTCAAAAAATAGCTTTTTAAGGTGAAATACATATCAACATCACAAAGTAAAAGATGGCTTTACATACAATTTTATAAAGGATTGTGTTTGTGTAGTTGGTTGTTCTTGAGGCTTTCAACATTATAATAATGTTGTTCTTGAGGCTTTCAACATTTCACTTTTTGCTATGGAAGCTACATAGGATCACTTACATCACTTTAGTTAAGACATGTTCTAAATCCTCATACAGCCTCTCAGATTCAACCCTGCTAAGACTCTGAGATTTATTTTGGGATTTGACCTCCACCTACATGATCCTGGTTATGTCACTTGGTAATAGTTGTAGCTCGGTGGGACATTGTGTACCTTGTGTGTGTTAATGTGTGACATCCTGCACCTACAATGATTTGGCCAATACAGGCAACAAATGGACACCAAAGACTGGACACTGGATCTTGAAGTAACTACACCATGTGAAGACAAGGCCCAATGTTTTTCTTCAACGATTTGGAGGTTTGCCAATTAACCTGCAGACTGGATTCTGGCATACTCTCATGGAAACCAACTTTGTATAAGAGCTATTAGATCAAGCCCCAGGGGTTGGAAAAATAATCAGTAACCTGCACCACCTTATCTTCATAAATCATTATGCACAACAGTTTGAATCAACAATTCTTAAATTCTAGGACCTCTTTTAAAAATACACTTTTCAAATTTTATTGCTCTCTTCTACATCATATTGTATTTTCCACAGTCTATGGGCACTGACATCTCCTGAAAATGAACACAATTTATATGTATAACCCAGTAGCCTCAGGACCAAAGATCTATCAAGCCCCTTTCATAGGTACTCTAGCATGTGCAACCCTGCATAATTTATAGTTTTAGAATGAAATGCACATAATTAGCCTTGATTCCTTGATGACTCAGTCCCTGGCACACTGTAGTACCAAAATAATCTTTTAAATAAATGGAATTATTTGGACTGAGTTTCCCTTCTTTATCTATGAACTATCAGTAATACAGTTCAATTTCCTAAGATTTGCCAAAGTTGTTTGCAGACCATTTTCTATGAATATATTATTTTTTATGCTGCAATATAATGTAAACCATTTAGGAAAAACTACCATGAATATTGAACATAATGTTGTTCATTGAAACACAATAAATTACAAATCACAGCTGAGGGGACAACCAAGTTACACCGTGTTGTTTCTGTTGCTGCTATGGGCTACCATGATGCAGATATTTTGTGTCCATGTCTTTGCACAGTAAATAAGCTCTGTGCAAGGCTTCTGCAGCCACTGTCTGAAATTCACCAGTTCAACCAGCATCTCTGTCAGCGCATTCATTTACTAAGATAATTCTTAAAAGTGAATGTAACAGGCGCAGGAATACAACTAAAACACAGTAGGTTTACACTGCTGAATGTGTCTATAAAATGCATACGTGTTCATGGACATACATATGAATGTTACCCATTCAAATTCACTCCCTGCCCACGTTATGTAAACTACCTGATTTATCTCACTTGGCTGGGGAAGGAAAGCGTGAGAGGTAAATTGTGTCACGTTTCACAAGCAGTAAGAAGACGTTCGACAGAAGAGGATTTAAGAGATGCTAATGAAAAGAGATGGCAACATTGGAGAAGGCTGCAGGACAACGTGCTGAACCAAAACGACTGAGCTTCGATGACAAAGGCTCGGATACACAGAGGGCAAAGCTCAGAGATGCTGATATGGAAGGACGATGTGTAATTTTTTAAAGCTGATGTGCTCTTCCCTGAAGTTGTTCACCACATGTTTACCATGATTACCCTTGCTGATTACACATCCTGACAGCCCCAGTATCATCTACAGCAAGTATTTGTCTAATCAGATGATTTTAGCATGCATAGTCAAAGAAAACGACAGAAAAAATACAAGAGGAAAAAAACCAACAAACCCTGTGCTGACTGAAGGCAAAGTTATGCTATTTCAAAACTTGTAACATCCGAAACTACACTTTACTCAGTTGTAACAATGAAAATTACAGATTTTAAATACAATATGCCTCTAACTACTTGCTTTGAATGCAACAACTATGAATCTGGAAAACAAAATATAGTTAAAAGTGTCCACGATCAACAGGTACCAACATTCACATTTAACATAATTTCTTCAGAGATCTAAAGTAACATTCAGGTCATTTTTCCTTGTCTTCTTTTTCGTCTCAGCAAGTGAGTGGACCTTGCATTAGAGAAAGACACAGATTATAGTTATTATTGCATATTGCACCTTCTTAGGCACACTATGTCCTTGATTACATTACAGCAGTTTTGCAAAGTATTATTAGAACCAAGGCCAATTTATTTGGAGTACCAGGAATCACTGGAAAATAATTCCCTTTCACTGCTTGCAGTACTTGTTAGCATGTACTTTATATAGGGTTTGACAAGGTCATGCTTATATCACAGACACTAGACAGTAGAGAAGTTATGAGACATATGGATCAGACTGGCAAATTCAAGCATCCATCAACAGGAGCGAGGGAAGTCTCCCTCGGCCTCACTTTTGTATGGATTTGTGTCCTGAACACAGTTTGATTTGGAGTATGCAGATCTCTGTGTCAATTAACCAAAATAACACGTCTCTTTAAAAGTAAATAAATAAATAAAGATTGTAAATTACGCTTCCATTTCCAGCTTCTGAGTTAAGGTTTGGAATTGAAGTCCGATGCAGGGAATGATCCCACTCTCACGGGCATTACAGAAGGGGAGCCTTCCTGCCTCCTCTTTCAGACTCACCTGCTCACGCTTTCCTTCGCAGCATCCGAACTCTGGAGCTCCGTCCGTCCGTCCGTCCGTCCGACTGTCCGCCTGCCTGTTGGATGCGGGCGCAGCGGGGCCGTGATGCTCGAGCGAGGTCGGCGGTCAGCGCTGCCCTTCCCGGCTCGGTCCCAGCGCGGACCCGCTCCAGTTGCGGTGCCGGGCAGACCCCGCAGCCCCGGCAGCTCCCGCAACCCCGGCAGTCCCCGCAGCCCCGGCAGTTCCCGCAGCCCCGGCAGCCCTCGCAGCCCCGGCAGTCCCCGCAGC
>JAOXXN010000001.1:31670426-31682003 GCA_026770055.1 Myrmophylax atrothorax | reverse complement strand
TGCAGGAAGGATTTTTGATTTTTTGATTTTCACATTTTATAGATTTTAGGAACACAGTAGCTGTAGCAAAGTAGATTTAGTGGGTTAATATTTCCAGCAGCTTGAGTTTAATGTCTTTCTATCGCTACCCCTGTCCTAGAACAGGGAGCTCAAATTCCTCAGCTGTTTAGTCCCTTTTTCAAGGTACAAGAATGAAGGGTATAAAAAGAAGGTGTAAACACAGGGCAGAGTGACCCAGAAGAAAGAACATTAGAAGAACTCCAGGAGCCTGAGGAAGAGAAGACTGATGAAGAGAGGGTCTCACCGACCCCAGACCCAATTCCTGGGGGGTGGAACCGGGGTGGGACTGGGACAGGAGAGAGGTGGAACTGGAAATGTGTAAAGTGATGATTGGATGGATCATATTATAAAAGCTATGGAAATTAGAGCTTGCCCACGCACGCTTCGATGTATTCCTGGGCGAGCCTGGGTGTTCATTAAAGTCACTACCCTTTTATCTCCTTCCAAAATTTGGCTTGGAGTCTTTTTTACAGACTTTTAAGGCATCACACAAAGGAACTCTGAGCATCTTGTGTGCTCAGGATGGCAGCACACAGTGCCAGCACGGAGTTGCTCTCTGGCCACAAGGGCTGGCAGAGCTGCAAGGACCAGCAAGCACAGCATCACTCGTCCCAGCCAACACTAAAGTGGCTGGATGCATTTAGCCATATATTTAATCAGGGGAACAACAGGCCAGCCCTCAGCTGCCAGCACTGCAGGCATACTCACAATGTAATTGTCTGGAAACACATTTTTAAATTCATGTGCAAAAAATATTTAAGTCCTCAATACCAAGCTGTTAGGCTGAAGTGCTGCCTCTTTTTTGCCTAGGAAGGGTCCGAGTTTTCTTCATAAAGCAATTGCATAAAAGAAAGGTTGGAGGTAAACCTTGGCAGGAATTTTCTTGTGGAAGACTTTTTCTCCTCTACTTCCTGTATCTCTTATAATTTATCCACAGAAAAATTACATATTGACCTCATGTCACCCATTATGACATAAAAAATGGTCAGTTTTCTGTTCAGGAAGAAGTGGACCAAGATAAATACTGAAAGGTATAACACACTCTGCCTTGGTGTCAAGTCTGACACCATTCTAGGAGTCGTCTTTCAAATCCAAGGGTATCTTGCCTTTTTATGGACAATTCAGATTCAGTATCCATGACTTCCTATAACGGCCATCATTACAAAAACCTGCCTAGTCCCTGTATTTTGTAAGCTTATATTTTTTAATACTTTGCATGCCTGGCAAGGGCAGAGCTCTTTCAGTTCAAGGTGACTTCCATGTTAGATCAATGAAAACGGCAGAAAAGAATAAACAGGCAGCATCTGTGGTGGTAATATGAATGCAGTATGTGTAAAAAGATTTCAGAACAAAGCCACATTCTGCAGACAGGCAGAGAAAGTGAAAAATGTGTAGTAGAAAGAAAACAAAACATTTTCCATTATATTCCCTATCTGTATTCACTGCGTTGCCTGAATTCACTTCCCACACACATTTCTTGGTAGCTCAGGTTTCCATTTCAGCCATAAAAAGTGAGTAGATTCACAGTACCTTGTATCAGAAAGAGCATGGGGAGATGGTAATTCTGTGAACTGCTGCCATGTAAGGACACTGTCTTCCCCCCCAAAATCCCCCTTCATGTTCCTGGCAACACAGTCCCACTACATCTCAGCCAGCAGGGAGACCAATGCCCCAAGGCCTGAAGGGCCCCTTACTGCAGAGCCAGACCCTGCCCCAGCTCCAGCAGCACAGGACCCAGGGCACAGGAGAGGCACTGGCACTGTGGCACCAAGTACTGCACTGGCTGTGCCGTCAGGTAGGTGCTAACAGGACAACCCAAGGAGGATGTAATCTTAGTGATTTAATCTGAGAAGAATGCTGAGTTTGAAAAGTCATTGTCCCCAAATATTTATTACTTACTGTTGTCCCAGGTTTTGTTTAAAAGCACCCAAGCTCTGCTTTAACTCTGAGCCCACCAGCAGCTGTGTAGCTCTAGCAGTGCACCATGGATTTTAAACCAACGTAGACTGCTTCTCACAGGGCTGATTAATGCAGAGTCAGTGCTGTAATAGCCACTGACACATGGCTTCTGCTTGACAAAAGGGACTGACAAAGCAGTTTGCAAAAAAAAGAAAAATAGGCCTGGAAAAGTTAAAAAGAATAAGCAGGAGAGGCAAAAATATGGTAATCTATATGTGAAGTCAGATGTGCCACGCTGTGAACTCAAAATACATTCCAGAATTAGGAGACCTTGGCTGGAACTTGTGAAGTCCTGTGAGCAAAGCTTGCTTTATGTTTGAATAAGTTTGTTCTGTACCTTTACAGCAAAAGCAGAGAAGATCTGCCAGACTGTTCAGGTTAGTCTTCAGTTTTGTGCTCAGCTGAGCCTGAAACTTGGAAATTGTCTCAGGGGAACTAAAGGTGCTGGAATTAGTCACAGTCCTAAAATCAAAGGCCTGCCATCTAATCCTGCCTTGACTACTCTTGTCAAATTCAATTACAGTAATTATTTTTTTAAAACTACTGAAACTGAGGACAATAGTCCTCACACAGTGGCACAGAAGAACCACTCAAGTGCTGGGGAATAAATGTATCAATGAGATCAAAGGCAATCTCTAGGGAGAAAAAAAAGAGCACCTGGGCAAAGGAGGGCCTGTAATAGATCACCACCCTTCTTTTTATGCTGAACCATACAAGGGCTGCCTGGAAAATCTTGTATATCTGTCCATAACCATCCCTCCAGATGAAAAGCTATTTCCAGAGGAAAAAGAGATGAGCAGTCTGAGAAAAAGTTCTAAAATGTCCCTGTCTCATCAGCTTCCCCGAAAACCATGGCATCTCCTGTCCTAAATATCTACCCTTCCTTGAACTTTCTTTTCTGCTGGAGACACACAACATAAAACGAAGATGAGGTGTGAAGGGATCTCCTATCTCCTCATCACTGTCTGACATAGCAAAAATCAGCTTACAGTCACATATCTGAGCTCAAGATCAGTGCATGCAGGTAGCTGTGACTACATGTCAAAGCCTGTGTCCCAAATTTCCCAACATCCTTTCCTCAAAAGCCTCAGGTAGTTTAAGATCACATGGAAAACAGGGAGGCAGAGAGGCAGCTGCACAGATGCCACAATGCTCAGCTCTGAGTTATCTGTGTGTGGGGCAGGGAATGCCACTGGAAATGGGCAATTACCTCTTCTAAACCTGCTAAGGATTGAGACATGGGGCAACTCTCAGAGGAAGGGGTGACACTACCAGTGCTGAGGTCCCAGCCTTAAGAGCTGGTTGGAGTGGAAGAACTGAGCAAGAAGAACTGGTGTTCAGTTTAGGCCACAGATGTGTTTGTATTTGTTTGCTTCTGCATTTTTCGTATAGCCCTGTTATTAGAAAACTGGGCTTAGAATATGTCGAAATCATCCCTCACACAGATTTTCCCTTCTACATGTTTTCTATTAAATTGGAACCTGGGCACTACTGAGCTGGGTTGAGGTGTGTCTGTGCAAAAGGAGCAAGGCTTCACCAGCAAACCTCATCTTATGCCTTGGTTAGGGACAGCACTTGCGCAAGTGCTGTTGGCCTGGCTTCAGGGCCAGTGTGGGGAGGACTGGCATCACTAAGTGCTCAGTTTTCAAGAGCACTCAGCATAAGCCTGCACGCTTTTCTGCCAAGCACTCCCAGGAGAAGCACCTCACAGCTGAAGGAAAACCTCAGTTTTGATGCCAACACCCTCATTTTATCAGTGGGAGAGGGTTACACTTAGCCCCAGATCCATTCAGAGGCATGTGGGTGTGTGATTAAGAAGAGCTGTGGGATCTTTCACAGCACTGTTTTATCAAAGGACTGAGCCTTGGGAGCTCAGTTGTATTTATGCAGCAGCCAAGGGAAGCAGTGATGTCACTAGGCAAGCAAGGAAGCAGTCATGGAGGAAAAAGTCCTTTGCACACTTGTGCAGATTGAGTCAAAGTTTGTTATACAACTTCCATGAAGCTGCCCCTTTTCTTGGAAGATAGGATATTGCTCTGATTTCATGGTTTCACCACTGAGTAGGAGGTTACTGATGACTTTCAAAGGAATTAATTCCCAAACACTTTTCTGCTTCCTCCAGTTCTAACAGCTGGTCTCATAAAAGCCTTTACTCTCATGTCCCCTTTTATCCTTACTTCCCTTGGACCTTGAGAGCTTCATGGCCACACTCCCAATAGGACAGTGAACAGATCTCTCCCTATGCCTGTTATGCAATGCTGAATAAAAGGGGCTGAGTCCCAACCTCTGTGTTCTGATCCAGAATAGGGGTGAATATTCCTTTCTGTTTCTTTGGTTGGGAGGGCGGTGTTTGCTTGTTGTTGCTGTGTATGCCATATTTCTTTATCAAATGGGAAAAGTGCCATCTTCACAGCTGGAATAGAAACACAGAGAAATCTGAGCATAGTCTTGGCAACCCCAACCCCACCACTGCCATCTTTGTATGAGGCAGTGTGATGAAGCAGCAACCTGGATTTTTGATGATCTGGTTGTGCTCTACTGACAGGATCTGAAATTAGACCTTCCTGGTCAAGCTCAGCCATCTGGTAAATCTAATTGGAAAATTCGTCTTGTTGACAGATCATCATAATGCTACTTGTCTCTTCAAAACAGATGGAGGAGAGAAACAAGCACATGAAAACATAACCTCCTGTACAACTGCCCCTGGGTGTGGAACCCAGGACAGAGCCCACTTCATGCAAATGGACCAACAGGAATGTTTGAATGAAGAGAATAAATCATACTGATAATTCCCAGGCTTAATACAAAGCAATGCAACAAAACATTTAACCAAACTCAGGCAGGAAAAAAGTCTTATGGTTCACAGTAGGGAAAATAAGTGTTACCCCATGACAGGTGCTTTTTGAGGTCAGACAGCACACCCACAAAGGAGCTGTGAAATGGATTCCTAATAACAACTGAAAAGGTAAGTCATCCATCACCATCCATATTTCTGTAATAAATCAGTTTTTAAATGGAACTTGTCTAAATAACCAACAGTGATTGATGACCACTGTTTATGCAGAAGAAGAATTAACCATTCAGACTACCTGTGCTGCCAGTTTTGATCCTGCTCTTGGTTAACACTTCTCTCTGTATTTCTCACAAATTTGTATCACATCCAGTGGAATATTAAGGTAAGTTTCTTCAGCCATTTTTTTCAAGGGGATCCCAGCCTTTGTCACTGTGGGGTGGCATACAATCCACCTGCACACACTTAAGGGTATGTACACATAAAACTGGCCCACAGTCCATTTTGTTCACGTCATTGGAATTGCACAAGTTCAGCCTCAAATACGCAGTAATCACAGGAGACACAGGTGAGGGGATGATGTCAGTGCTGAATTAGTCTGCTTGAGACACGTTCTGCAAAAAAGTGACCAAGTAAACTCTGAAGTCTATGTGATTGGAAGTCATTCTAGGGGATAAAACAGATATCTAAACTTTTCATTTAGATACTTTTTCTACTACTACGGATAGAGATTTTTCATCCAGTGGTAGTTCCATTTGTTTCAGAGAACAAAAAGGTTCATATCCACAGCAGAAATGTTTCATTCCAGCTGTCCTGTCCTAAAATTTCATGGATGCTGTGGTATAGTGATATCACTTCCAAACTTTGTATTGTATAGAAAAGCTCCTCAGTGAGTCTATAACCAGGGACTCCATGTGTGTGCCAGGTCAATTCTCTGAGAGAAAACTCCAAGCCATGGTGGAGTAAGGAGCCTGACCTGCAGAACAGGAGATAACATGAGCTATCCAAATTGGAACTTCCAGGATAGACTGTGTCATTTTCCTGGGTTTGAGTCTTCCCTGAATCAGGCCTGGCAGAAATTTCAACACTCTCTCTCACATTCCCACTGAAGTATCTTGGCTTCAAGGTCATTTTGGCTACACAAACTCTATAATCTTTCTTTACTAAATAAAAATATCTGTATGCTTGTGTGTGTGCGTGTGTGTGATCTGAACTGCAACAGAAACAGTTATCAAAACCTCAAAATTTCCCCAAAACTGATAGATTAGTGTTTTCCTGGCCAACTGTACACCTGAACTAGCTACCTAGAGTAGCCAATTGAAACACACCTAAAGGAAGTACTCAAGAGACATGTAAACATATCCTCAAAGACTCTGTTTGCCTCCACTGACTACAGAAATATAATTTTTATATGCTCTCACCAGGCTATTCTCATTTTGAATTAATTACTGTTAAAAATGTGAAGCACAAAGTGGGGTTTGAGATTTTGAGTGTGTTTGTATATAGAAGTACAGCCAACAAATCAAGCTCGAAGGAAGCAGGGTATTTAGTATCATACTTTTAGTTCTCCTACAGCAGGGTAGACATTCATCTAAAAATAATGTGACACCTTCTCCTTCTCTGAGTGGCTCCTTGAGATTCTGTAGTAAGTACCACAAGCAGCTCTGGTGTTGTCTCCACACTGGTCTCGAGGGAGTCTCTACCATCTTTGCCATAAATCAGATGTGACCTTCCTGCATCTGTAAAACCAAACCAGAATTTTGCACCCACTCCATTGTGCTGGGAATTTACCTCACAACTGCAAGGTATGAGCAACACAGAAAGACCTTTGATGGGAGATGAGCATTTATTTCATGGTGTTTGGGATGTCTTCTGTTCATTGCTCTGTTGCTTTAAGATTTCAGGACAAAAAAGTCAAAGGTAGCCATAGTTATATCATGCTAAGTGAAATATTTAGAGCTTGACACAAATGGGTGCATGAAATAGAGATCACCCAAAGTACTCTGAACAGACACAAACACACAGACTGTAAGAGAAACCATATGGTAAAATGTCTAAACTCCAGCCAACCCCAGTCAACCTTTCCTGAGCACAGAAAACGCCTCCTGTATTTCTGTCCCACTTGTTTTGCCATTGATGGAAGCTATTTTCCCACATACCTATGCAAAAGCCTCTTCAATAACATGCAGAAATGTATGTTCAGCTCCAGAGATGTCCTTGGCTCACGGCATCACTGGCTCTGTGAGGGTCCTGGAAGCCCTGGGTACAGCCAGCACAGCACTCTGTCACTGACAATGTCATGCTATAGGCACCCAGAAGGGACGGGATAGCCACACACCATCTTGCAAGGTGAAATTGTCGCTACTGCTCTTTGTTTAATCATGTAGCAATATTCAATATTTACGAATTTGTTCAGATAGGAGGAATGTAATAATAATGAAATACTAACAGAAAAATATTCTTCATGTGAAAAAGACATCAAAAATAGAAGAATCAAAGTGTAGAGGAGGCAATAAACATAAAGACAAGACCTGAGACATTCCTGCTACATCAAAGCAGAGCAAAGTCATACTTCAGTTGAGGTGAAGATCTTCCCTGCTAAACACACGATAGCCCCTGACTGTGTGCCATGTCTTGGATGGTGAGCATCACATTCCATTTGTTAGATATAGAACATTAATCTTTACATGTTTTTTTTCCTCTGGGTTCACTCAACTATCAATTATTTGGGAGCTAAGAGCACAGATGCTCCTGAATGTGCCGAGGTGCAATTCCTACTTCCATGTATAATGCTGTAATACTAAAGCAATTCCTCTGCCTTCAGAGTAACACTGACTTTATAGCAAACAACACTGAGAGGAATTCAGCCCTTGGTCTGTGTTACTGAGAGGTTAGTTTTCAAGGGCAAAGCACTTCAATTGACTGACAGTTCCCATCAGTGGAAAAGCTTTAGCGACAGTGGAAAATCGGGTAAGAACCCTGAAGTAGGTTTCCCAGAAGCCTTACAGGCTGAGACTGGGAAAAAGGAGTTGTGGGAAAAGGCATTTCATGAGAAAGACCTACAGGTGGTAAATCAAATGGTTCTACTGCAAGCAAAGTGTACTCTGGAAAAGACAATTTTCCATTCTCTCTTCTCATATCAGTACTATTCAGCTACACAGCTGACCCTGTTCCCTTTCACACCTCTAAAATAAGTCTGAAAAATCCTTTAGTACTAGTAAGTTTATTTTTGATTCAAGGAATAAAATTTCACTGTTCCAGGTGCTAAAAATCTTTCCTATCATCCATTCCTTCCAAGTTGCTTCATCGTGTACCACATTTGCTCTGTGCAGTGGTGCTGAGGCTGGCTTGCCAATCCTCACTGCTCCATGTTGACCCTAATAATCCTGAGGTTGTTGCTTTTACCAGGCTCTGGAGAATTTCCTACAGCTGAACTGTGCAAGCAACAGGGAGACTTCAGTGAGCTGGGAGTTGAAGCTCTTGGCAACTGCAGAGTTTGACACCTTGATGAACACCCAGACGATGACACGGAGAATGAAGATGCTAGGAGAGAACAGGTACTGTTTGGTTGAGAGAAAACACTGACCCACTGTGGATATTACAGTTGAAATACCCCCCGAAATTTATCATGAAACAAATAACTCCTTGACTATACCAACAGAGTAGCAGTCCTGCATAAAGATGCTTTTCACGGCTTTCCTTTCTGCTTTCATCCTCACAAGTTCAAACCAGTCTGCTTTTTAGACATTTTTAAGTATTAATTTTCTACATTTGTATCTGTTGTTATTCACAGGCCAACCTTTGTTCTTACTCTTCTTCTGGTGGGGACAGGGGACAGGCTACACAGACCTTTGTCTGGCTCAGTACAACCATGCTTGTCTTCTCTGGTTTTCTATTTGTGTCACTGAAAGTCACTTTTTACCGTCATTCATATCACATGAGACTACCAACTACCAGACATCATCCTGGCACAAAACAATGACAATCATAATGATTTGCAAATGACCAGAAGCTGAAGGAAAAAATGAAAGAGAATAAAATAAGAAGAAACAAAGTAAACAAAAGCATTTACTCTCTTCTGCTTCATGTATTTCTTTAGGGGGAATATTTTTGTTTTCAGCGATCGTATAAGAAACAAACGTGTGGAAGGCATCTGAAGAATAAAGATATGATATACATGGTGGGGAAGCAACAGCACAGATGGAGTACAGAAAGAGTATAAGATTTGAGTATGATTAGTTTCAGGAGTGACAGTCATCCATAGCTACCACTGAAACTCTGAAGCTGCAGTTTAAAAATCAGAGGTGTGCCTTTGAAAATTATCTTATAAATGCACATTGTCAGCACTTAGATACACAAAAGGAGCATTCTGATTCTTCTTCAGTGCCCTAAGAGACAGGAATCTGGAGTTCACCTGTGTGAGGGTCAGGGAATTTCTCGCCTGGGTCCTGTCAGCAGTACAAAAACATTGCCAGACTGATACACTGACGGATATTGTGACCATACTCTTTGCCTGAGTAAAATGAAAGATGCACCATTAAATGAGTGTTCCCCACCACACACAATTCATGGACTGTTAATTTTCTCTAGCTGGTACACGTGCTCTCTATGTATCTTTCAAGATGTTGAAATAGCCCATTTTGGTCTTGCTTCCAGGATCTGGACTGAACTGCCCTTCCTCTCCATCTTCAGATACCCCAACACATGCCTCCTACACCAATGGAACTGCACTTTCTTTCCTTGCCTGTCTCCATGTTTCATTCTTTACAGGGAAAGAGACAGGAAGTTCAGCACACTTTCCTCTCTCCATTAGCTGACAAGGCTGGGAGGAGAGAGTGGCTCCAGCTGAGCTGTAACCAACAAAAGAGACAAACAAAAGCTAAATCCGGAAGTTGTTGGAGAGCCCTTAAGCACACACAGCTGCAGTAAGGAACAGATGCAAGCATAGCTGAATTGACACCAACTGCTTATTAAACAAGCCATGGCCAACAGATGGGAACACTGCTTTATTATGATAGCCTTCTCCAAATGCTGAACGAACTAGCTGGAAAATGAGACTGCAAAATGACTGGGTGCTAAAAATGTGAAATCCTACTGTGGGATATCCAGCCAATCCACTAGACTGCCAGGTGCCACAGCTGTTACGGTCTTGAACCCAATTCAGAGGAACTACATTTGCCAAGCAAATGTGCATTTTCAGAGGTCTGCCAACTACCCCACATTGGTAGTTGTAGTAATTATCAGAATAATTGCTTCAAGCCACGTCTCGTTATAAATGAAAAAGGAGATTTTGTCTCTGTTAGCTGTTATTTGCTAATGCATCAGGCAATGTAGTCTATTACTGTGTATCATACCTGTCTATCACTTCAAATTTTTTTCTGATTTTTTTACTAGATACACATACTAAAAATTGACAAGGAAATCATGTGGAATGAACATTGATTTTAGGGGGCATGTTCATCATAGAATAAAGACTAGAAAGAGAGGGAGAATAATTTTTCTACAGAAAGAGACACATGATTTTAAAGTATCTATACAAACAATTATTGTAATAACCAAGGATGGAGTTAAGTATCAATGATCTTGCTCCATCAAATAATATTACTTGAGTTAATCAGACAGAGAATCAGTAGCCCACTAACAGCCAGCAGGAGTTTGCCAGGAATTCGCCAGGCCTTCATTCACTCTCCTATAAACATATAACTAACACAGCAAGAGTGACAAGCACACACATCAAAATAATAATGTTTCAAATAGAATAGTTCTGGAAGAAATAAGAAAATATTACACTTCAACAGAATAAATACCTAACAAAATTACTTAATCTTTATTCTCTTCTATTAATGTTGTTTCCCTGAGTGGGAACAACAGGAATGGCTTGTTGATTCCTCTTAGCAATCAGCAATATTTTAACTGAGTACAAACCAGGACACAAGCATTCCAAAATGCTCCTTTCATTCACACAGGGCCCACAGCTCTGTGGAAATACATGGCTTCATCAACCACTAATATAAGAGCTATGTAGCTGAATCCACATTGTCTCGGAGAGCACAAAAATCCACCTCCATATCTGGCAATGCTCATTCAAGTTCAAGAGAACTTACTGAGTGATATAACAGATGAATGTACATAGGAAATCAGCACACCCCTAGGAAGAAGTGTTGATTAACACATCAAGTAATTACAAAACACAGCCCAATGAGACATTTAAATATATATATATATATATGGATCTGGACAG
Source organism: Myrmophylax atrothorax (assembly GCA_026770055.1). Classification (NCBI taxonomy): domain Eukaryota; kingdom Metazoa; phylum Chordata; class Aves; order Passeriformes; family Thamnophilidae; genus Myrmophylax; species Myrmophylax atrothorax. The sequence goes on along the minus strand of JAOXXN010000001.1, from coordinate 31,670,952 downwards.
AGGAAGTGATGAGACAAACCTTTGAAAAGAAAATGCAAGAAGTACTGATGGCATTAAATGCTTTTAATGCATTACACACATACACACATAGGGAAAGCTTGTGTATAAATATGAAGAAAATGCATTTACTTCAGGCAAACAGATCAGGACTACTGACCTTTTTCCAAAGTTAAAAGATACCAAAATTACTTTGTTATTTGATATTGCAAGGAAAAGAATATGTGGGAGGATTATCTGGGTATTCTATATAACAAGGAAAAGAATATGTGGGAGGATTATACAGCTTTCAGATAAACCAGTTCCCAGTTTAACAGACTGCCTTAGAAATCTCAAAAAATATAATACAGTTACTGTAGAAGATATTTAACTACCAAAGTTATTATTACAGCTATTCAAAATATGTCTCTAAAAAAAATCTGCCTTTCTTATAAACAATCAAGAAATAATGAAGTATGGAAAGCAACTACTAGGAAAACCTGGAAAGGGATCACTCTGATGAACATTAGTGTGTCAGGCATATGAAGAG
>JAOXXN010000001.1:31601739-31625703 GCA_026770055.1 Myrmophylax atrothorax | reverse complement strand
ATTCTGAGTTGGAAGGGACCCACAAGGATCATCGAGTCCAACTCTTAAGTCAATGGCCCATACAGGGGATTGAACCCATGACCTTGGGCATTATTACAACCAGGTTTTAACCAACTGAGCTAATATACCTGTTGTCACAGTTAAAACCACAAAACACATGCATTCACACCATATATGTACATATTTCCAAGTTTAAGGCTGTTAAGAATGCAATTCCAGTGGCATTGTCTCTAACTAAATCTGGATATCCTCTGCAAGCTCTCAGTTACTGTGATCCAGATTTAATTCTATGAATATTTTTAATGTTACATTTAAAAATATTGAAAGAAGTACGTATATTTCAACTACCTCTAAACCAGTGCCAATGGTATCACTGTTTTGCTTCGTTTCCCCCTCAACTGAGTCTATGGACTCATCAGCTTCACAGGATCATTGTTACTGTCCCTTTGAGACACATGTATTGAATTGCCCTTGCACAAGAAGGGGTTTTCCTTATTTATGTTGCAGCACAGTGAAACAAAACTGCATGCACTTTCTAAGTGAGTGTATTTGATGACACTACACAGGACAAACGCAGGCACCAACAGCTGCACATTATGAAGTACTAGTTGCTTAGAAAACCTTTTTTCTGGCAACATTTTTTCCAGAATTCAACTGGGAAAGGTCTCTAGCAGTGATACCCACAGCAACTTTCTTCCTCTACATGGGAAGGTCACCTCCACCTCCACCTCCACCTCCACCTTGGCCTCTTTTCCTCTACAGCTAAGCAGTGGAAAAGAAAAGCTGTGTCTTTTGAAACTGAGGCCCCCAAATCAAAACATGCATACACATACAATGCACAGCATCTTCCAGGTGTGACTCTCAACCTGTGGCCCATCCCTCAAAGCACATCACCAAGAAGGCATGAATCTCGCTTTCATTTAAATTCCCTGTGTTCACATCTCAGAGGTGCCATTTTTACGGACCACCGACCAAAGAAAGTCACTCCCCTGTGTGGTGCAGTTTCCAACCACTCCAGGCCCATGGTCTCTTGAACACCTTCAGGCATCCATATCCCAGGAAAGACCCTGTCCTAAAAAAATCGTTTTACCCAGAGATAGGAAAGGCCCTCCTTGTCCCCCCTGCCATGAAGCACTCCACTAGCCGTTCTGGCTGGGTAATGTTCTGGGATAAGGCCCAGAAAAAGAGGAAGAGGATGAGCAAGGGTTTGAGGAGTGCCTGTGGTGAGGGGAGAAGCATTTTGCTGACACCAGTGAATTGAGAAGCAAGAAAGGAGGTCTAAGCAGAAACACAAACACACTTGCACAGGTACATAGAAACTCGTAACAACCCTCATTTCGATTTCCCAGATACTTAACAGTCAGACAACCTTAAAAGAAGCAGCTTCTCCACACGAACCTCCCTGCAAACAAACTCATCCAGTTTGACAAGTCACTGTAACATATTTGGTTTTCATACTGCTAAGGAAAAAAAAGCCCATAGTTAAAAAAAAAAGCCTACAAAATCTACAGTATGTTCAAAACATGAGGTAAATAACAATATAAAAGCAACTTTGGGAAAATAGAAGCATTTCTTGCTTTTCTGATTATCTGACTTAGATCCTGGAAGCAAGCAAATACAAATATAATGGAATAAGATCTATTTCAAAATTAATTTCTGGCAAGGCAAGATGGGGAAACTGATTTTTTCACTGCCAGTTCCTTCCTCAGCCTCTGCGTGGCAGCAGAACACAGCAATATTCCCTCACGCATTGATTTTTAAAATCCCCACTTAGAGGGGTACGAATGAAGGCACAAAGGAGCACAAGAGGGTAGTACATATCTTTTATCTGCACACCTGCCAGCTCAAGCAGTACTGAAACTCACTGAGTCCAACCCTGCCCCTTTCCCACTGGGCAAATGGACAAGGTAAATGAACTTTGTATCCCATGTGGCACAGCAGAGCAGCTATCTGCATCACTCTCTACACATTTGCAGAGATTTGCCAGGCCAAGGCTGCTGAGACTAGACAAAGCATACGCAAGGTAAAAACAGAGGCAATGATCTTTGCCACAGCTTCTTGGCAAAGCAGCAATTCCCAAGTCATCATCCTGGCTCTCCAAAGGGAGAGTTCAGTCTTTCCCATGTCCGTGTACACAAACAGTGCAGAGTTCATTGACTTCGATGTCATCCAGTGGGATGACACTCTTATGCTTCCCATTTTTACACACAACAATCTGAATTTTTCCCTGTGACTACCAGATAAGCGTGTAAAATCAAGCACACCTAAGAATAAAGCCTTACACCATTCAAAAGGAGGGCAGACATGCTTGTTTGGATTTATGACATCTGTAAAATACTAGTTTCAGTCCATTTGCATTTTCTTTACACATGCAAGCTCATCTATTCCACCGCACACAGACACACTGCACAGAGACCTACTGTTTCTATTTCAGCCATTGAGGACCCTCTATTCAAGGTCTAGTTCAAAACAACATTGCTTTTCAAGACCTCTGTAGCACTTACATCCCTGTTATTCCAAGCAGATGTTGCAAATGCCCCTCTTTTCAGAAAGAACTTTTTCCCTTTTCATAAAAAAACCTTTTTCTCCACAGCTTCCACCATCTCTTGCCCTCTGTGTCTTCAACTTCCAACTTCAATGTCACCTCCTTTCCACTTACAATTTTAACTATATAACAAGATTGCTTGATTCTGCAGCTTTTTGCAGATGAATAAACTACACAAACAATGTAGGCAGAAGTGATAACAGGAAAACTAGCTCTAGATGAGGAGATATCATCACAGTGGTGCAATTAGGCTTTATGTAAAAGCATTCCTCTGCCTTAAGTAAATCTGAGGCTGCAAGCATAAGAATCTTAATTCTTTACTGACTTACACCTGTTTTGATCTCAAGCACCAACTCAAAATGAGTGTAAAAAAATTCAGGTTTGTCAGTTTCTCATGATTGCTTTCTAAATGACTGCTCAAAATGCAAAAAAGGGAGAAGGGAGCTCTTATCTAAAGTTTTTTAATAGTTCACTTCTGACTTGTTTTGGTTAGGCAAATGAAAAAGGGTGGATATGAAGATACCATGTCTTTGCAAAATGCTGATATTCAGTAAATACCCAGAAAACTACCAGATGTCCTTAAGACAGCTTTTCCAGTCCATAAAACATGATGATGAGTTTCGCTTTCCAGCTGTTGCATTTGTGGTGCAAAAAGAAACATAATCAAAATATTTCTGTGCTTCTCCTTATTTTCAAGAAACACCACATTTGGAAGATTAAGCCTCTGGTTCATTCTCTGTTTATAATTTCCTTGTGTAGTTTATGCCACATATCCATGAACCAGTGTCAAACCCCACTAGTGAGCAATCAACACTTTTATTTTTATTGCTCTATTATTACACCCTTGAAGGAGTCTCTGAAACAAGAGACACCAGACACAGGCCAGAATAATGTCTTCAATGTGTTTTCTTTTCTGAAAGGACTTTAGATTCTGCATATGACTGAAACGCTCTGATTGGCTGCCAGTGATGTCACGACTGTGCTTGTAATACCCAGTAAATGCAGAAAGCTAATTGTGTTCCTTTTTAATGTGTAAATTCTACTCCATAATAGCAATAAGACACAGCAGACAATGCACTTCAAGGGGATTACTGTCCCTTTGAGCGATTAAAGCTATTCAGCTTTCAGCTTTAGAAACAGTGGTGAGGAAGTAATTTCAGTCATACAGGAGCTCTAGGCCCATCTATTGAGACAGGCTGCCCCGGGGCAGAGGGAGCCAGCTCCCCCCATGCACACCCCCAGATGTGGTCCAGCAAGAAAGCACTCATGGCAGACTGAAGGCAATCATTATACTGCTCTGAATTAGTATGAAACGAGAGGTAGTGTTTTGAAGCAGACTGTGCTGCTGGTTTCTAAACCCTGCATGGGTAAGGCTTGAGTGTCCCTTCACAAAGCAAAAAAATCAGGTGACATCTCACTCCCTTATTTCTGGTTCTTTCTCTTGTACTGTTATAATTGTGGTCCTAGTGAAGGATAGGTTAGTCTACAAGGAACAAGACTACAACCCAAATATGGGCCAGTTAGTCCAGACAAATGATCTTCCATGAGCCATTAGATCCCCCTTAAGCCATACATTCCCAAGCAGTGAGAAGAGGATAACACTGTTGTACCTTTGGGGCAACTCTAATGCCCCCAGCATAATGGGGATATGAGCTATTAAAATAAAGGGGTCTGATGACTCTTGATATCTAAAAGAAATATTTTTTTTTACCATCCTCCTGAGAAAGACATCAGATTTGACATACAAAGCCTCACTTCACACCACAAGCCAGTCTCCTCCCACCCTGGGTGAAACTCCAGTCCCGTCCCACTGAACACTTACCCAGGGGAAGCAGCACTGTAACTAGTACGAAACACACTGAGAGCCTTCTGCCTAGCTCCACCCCACAGTGAAACTGGGTTTTGGGGGGTTTGCCTCCTGGGGTTTTTTTCATCAATCCTCCCATAACCACCACCACCACCACAGTCTTCTATACAGTCACTTTACTGTGCTTGTTGCCTTTTGTTTGACAAATTCTTGATACAAGCAAGTCAACCTCACGCTGATTTGATCCCCTTATACTATGTACGAACTTGGCTTATATTGATGTGGCTGTTGTATCATATGGTCTTTCACACTATTCCTCTTCCTTTCTGCCATTACATGTCCACAAGGTCGCTGGCATAAGCACACCAGTACTAGTCTTCATCTTCCTAAACGAATGATCTTCTCCCTTTTTTCACTTCTCTCTCATTCTCACATGCACATCCTCTATTCTCTTCACTTCTCTCTTTACTTTGGCCTCTCCTTCCCATCCACAGAATTTCCTTTTGACCAGTCCTGTCCTCATCCCACCTATCCCTACAGGTCTGGGGTTTTTTTATTTTACATTCAGTAAGTTCCTATATTACATTTCTGTTCTGAAATCTCACTGAGAATATCACTATAATCTTGGGGTTTATATTGCCTACCTAGTGGCATTTGCTCTTTCACTTTTCCAGAGTTCAGGGCAATTAAAGCTTTTCCATCCTCTTCATATTGTAGTGCAGGTCTAGTAGCATGTCTGCAGTCATTCTTCTCAGCCAAAGTGTGGAATGTGTAATACAAAATGAGCTTCCACCAGTCCACGAACTACATAAACAATTCCCTAATTTTAAAGAGACATATGTCACACATGCAAGATTGTAGTGGTGTACAACTTCAGAATTATTTGCTAATCCACTAAAAATATCTAAACCTTCAACTAAAATAAGATAATGAAAATTATCAAACTTTTAATATACATTTCTGTATCTTCTGAAGTCTTCTCCTGCAGAACATTCTTTCATTTTGGTATTGCTTTCTCCAAGGCACCTTACTTTTCAATTTCCTGGAAATCTATTTCTAATTAACATTTTTAACATTCTGAGCAGGCACGTAATTTGAGATGTCTGAGATGACACTAACACCTTTTTTATCAAATTATCCTCCCAACGAAGCCTAACAGGAACATTTATTTTATTACTGACATACAAATCAGAATGACAAGCAGACTTCATTTACCCTCATTTGTCAAAACAGAGAAGCTCTCAGAACAGGAAAAAGATGTATTCCTAAAACAGTACTACACTAGTAACAGGCTACAGTCATGAAAAGCCCGTGAACTGGGATGCTCCTATGGGAAAGCTGACTCAAACTTGTAGACACTTATTGGACAAATATCCAACAGCAAGATATTAATTGGCCCAGTAAGTCTCTGCACCAAAGCTAGACTCACGTAGAAACAAGACAGTGAGAATCATATCAAACAAAACAATTCCTCTCATCTCCCTGACACAACCCTTTTTGCCTCTATGTTTACCATGCAATTAACATTCACTTTCCTTTAATAAAAGAGTAAAAACTCTGCCAAAAGAAAATGAAGGATAGTGCCTGGCAACATACCTGGTACTACAAAGGTACCATGGCTCCAAATGACCACAGTCATTTTAAATACACATCAGACCAGACCAAACATAACACTTTCACACAGTCTTGTTTTTGGCAGGCATTCCACCTCTTAAAAGCTACTTCTAAACACAGATGGCTATAAAAGAGCTAAGCAGCTGCCATCTTACCAATTCTCTGCTGTCGTTTTGGAGATTTCTGCTGTTGGAGGCCTTCCCATTCTTGCACAAATAGCAGAAAGAGCCAGCAGCCATTTCATGAGTATGTAACTGTACAGTGACTTCTGTTAAGCAAACACCTACTAACTCCTACTGCTCTCCTGCTGTTCACCATGAGTTTGGTATTGTGGGGATTCATATTTCTTCATTTGTTTTCCTTATTTTGATATCAGAATGAAGATTTAAGTCATCTTATTCCTTTCTGCTGAATGCTAATTTGCACCACATGGCTGGCTCCCATGACAAAGTAGCCAACAAGCCATGTGGAATATATCAGTTTCCACCAACCACACCAAATGGATGCTAGAGAGCATGGTGCAGAACTGCTTTTCAACACAACAGGCCTGATGAAGAACACCTCATCAATTTTCTGTTATTCCATGAACCACCTATTTAGGGCAGGCATTTCCTTTTCAGTACATTCTATATGGCACTTGATCCAAGAAAACTCTAGATCCTTTTCTGGTGTCTGTGGATTCTACCATTGCACAAAGAAATACAATAAAAACTTGGTTTAGTTTATGCTGTGAACCTTTCCCTGAACAATTTTCCAGACTTCAAAGGAGGGGCAGATGACAGACAACCTAGGATATAAAAAAGGCATGGCCTTTCTGCAATCCAGTGAGTGCATACATGTAAAAAAGCTGGTCTCTTTAAGTAGGGCCTGCATTCTAGTCCCATCTCTTAAGATTACCCAGTTTCTCCTGATCACTTACTGCTTTGTGTCATTTTCCTCATGGATTACATTCAGATATGTTCCAATGCCATTCCTATCAGCAAAGCAGTTTATGAGCACTGAAATCTTTACTGCCCTTCTTTGTCATACCTGCCAGAGGCCAAGCGGCTCAGCTTCTTCAGAAAAATAATAGTTTCATCTTCCCTAGCATTGAAAGACACAGTGTTGATTGCACAGGGGCCATCAGAAACCTTCTCAAGGAGTAGCTGCTTTGTGTCCACTGGAACATCGCCCACAGCAATGTAATAAACAGCTTCAACCTGTCATTAAGTAGAAAAAAATTGGCAACTGTAAGACATTGTTTTACATAAATGTCTGGTACTTATTCAAGAACTGTCCTGTGCTAAGTACTGGTAGGAAAATTTGGTAAGATCAATGCACTTGAGTTATAAGATTTTCAGATCTTTGGTTCTTCCTCTCATTTATGCTAATAATTGAAGTGAATTCCATACAAAATTTCCTGAAGTGAGAAGGCAAACTGACCCACAGCCCCTGGGTCTGATTCTGCCCAATGCAAGCCTCTTTCCATGTAAGTTAACTGAAATCAGGGAGAAGTGTAAGGAAGGACAACTGTATTATGAGTCAGGACAAGGCTCTGTGCCACATTCCACTTTCATGAAGAGACACGCCATGTTGATGCCTTGCTAGGGTTGAAAATCCATAGGAATTTTTATACCAGATGTAGTTTTTTTGCCAGCATGCATTTTGAGGCTAGGAAAGATACATCGTTATTTTAATGCTACTGCTTGTGTTTAAAGGTATTTTGTAGTTTTTAAACTTCCCAAGGCAGAGAGACCTTGGCAGGTTTATATGAGCAAATACACTTCTATTCTGAAAAAGTTATTGCAAGAAGAAAGAGAAGCCAAAGAAATGCTCTTTAATTATTGGTTGAATACTATATTACGAGGGATTTTATGTTACTTGCACTTAACTATGTTAACAATCCTCATGGTGAGTATATTTTATGAATTTTCACCATCATTAAAAAAAATTAAACAGCTAACCCACAATGACTTTCAAGACAATACATGTAGCGTATCAGTCCTATGAAATAATACATACCTACTAATAAATACCTAATAAATAGTAGCTTAACTGAAAAAATACATTCATGGGGCAGATCATCCTAAAACTATGCCAAGGCACATGAAAAATAAGGAGGTGACTGGTGACAGTCAACATGACTTCACTAAGGGCAAATCATGCCTGACAAATTTGGTGACCTTCTACAATGGGATTACTGACCTCATCTACCTGGACTTGTGCCAAGCATTTGACACTGTTCTGGAAGACATCCTTGTCTCTAATCTAGAGAGACAGGTTGGATGTATGGACAACTCAGTGGATAAGGAATTGACTGGACGTCGCACTCAAAGATTTACAGTCAACAGCGCAATGTCCAAGCGGAGACCAGAAACAAATGATGCCACTCAGGGGTTCGTCCTGGGACTGACAATTTTTACCATCTTTTTCAGTGACATGGACAGTGGGGTCAAGTACACACTCAGAGAGTTTGGCAACAACACTGAGCTGTGTGGTGTGGTTGACACACCAGAGGAAAGGGATGCCATCCAGAGGGACCTGGACAGGCTTGAAAGATGGGCCTGTGTGAACCTCATGGTTCCCTAGCACAAATACAGGCTGGGTGTAGAATGGATTAAGAGCAGTGCTGTGGAGAAGGACTTGGGCATGCTGGCTGATAAGAAGATCAACATGAGTCAGCAATGTGCACTCAGCCCAGAAAGCCAGCCATGCCCTGCCCTGGGCTGCACCAAAAGCAGTGTGGTCAGCAGCTCCAGGGAGGTGAGCCTCCCCCTTTATTTCACTCTCACACTGGAGTACTGCACCCAGCTCTGGGGTCCCCAACATAAGAAGGACATGGAACTGATGAAACAAGTCCACAGGAGAGCCATGAATATGATCAGACAGCTGGAGCACCTCTCTTATGAAGGCAGGCTGAAAGAGTTCAGGTTGTCCAGCCTGGAAAAGAGAAGGCTCCAGGGAGACCTTATAACACCTTCCAGTACCTAAAGGGGCCTACATGAAAGCTAGAGAGGGACTATTCACAAGGGCATAGAGTGATAAGACAAGGGGGATGGCCTTTAGATAAAGGAGAACAGATATAGATAGATATAAGGAAGAAATTCTTTACTGTGAGGGTGGTAAGGAATTGGAACAGGTCGTCCAGAGAAGCTGTTGATGCCCATCCCTGGAAGTGTTCAAGGCCAGGTTGGATGGGGCTTTGAGCAGTCTGGTCTGGTGGGAAGTGTCCCTGCTAATGGCAGGGAGTTGGAACTAGATGGTCTTTAAGGTCCCTTCCAACCCAAACCATTCTTTGATTCTATGATTCTATGAACATGACTAGGAATCCAGGGTCGTGCACCACAAAAGACAGGACAACTGTTTAAGTCTGGGCTGGCACTGAGGAATTGTTTCTGCCCCCACATGATTCCATGCAGTAGTAAAACAAATTCAGTATTACCTGCAAGCGTGCTCGTAGATTTCCTCTACTGCCTTTGATACTGATTTATGTTTCAGCTTCCTGAGTCAACAGACTGGCACATGAACATCTTTTGTCCAGTGTGTACTCCAGGCTTTGAGTACAGGATCCCTGTACTATGCCACTTCATAACTTTATGAAGTCAAACTGACATGGACTTCTGGATTTCAGGCTTCCTCCCTCATCTACCTTTTGGCACAACTACTTAGGCTGATCCTCAGCACTGGAAGACGTCTATCCCAAGAAGCAACCCAATCTTAGGCTAGACCAGGCAAATTAACGATGGAGCACCTTGTCACCTCGAGTTTCTCCTGAATTCTTTACAGGAGTCAGACAGTCTATGTGGGAGGCAGAGCCCATAGCTACAGATTACACTTGCTTGGGAGCAAGCAAGTCTGTGGTCAACCAAGTATCCTAGCATTGCTGATATTCTAGACAAATACTAATGGTAAAAAGAAGAATAGTTATGCTTCATTAAAATGCAAGACTAACAAAATACTTATTCTCTTTAGAAAAAGGTGTACAGAAACAAAAATAAAACAACTCTTGCACCTGTCTGTGTTTTAGTTCAGTTTTCCAAAGTTCCCTCTCTGCCTCCTGCACCTACAAGCTATCTGAGCATGCACGCAGATCTCCCAGATGAGACTCAGCTCTTGGACAATAATACCATGTTATTATTGCTTTTGCTGAAGAGGCTCCTGGCCCAGAGGAATGCATGCATATTGCACAACCACATTTCTCTGTGTTCCTTCAGATTCACATCTTCTCCACTTAGCTCCTAAGGCTGCCAATAATTCATAAACTTGATATTCAATAAGAATAGAAATTTTCACACCTTCTCCAAGGGATTTACTGCCTGCCTCTGCAACTTTTAACATGCTGACATATTTTGGGCATAGCTGATACAGAACCAACTCCTCACAAGAAAATGAAAAAAAATTCCTAACCTCAGATAATTCACTCTACTTAACTACAAACCCAGCAATGTCATACCACAAGGGAAATGTTCCTTATAGATTAGTGGGAAAAGGCTAAAACCTTTCAACTTAGTCTTTCATGTTTTGGAAATTGTAATTTATACATCTAAACAATCAAACTTCATACAAGAACAGCAAGGAGAACAACATGAACAGTTCCTCATAGTCTTGATCTTGGTGAGGAGGTGTCTTTTGGGTGAGTGATCCACACCTTGCAGAGTGGCACCTGTACAAAAACACAGGTTAGACATTGTGAATGCATTTGTGGTACATAGAGCTCAAAGAATTGCAACGTTACAGAACAGTGGTCTTGAGCTTGGGATTGACAGGCCATGGGGAAAGGAAATCTAAGGAATCACCACATCTGGGAAGAAAAGACCAACTGAAGGAATGACAGGAAGAGCTATTCTTTTGGAGCAACTTCTTTTGATGAAGCCAGTTCTGAGGAATGAGTCATTCATGACAGTTCAGTAATAGAAAGCTTTTGCCTAGGACTGAATGGGGTCTCCACCAGCTGCAGTAAAATGACATTTGCACTCAAGTGAACTGTCAGTTATGAATGATAATGACTCTAATTAGGAGTAATTGAAGTTCTTTTTATGTTCAGCACCTGCCACAATTGACTCTCCTAGACTGTCCATTAGGCCACCAATATACAGGAAAAAAATAGATGTCTCATTGCTAGACATATTTTAATTTCTGTTTATTCAAACAGAGACCCACCAGGTCCAACAAGATTTTTTGCATGCAGACAATACTGAAATCTAAATATGGTCTGTTCTGTTATCCACCAGTAGATCAGTGCTACATGACAGATTGAAAATGATAATAAAATTTATGAAGGAGGCATTTTTAAAAGCAGTAATAAAATGGTCCATGATTTTTTCCTTACCCAATTCTTTTTTGTTATTAGTTTCCAGACATCCAGGTTCATCTGGATGAGAATCCAGCAGCATAGGTACCAGAAGGTAACTCAAGCCAAATTTACCTTCTTCAAACAATGTCTCAAAAAGAAATTTACAAAGGAGTTAGGACTAGATCTGTGCACAGGGATGGACATTAGTGGCAGTTAGAACCAACGATTCTACTCCACGCACAGTAGGCACAACTTTCTATTAAATTCAGGTATTAGGGAACTGAAAGAATGTACTCTGTAAGCAAATATAATAAAATATCTCTTTAAAAACATAAGTTTTAAGTGACTATCTCAAATGATGGCATATGTATTTCATATCTTGTGACTCTGCTATAATGAATAAAGTAATATGGTACTTTTAGAAATCAACAGCATTTACTTGCAGGAATAACTGTGTATGGCTTTGTCTCTGTCCTGGAAGAAACTCTATGTATAACCTGGCTGATGAAAAAGGGCTTGTGTACCCCTACCATGAGCTAATACTTACAAAAATGCCTGTACTCACTATTTTGAATTTTAGCTATAATTTTTCATGAGGACATTGGATACATAACAAAATAAAAATATGTCTTCAATAATGTTGATAACTAACAGTGTTCTCATAAGCTTGAAGCCCTGAAAAATATATATAACAAAGGAAGTGGAAGGGAAGATGCTTTCTTTTTCCCTTAATAACTGAATACTTTATTTTTTCTAAGTACTCTAGAAAAGAAAATAAACAAGTTTCTGCATTCAAAATACAGTACATTTACATAAACAGCCTATCAGTAAGCACGGTATGCAGCTACACTTGTGGGAAAAAACCCCTTTCCAACTGCTGTCATTAATATTTATCTTTGCAACATTCATCAGGGCAAATCACAGCAGCCAGTCTGGCACTGAATATTCTTGGATTTACTTGAGGCTTCTGAAAAGATGTATGAGCTTACCGCCTCATCACCCATGGCTTCCAGCAGGGCTTCGGCAGAGCTGGTATGGCTGACAGCTGTCATATGGTCCAGCTTCCAGAGCCACGTAACAGCAGCCTTTACAGTGTGCTCAGACACAGGAGCAGGTTTCTGTTGCCACTTCATAAGATCCTGTGCAGCCCTGAAAAGGAGATTAACTATAAATCAGAAATAGTGAAAATAATGCTGGCAGGAGAAGAGAGTGGAGCTCTGCTACTATTAAGAATATTTTATATTCTTAAGTAATAATTACAATTCACCACATATACTAAATCTAGATTTGCAATAAAAGAAGCAGAGGAAAAGTAAAACCACTAAGAAAACACTGTAATTTTATATGATTTTTTGAGACAACTGTTTCCAAAGTAGGGTCAGGAGACCTAAAGTATTTCAAAGAGAGTTCCTGATTCATATCTCCCCTTAACATAAAAACTCAGTCAGGTTTTTAAAATACGTGCTTGAAAAAAGTGTCTTCCACAGGTCTCATCCCACAACTTGTTGCATGGCCTTTGTGTCAAACCAGTTTAATGGACACCTTTTTTTTTCTAGTAGGGCTGATCATTAGCTACCCATCAAAAATAAGTGATGCTAAGATTTTTGATATTTTAGTTGTTAAAGGGCTTAGACTTAAAGGAAAAACAGAAGTACAAAGCAAATGAGCATGTTTGCCTGTGCATTTCTACATAAAAGAGAGAAAGGAACAAAAAAACCCAGTTCCAGTATCTGTGACATTCCATTAAGCAGTATTTTGAAGTTTCCTGCAATTCTAAAAGCCAAATATGTTTCCTGAGATTCTTTGAAAGTAATAACTTATATGCTTTGTCTCTCTCCTGCAAAACCAAACAAATTGATGAACATAACTATTATGTCTCAATTGTAACATGGCTTTGCATTTCATTTTTAAAGAAAAAGTTCTCTGTTCTTCTCAAAAGCTATGGAAGTTATCTGCTTTGGAAGTTATCTGCTTTGGAAATTATCTGTTTTGGAAATACCTGCTTTGGAAAATAACTACTTCTGGAACAGGCAGCCTATAGAAACTGTGGATGCCCCAACCCTGGAAGTGTTCAAGGCCAGATTGGATGGGGCTTTAAGCAACCCAATCTACTGGAAGGTGTCACTGTCCACGGCAGGGGGTTGGAGCTCGATGGTCTTTCATGTCCCTTTCAAACAAGACCATTCTACTGTTCTCCTTTTCAAATCTCAGTTTTATCACAATCTAGACAATTAAGATGAGAATTTTTGCAGGGATAGGTAAAATTTGAATAGCTGCTTATGTAACTAAACACCAATTAATTTAGTCCTGTTAGGGAACAAGTGCTTGCCTTTTGTTATGGAAATCTACTATTGTTTCCTAGTTCTGCTGCTGATTTCTGTGACTGGAAAGCTAGGGAAATAATAATGGCTATGCCTGTGGCACTTGGAGGAGGGTTCATTTAGCAGTAAGGCAGAAACCTGTACTGCCTAAAGACACAAGAATGCCTAGGCAGTCAGATAGGACCTTACTTTTTCACTTAGATGCCTGAAGGGCACTCCTGAGATTGTAAAGTCCACCTATCTTTCTGGTTTTCTGTGCTACATTTGTAGAAGATGTATCAGTATTTGGGTTCTGTTATTCTTTTTCTATTCTTCAGGGCAACAGTGGTCTTCTTTTAAATGGAAGTAGCAAGTTCAAGTGCCTATGGGTGAAACTTGGAAAATCCATAGACACTAGCAAGGCACAAATCACAATTTCCAGTACAGAAAGCGTTTTATCCAAGTACATGTGTATATAATATGCAACTCCTTTTTATTTTCCACCAATGGACTGATGTGGCCTTCTTTGTTTAGCCTGGAGAAGGCTCTGGGGAAACCTGATTGTGGCCTTTCAGCACTTAAGGGGACTTACAAGAAAAATTGGGAGAGTTTTTAGTAGGGCCTGTAGCAACAGGACAAGGGGTGACGGTTTTAAAATAAAAGAAAGTTTCAGACTAGATATAGGGAAGAATTCTTTTACAATGAAGGTGCTGAAACAGAGGAACAGGTTGCCCAAAGAGGAGGGAAATGCCTCATCCCTGGAAACATTCAAGGTCAGGTTGGATGGGGCTTTGAGCAACCTGATCTGGTGGAAAATGTCCCTGCTCATTGCAGGGGTGTTGGACCAGATGACCTTTAAATGTGTCTTCTAACCCAAACCACTCTCTGATTCTATGATTCTTTCTGCTTACCAAATGAGGTTGAATCTGGCGATTTGGATCACCTGTTCCACAAGTACCACAGAAAGTGCATCCCGACATAGATCAAATTCAGTTGGAGCTGCAGTGCCAAAATCCAAAACAATGACAATGCACGGTTCTTGAATCACTCCAAATATCTGCCGGCTCTCACTGGTTAACCATTCAATTCGCTGCTTATAGAGCTCAATAGCTTCCATTAAACAATTCACAAAATGAAGAATCGTTCTTTTTTGGCTTTCAGCTCCATTTGAATAAGGGAGAGAAGGAAATTGAACATCAAAACAAATAACACAAATGCAGCCTCAAGCTTAGCACAGCTGCAATAGCTGGTTTGCAAGTGTCAGATGTGCCAGCCAAGGTAGCAGTGAAAACAACCCATTTTCCTTCTACTATTTCAAGAGCAAATACTTGACAAATGCATCCAAGCTATAAAGAAAAGGCACTGCATTTTGTCCTAATTGCTTTTCATAATCTTTTTATATGCACATGGGACAGTGCCAGTGGGTTGTCTGACTTGTCTGTCTCAAAACTGGAGCAATTAGAATGTGCTGCACACAGACTAGGATGCAGAAAGGGCTGCAGAGCAGATGGGTGAACAAACAAGACACAGAAACTTTGTACCTTCTTAGACTAGAATTTTGATTGGCTCTTAAAATTTTTTTACAGCAATACAAAGAAGCATACAGTTTGGTTTTGGGGCCCTTCAATCTCCACCTTGTCTTTAACATTTGAAAGGAAAATGCAAAATGTTTCTTGTTTGTTCTATTATTTCATTAACAATACCCAGCATTGCAGATTAACTATTTGCGGGCAGTGCTTAGACAAATTTAGTTCTGATAACTGCAATTAACAACTAAAACTTCCCATACCATTTCAGTAAAGTAAGAAAAATCTAGATTCAGGATTAAAATTAAAATGAGCAGATCCTCCCTATGAATATATGTATATATATTCTCCATGACCTGTGGGCTTAAAAATGCACCACAGATTCCAGTAAAGATATTCCCCCAAAATCTCTGACCCATGTGAGTCTTCTACCTCTAACTACCTGTGCAGGACTATGTATTAAAACCTTGGAGATACAAATGGTTTTAATCAAGAACATTTCTCAGGGAGAGGTTATCTTGGGTGCCAGTCTGCACACTTCTCCCTCTCATTTTTGTTTTTCTGTGTTCTTTAATATCAGCTAGTGCCCTGCAATGTGCCTCCCCGATATAGTGTCTCGGGCAGTCTGCCAAAGGAACGTAGGCCTGGGAAGGAGCACTTAGAAATCCAGTTTCCTCCTATGACAATCAGACTCACACAAAGCAGCTTATTGCACTATGCCAACCAAACTCCATCTTAAAGAAGTTTTCTCTATCCCCGTAAATTGCCTTTCTGTAGCATTCAAGGGGAGTAACATTACCCTTCGTCAGATTTCTTCAGGCTTACATTTCAGCATCAACCAAGCCCTCTTATAAGACCAGCATTCCACTGCAGTTCATCCTACTAGCTCTTCCTGCTACCTGTTCTGGTTTGAATTGCTTCTTCTCAACCTGTGGTAACTGTCCATAATATTGTACTCAATATTGTAAATGAGATCTGCTCAGAACTTGTACAGTGGAAAGAATGTCTTCCCTGCTGCTCACAACATGTCTTAAGATTAAAAGACATTATGTAGATATTTCACATGGAACTAATGGGAAAAAAATGAGGGGGAAAAGCTCCTGAAATGGTTCCTTACCCCTTTTTAAGCCTTGTGCCTCAGAAGGGACTCTAGTCACCAGAAAAAATGACAAGCCATTTGTTTAGGTAAAATCCTTTATAAATTAACTCTCTCCCTTCCCCACTCACACGCACATCTCTTCAATCAGAATCCATCCTCTTAACAATGGGGCTGCCAGCAGCTGTTGCTAAGACGTTCCTTAGAACATGAGCCTGGGCACAGATCCAGCAAGCTGTCTGTATAGAGTAGACTGAGCCTTTTGTGACCTGCTGGCACTAAGCAAAGCAGTGCTTTGCACTGGCATTTTGTCTTCTTATTTCAGCATCCTCATTTGTTTTATTGATTATGATGTTATTTTTTTTAACTCATTCTGAGCAACTTCTTTTTAAGGGTTCCCTCTTTCAAGGCAGGGCAAATGTTGCTTAGAAACTGCAATCTTGTCTGGAAAAGATTTACTGCAATGCTGCAGCAAGGCAAGAGCATAAGACTTTGAAATGAAAAAAGATTTGATGACTATCACTAACAATTTGACAAAAGATAACATTCTCACAAAGAATTTAAGTATTTTATGTCATTTTGGTAACATCCTTATGCCACAGTGAGTGCACTTATTTCTAAGTGCACAGAAAAGTAATCACAAGTCAGCCACACTTACATTATACATGCTGCCATCCTGTGTTCTCTTGCATTGAGGAAACAGACCATCTGCATACTGAGAAGCCACAGGTTTCCCCAAGGTGGTCACATAATCTGCAGTAAAATTTTCAAAAGATCAAGGTGCTAATCTTTAGGGCTACTTCAAACAGTTATTTTTCAGGCTGATGTGTATATCATCCATGTGTGAGGCACATGCATGACTATTTAGCTATTGATGTTAGGAAACTTGAGAGAAAAACTGATTTTGATTTTGTTTTACTACTATTTTCTGGCTATATCTATGATGGGGCCCTGAGGCCCTCAATAGGCCTTGACTGCCCTCATCAGCCTCAGCTGAGTTCTCTAGGTGCATGACTCAGAGTTTCACAGGGTACCTTGGGCCTGGGCACACAGGCTTTACTCTAGTCATGTTGTAGGTGTACCTGACTCAAGTTCTGCTAGCAAACCTCTCTCCTGGATAGATCCCTCAGCCCTGTATTACAGCCTTGTCTGCTGTTGTGTTTAATGGGTGATCTGACACCTGTGTGATGGCCTTGACTTTCAGTCCTACCTCTGGTTCCATCTCCTGTTGCTCCTGGCTGCACTCTAGACACAGTTAATCAGCTCACCCTGCTGCAGGACTGCATCCTGTTCAGCAAGGGCACTGCCTGCAGTCCCTTTTGGTTCCTGGCTCACTTTGCCCCCACAGAGTAGCCCTGCTTTTGTTGCTCCCTGATAGTTTAGTCAGAAATGGAGAAAAAACCCACATCTAATTACTTATAAGCCAAAAAGCTACATGGGACTTTAATAAATGAGAGGTTTAGGCAACCTCATGGCAGGACTTGTAAATATTTGTCTGTCAAACAAAATACAGAATCTGGTACAGATAATGCTGTTCTCTTACACAACTAAATGGGCGCAGAAGTGAGTGCATCTAAGGAAAAGGTTGTGCTCTGCTCTTTCAGTAGCTAGAAATCTTCTACAGGATATCACTGATAGGAAAGCATTAGGGGTGGGAATATTTAACGTCATAAAGCAGCTATCTGTACAGCACGCTGCCCTGCCAGGCCAGTACATTCTGCTCCTGTGACAACTTTTACCCTTCTTAACAGCTTCTTCTTCATCTGCAGCACACAGGACTTCAGGAACTGCTCTGGTGATCTTTGAATGCCCCATGGCCACAAGCCAGCCATAATCTTAAATTATGCAACCTAGAACAATTACAATACATTACAATTCCTACTTCTCAGGCAGCAAGCTGTTCAAAGAGAAGAATATCTTACCATGCTCTGCAAGCACCATTATGGCAGTGGCTAATAATTATTAGCAAACTCTTCCCCTCCAGCTGTCAGATAACTGCAAAGGAACATTTTTCTACAGCCTGACTTTGCACAAAAAGCAGACTGAATTCTCATTAAATTTAACTGTTTCCTTAAAGTTTGATACTCAGAAATACTATACTATTCCAAGCAGGTGAGCTAACCCTGGCACAGCATATATAATATTTGCCATGTGAAAAGAGACAGAGATCTTATTGTGTATTATTTGCAGGAAAAAGACTAACAGCCTCAGCAGCATGAGCTATTTCCCACTACAGCTAAGTTGGAGAGGATGTGAACTGGAGCCTGGGTAAAGCAACAGTACAGTTGAGTAAGGAAAGCCCTTCTTGGATCCTAAGTCCTTCTCATATCAAAGGGAGATGGAGTTTCTCAGTTCTCTGAACTGGCAATGTCAGCAACTATGGATACAGCTTCCTGCCCTGCCATTATCGTAAGAGACAATGTAAAAAACTGTGATGTGTATGTTGGGATGCAAAATTAGTATGATACTATAGACTATTCAAAATTGGGAGGTTTATTATCCTATTATTGATTTGTCTTATACCTTTCCTGTGTTGGAATTCAATCTGTGCCAAAATCTGGGAGAGGGACAATTTGTTTCTTTTGAGACCATAGCGTTGAAGCCATTTAGAAGATGAAACGAGGGGTTGTACGTCCGTGCTCCACCTAATGACTGCCAGTCTCCTTTCCTTCTCTTTTGATTTCTTCTTGTGAGTCTCAAGGGAATCTTCAGCATCTTGTCTGTGCTCTGAATCAAAGGCATCTGTTGTAAAGACAAATGAGGGAAACACAAGATGTATATTTTAACCAAACAATTCCAAAACCAAACAAAATTAATTGTCTCCTTTCTTTACCTGTATTACATGGTCGCCTGGACACATACAGCTCATCTCTGTTTTTTTTTTCTTATAATGAACAATGTTCTTAATCTGGAAAGCTGCTCTCACCCCTTGCTATTATATCTCTTTATTCATCCATATATATTTACCTTCAATTTATTAAATAAAATGTCTCTTTTATGCTGCAAATCAAGCCCTGAAATCTAAATCTGGTTTGCCAAATGGTAATTCTTTCAGCTCCTACAACACCTCTCCTAAGTCTTGTGAATCAGAACTCAGGCATTCAAAGATTATGAGACCATCACTAGATACATATTTAGAAGCATTATGCAATAAACTAGGATTTCCTACCAATTTTATGTTGAACTCCTACCATAAGCAACAGCGGCGCCCGCAGCAGATCCTGACTTTATTGCAAGGCTGGTGAATCTCCCTCTGCTTACGTCATTTTCCTCAAGTGCAAATGATGGTTCTGGCAGTATCTGCTCTGGGCTGTGATGTGTCATGTGTATGCACAGGATATCATGGACATAAAGGTCCAGGTTCATTTTAAGTCTACAGGACAGGGAACACATCTCAGCACTGATGTATAACTGGGCTGGGGTAGCTCCACTTGCATCCAGTGGCAGAGACAGCCCAGAGCATAGAGTGGCTGAACAGCAATGGAAGGAACGACAGCAGCAATGCCTTTGTTCCTCAGCACAGAGGTTGTAGAGGACTTTGGTATTTCCTGTTCATTCCCAAAATACTGTGCATGAGTTAAGCTGGCTCTAGTTGATTAAATACCCTTCCTGTATCTAAGTTTACTTTCTGTGGAATCTGAAATTTTCTGTTCATTTTCCCCAGCATCAACATCATCTAGTGTATCCTAGTCCTCCATTACCTCTATACAGTAAGCTGCCTGTAAATGTACTGCATGCATCAAACTGGTCCAAAATACTGGTCCAAATACTGTTATCTTTAATGATTACAAAATAACCTTCAGTCTAGTAAAGACTATGATCAGAACTCTCTGCTAAGATCAAATATTATAACAACTGACCTGGTAACAAGGGTTGATTAGATAGTTCCTCAATTAACACTACATGAAGGCAATGAGACCATCTTCAGAAATCATCTTTCAGTGACAGAGGGCTTTCATACAGTGGAGACTGGCACCAGTTCTTTCACAGTCATCAGTCCTACAAGCAGGGTGCTGGGCTGGCATGCCTGTAGAGGTTGGCATTCCACCAGCCCTCCTTTGCTCCATGCAGAAGCAGCAGCAACAGATGTTAGCTCTACACAGAGGCAGGTGAAAGTTTGCAGCTCCTCGAGCTTTTTATATAGTCAGGCATTGTTTATAGTCACTTGAACAATCATTCCCAGCTTCCTTCTTTGAAAACACATAAAGGCCATACACAGCCCAGGTGAGAGTGGCACAGCCTCAGAATGCCTTGTACATAGGTAGCAGCATGCACGCCACATGCATGGGATTCAAAGCAAACTGGAAGTTATCTGGGAAAACATGGAATCTATGCAAAAATAGTGCTGAAATACTCACAGTCACTCCAAGCAAGTCTCTTAGACAGACTGGCAGTCATGACAGATCTCTTGATTGGCAGCTCCTCTTTGCTTTCTTCTTATGCCCTGAGGAATTAGGATGTTTTACAAAATTTTAAATATTTCCATGCATAGGTCAATAGGTCAATGTGAACTGGAGATGAGCTCCACAGGCTCAGCCAATACTAGACTGCAGAAGAATGAGATCAAGATTTTCCTAATGAGATCAAGACTTTTCTCAAGAAAAAATAGTATAAAGTAAAAAGGATAGCTACTCCCCATGTCAGGCATGGCTGAAGTCAGATTTGACAGTGAGCCTCAGACTTAAAAAAGAGGAAGTAGGAAATTGGTAATATCATTTACCTTTCTTCACTCTAAATTATGACAAAAAAGAAACAATATATTAGAAAAAATGAGACTGGTATTTTGGCCTGCTGGCAGCCAGTTGTATTATATTCTAGTATTGCTTTGCAGTATATGCTACCTTTGCTATAATCCAATTTATGACTAAAACTGGGAGTATCTGAGACACAATTTTGTGAAGAGATTCATAACTTTGCCTGTAAGACTACAAGATGATTCACAAAGAAAAAGAATTATGTGTGCATACATGTACGTGAATGTGCTATAACGCACAGCATTTTAACAGAAAACAAAACACCAGATGAAGCAAAGTAGCATACACTGGGTGAGTGCATTGCTTTGAGACATCATGGTTTGCCATTTACTTGGCTCTTCTTTTCATAAGTAAGATGAATGAATGAGGGATATTTATGAATCACTAGCAGGCACAGCTGTTAGCTATTGTCATAAAGCAGTTTTTCCCACAGGAAAAGCAAAAATGGGATAAAATATTAACCCAGGGACTTAACCTCCTCCCTCTTTCTTCTTCACAGAATGGAACATGCTATTTATTCCTCACATATAAACCACTCCAGTCATTGTCCTGCTCCTGCAGAAAGACATGAACAGTGAAAAGTCAGGGAGGACATTAAAAAACCATGAATCTGTTCTGCACCCCAACTCCCTAGGTGTTGCACAGAAGGTGCTCCCCAGTGGCACAACCCTTGACTAGCCAGGACTTGGAATCAGCACAGTAAAAAGGAGGCGTTGCCACAGGCGAGCCGTGGCAGAAAACAGCAATGGTGAATGGCCACAGCAAGCCGTTCCTCTCAGAATGCAGAAACAGTGCCACAGCACTCTCACAGTAGTAGGCGAGACACATTTCAGGCAGCAGCCTGCATCAGAGAACAAATTCCAGGTGCCACGGCATTTTCCAGATGCCCAGGGGTGTAGCACCACCCCCAACTGCTTGAACAGCACCTGGATGTGAAATGCCGGTGCTGTATGAAAAGGAGCGTTTGAAAGAAGACGAAGCAACTTGCAATGGAAACTGCAAGTTTTACGAGTCTTGGAAACAGTGAGTTCAAAACTGATGACAGCTTTGGGCCAAGATCTGAATCCAAACAGGTTATTTTCAAATGATGAAGCAGAGCTCATTGTGCCACCTCTCCCCTCTCCGCTCTGGCCAGCACAAACAAGCCTCTAAGGTCTTCACCCACCACCCACTTGGATTTGTAGCACAAGTGTGAGTGGCAGTGTTTGCCGAGGCCATTCCACCCGGCTGCCCCTCGCAGGCGGGAATGCCTCAGGAAAGCCCACGTGTCTCACAGCCCCAGAAGCCACCTCATGCCCCTCAAAATGCCAAACCCCGGAGAAAGGAGTGTGTAGGGCTGAGGTGCACAGCTGTCTGCTGTGGAAACCAAACCACAGAACCACAGGATGGGTCAGGTTGGAAGGGACCACAGTGGGTCATCTGGTCCCACCTCGCTGCTCGAGCAGGGCCATCCCAGAGCACATGGCACAGGATTGTGACCAGATGGCTCTGGAGCATCTCTAGTGAAGGAGACTCCACAGCCCCTCTGGACAATCTTCCAGAGCACCATCACCCACACAGGAAAGAAGTTCTTCCTCATATTGAAGTAGAATTTTCTGTGCATCAGTTTCTGCCTGTTGTCGCAAGTCCTATTGCTTGGCATCACGGAGAAGAGCCTGGTTCCATCCTCTCGGCACCCCTCTTTACATACTTATACGCACTGATGAGGTTCCCTCTCAAACGGGTAAGAGGTGTCACAGGAAAGCCACAGCGGGGCCTGATGAGGGGGGTCGGGGCCAGGGCACGGCCCCGTCACCCACCGGCGCTGCGCCCTCGCAGCGGCCACCCGAGGGCACGGGCCGCCTCCCCGGATACGCCACATGGAAACGGGCGGGGAGGGAAGCGGGGCCTCAGTGGTGAAGGCACAGCCCCCGCAGCGCCGAGGCCGGGCTTGCCGCTGCTCTGCCCGGGACCTGGGGCAGCCGCAGCCTCTGCTCCCGCAGCCCGGCAGCCCCCTCACCTGCCTCCGGCAGCAGCGCCGCCCGTGCCCGCCCTCAGCGGCGCCCGAACCTGCGGAGCGCCCGATTGGCACGGCACGGCCTGCTCCGGTTGGCACGACCCGGCCAGGGGCTGGCACGGGCACAGCGGGAGCGCAGAGCCGCGGGACCGGCAGGGCACGGGTGGGGCACGGGCGGTGCGGCGGCCCTGCCGCTGACCCTGTCCCTGTCCCTGTCCCTGTCCCTGTCCCTGTCCCTGTCCCTGCCTCTGTTCTGGCCACTGCTGCTGTCCCTGCCCCTGCCTCTGTCCCTCTCCCTGCTCCTGCTGCTGCCCCTGCCCCTGCTGCTGCCCTGCCCCTGCCCCTGATCCTGATCCTGCTCCCATCCCTGTCCCTGCCATTGTCCCTACCCCTGCCCCTTTCTCTGCTCCTGCCCCTGCTGCTACCTCTGCTCCTGCCCCTGCCCCTGTCCCTGTCTCTACTGCTGTCCCTGCCCCTGCCGCTGCCCCCATCCCTGCTGCTGTGCCTACTTCTGCCCTGCCCCTGTCCCTGCCGCTGTTCGGCCACTGCTGCTATCCCTGTCCCTGCCTCTGTCCCTCTCCCTGCCTCTGCTCCTGCCTCTGCTCCTGCCCCTGTCCCTGCCCCTATCCCTGCCTCTGCCCCGTCCCTGCCCCTGCCCCTGTCCCAGCCCCTGCGCCTGTCCCTGCCCCGTCTCTGCTGCTGCCCTGCCCCTGCCCCTGATCCTGATCCTGCTCCCATCCCTGTCCCTACCATTGTCCCTACTCCTGCCCCTTTCTCTGCCCCTGCCCCGGCCGCTGCCGCTGTCCCTGCCCCAGTCCTTGTCTCTGCCCCTGTCCCTGCCCCTGCCCCTGTCCCTGCCGCTGTCCCAGCCACTGCTGCTGCTGCCGCCGCCGCGGGCAGATCCATGCGGAGTAAATGAATTGTCAACAGACGCCGGGACAACGTGGTGCATTCCTTCCTTTGGGAGCCACAAATACACGGGCCAACTCAGTCTCAGAAATCTATATTTAGCAGATTCGAGCCTTCTGGTCTCGTTAATTCTTAATTTAGGCTA
>JAOXXN010000001.1:31468751-31488962 GCA_026770055.1 Myrmophylax atrothorax | reverse complement strand
GTCCCCACTGAGACTCGAACTCACGACCTTGGGATTCGGAGTCCGGAGTGCTCTCCATTACACCACGGGACCACCCCGAAAGAATAAACTATGTCAAGAGGAAACTGCATATTTGGGTGTGAGATTTTCAGGGTTTGGGTGTTTGGGTTTTTTTACCTCTTAGCTAGACGAATACCATTGGTGATTTTTCTTATTCACAGTACTTTTATTTCAAGTTATTTTGTGGGCTTTTTTTAAATGGCAAGTGTGCTAATAATTTCTGTTCTTCATTTGTTTGGATGATAAAGCTTGTGCCAACTTCGAAGTTAATGTTTAAATCTAATCTTACATGGTTAAACTGTCAAATTGGATTCTATGGTGTTTAAAAGGACTGCCAGGAACAGAGCAGAGAAGAATTACCGGTATCCAGGTGCCCACACCCACAGAGAGGCTATGGGGGTACAGCTCAGGAGCATAAATGAGATGGTGGAGATCAGGGTTCTTCAGGTCTGATGCTCACATTTGATGTGAAGGGGCAGTTAAATGGTTACTGTGTCCTAAGAGGCAGCAAACTTCAGAGGCTTAATCACATGGGTTAGCCTCTGAAATGAGGGGAACTAGCCCATCCCTGAGTACTGCTGCTGAGAATCTGAAGCATCCTTATTTTAATAGGAAAAGGGAAAACAATTCAGCGCAAGGCTAAGCCACAGAAGAAGCGGGAAGAAAAGGACAGAAGAGGGAAAGGAAAGCAACAAGAGGATGAACTGAAGGATTCCTTGGCAGATGATGACAGTTCTTCAACCACAACAGAAACCTCCAACCCAGATACAGAACCACTTCTCAAAGAGGTACAGCACTGCTCAGGAAAGGAGGCCCTTGTGTAGCTGCTGTGTCACGAGCAGGAACAGTCTCTCTCCCCCATGCCATCCTCAGCTTTCATATAATACCTAACAAAGGAAGAAGATATATTAAAAAACGTCTTTCCCAATCCTTGCCTTTACTTCTTCTCTACCAAATTTGCTTCTCTGTGAGTGCTAACATATCTTCCAGTCACAGGACTGGAAGGGCCTGGGTGAATGTGGCTTGAATAAGCCACCAGCTGCCAGCAGCATTGTGGCAGTTGTTTGTCTGCACGCTCCTGGCCTATTCTGTTTGCAGAATAAAATGAACACTAATTTCACTTGATGATTAAGGTGAATCCGTGCATTTTGTCAGTTACAAGGAGTCAGATAAACGGGAGTGACTTGTCAGCAAGTAGGTAGCCTGGTTACCTTATACAATACCCCTACCTTTATTTAATTTATTTGGCTCACATGCTTCCACGTACTAAACTAAATCTACAGTTTGTGTAGTGGGACTAAACAAAGCTGAGGTAATTGCAAAGGGAAGAAAACCAAGCTTAAATTTTGATGTGTCTTAAATTTGAACTTTGGAAAAGGCAGGGATTACGGCTGGGGGGAAAACAAAAAAGAAATCCACATGATACATCTTAAAGGTTGTGGTTTAGTAAGTTGTCACTTGAAAATCACTATTGATTTTTTTTAGGATGGCTATTTATCTTTGTATTTAGGAAGTCGTAGAAGTGGGGTTAAAGAAAATAATAAATTGAATGGTAAAGTTGCTCGCATTCTTTGCTTTGTTGAAGAGCCTGTTTTACGTGGCCTGGACTGTGTTTCAGCAGATGCAGTAAATATCTCAGTGCAGAACTAGCATGTTATTAAGTAGACTCAGAGCCCATGGCTGTATTTGCAAACATCAGATCTGCTTGAAGCGCATTTATTTCCTATTTTGATTTCTACTTCTCCCGATAGGAAAAAATAGATACCACATTTTCTAGGTAAACTCACTGAATAGCAAAAAGAGAACTTCAGTGCTGCAAAAATGCTCCTGTTTTCCAATAGCATTCTTTCCTCAGCCCTACTATGTGTGTTATGGTGCAAGAGGGACTTTGCATTTCACGAATATTAATGTTATTATGTTTTTTATAGGAACCTGAAAAACAAAAGGGAAAAGTTATAGCAGAAAAACCTGAAAATGAAATAGTCCCAGTAAAACAGAAAACTAAAAAAGTGCTTACAAGTATCAAGAAAGAAATCCCTGTAGATGTGAAAACCAGGTAAGCATAATGAAGCTTTTGGAGTAGGGTAAGTGCCATGCTTGAAGGGAAGATGGATTGATAAAAATCTCTGTATTTGACTGTTGTGGCTGCCAGTTTGGCAAATGCCAACAGCAGTTACCTTTAAGCAGCTTCCTCTTCCTTCCTGGTATCAGGGAATATCTGAAGCTTATAAATAATAAATTACTTAATGGCAATATAGTACCTAAGTGAGAGCTAAATCCAGCCCTGAAAATCAGATGACGCAATGTTAAGCTTTTTATAACAGGCATCACATACGCCAAGGGGGGTGAATGTTTCTAGCGGCAGCACAGCAAGGCAGTTCCAATGTGAATGCCTTTAGTTACCCTTGGTGAAACTGCAGCCACACAGTTCCTTTTTCATATCACAGAGTAAGGTCAGAGTCTTGGATAAGTTATGAAAGGAGGCTGCTGCCACTGCCAGTCCCTTTCCCTTACTGGCATAGTTGATTGCAGAGGGTAGAAATGGGAAAAAGGAAGAATCTTAGTATTACTGTAGCTCATTCATTCCAAAACAGTGTTCTGAAACCAGACTGGTATCCAAGTGCCACAAAAGTAAACTCTACTAAACTGGGATGTGGTTTGTCATCTGTGTTTTCTCTCTTGCTGTAGTTAATAGTACAGCGAGTTTAGTAGTTAGAAAAAATTAACGTTTTTTCAAAATGTTTCTCAAAACTTTGCTTGGCAAAGACTCCTCCTTATTTATTCTTACCATTATGTACTTTCCTTTATCATATAACTCACAAGCTCATGACATGTGACAGTTTTCAAAGGCCACAATGAGAGCTGGTTTGGTATTCTTCTGCAACAAATGGGTAAAATAGTTCCTCCCTAGAAAGTCTGAGAGACAAAATCAAATACCTGGAAAAAAAGAGCAATATACAGCCAAATTAATTTGGTGGTGCATTTGAATAGTTTTATATCATTGACTAAAAACAGTTCTGTACATTCAGGGCAATAGTATATTAGGAGCCCGTGATCTAACAGGGGTGTTTGAGGGCAGAGTAGGAAAAGGGCAGTTGGCATCTCTTGTTGCCTCTGTATAATCAAACAGGTTTTGTAATCCTGGAGCTCCAGGATGAAAGCTGCTCCTGGGAGGTGTGTGAGCCCTAATGTGTGTGGAGCAGTGTGGGTAGAAAATGAGCCAGGGCTACAAAGGGTGGAGTTGCTTATGGGAGAAATACAAAACTCTGTTTATTCATAAGAATGCCACAGGACACCAGTGTTTTGTGAGACAGTATGTATGGCCCATAGATAGATAGATAGATAGATAGATAGATAGATAGATAGATAGATAGATAGATAGATAGATAGAGATGTGTAAAGTCCTTTTCAGCACCTCAGAACTTTAAAATAAATGCATTTGTGTTTTCATTTAGTCCCTTGGAATTGTCTTATACTGCCCCACTGGAAAACAAGCAGCGCAAACCCTTTCCATCCAAGATCTCTACACAGCACCTTTTGACAAGTGGGTCTAAAGCAAGAAACCTCCCCAAAACAAGAGGTAATATGAGGCTGGTTTTTATAAATACTTCAAGATTTTGTTGTTTGTAACCCCTCTTTAGTGCTTAATTCCAAGTCTGGTGTGCAAAGAAAGCTGTTCAGTTTATTATCCTCATACTTGATTTTGTTTTAATAGGTCCAAGCAGTAAATTAATGGAGAGCAGGCCATCAGTATTAGCCAAATTTCTCCCCAGTGGTTCTGGGCAGGAGCTAGGAAACACCAGCAGCTCTGAAGGGGAAAAGGATTCTCCACCACCAGAGTGGGACTCTGTGCCTCTTCACAAAGCTGGCAGCTGTAAGTAATCACTAGATCGTGGCAGAATGAGTCTTCTACAATTAATACCTTTAGATAGGTTTCATCTGTTTATAGTCTTCCTGTCTCTTCTTCACTGCATAGCTGTGCTCTGTTTCTCTGCTGTCACATCTTTTTGATAGCATCTGGTATGATTTGGGAGGTTTCAAAATGGCGTGGGCAGAACATGGGCCACTCTGCAGTTCTTCGGTGATGAACAGAATTTAGAAGCTGCTGGGGGAATTCAGGAAATGAAAGTACCACTCAAAAATATGTATTTTCTACAGCAGATGGGGTTTTGGTTGGTTAAGTCTGCCGCAGGCAAAGTTAAAACTAATTACATGATTTGCCCTTGAGAGGGAACACTGAGAACACTTTAATGCAGTGGTTAGTGGGGACATTCTTACAAGCATTTTGGTTGCATTTTAAGTTCCCTTGTGTGGGAACTGAATCACCTTCCTCTTGGTTGCTTGTGGACTTATGTCATCCCTCTCCACAGTGCTCACTTGGAAGGTTCCTTTTTCTGTAGAAATCTGTCTTGGCACTTTTGTTGCAATACTCTCTCTCTGAAATTAGACAGTAAACCTGAAAAAACAGAGGTGAACATAGAGAAGGAACTGCTGCTTCTGTCACTGGTAGCAAGCAGCCTTTGTCCTAATTCCTCCATTTGAACAGAAAGGATAGCAGAAGTTCAAGAAGCTTTTGTTGTAATGTAAATACTACAGGAAGATGATTTGTGTTTCTCTTTATAGCTACAGACAACCTTTATAAGCTCTCTCTACAAACCCTGAATGCAGATGCTTTCCTGAAGCAGCGACAGCCCTCACCAACACCTGCCTCTCCATCTCCTCCTCCTCCCACATCATTTGCTTTTGGGCCACGAGGAGGCACTTACAGCAGCATCGTGAACAGCAGCTGCAGCAAGTGAGTCCTGACAGTACCTCCTGCTGATTGCCCAGACACTGAGCAGTTGTGCAACCTCTGTGCCTCACAGGGTGCAGCTCCCTTTTCTCAGACCCTTTCCCTCTCCTAAGGAAGTTGCTTTTTGCAGATACACCACTGTGCATACCTTGCCATGCTATTTATATTTCTCGGTGTTTCTTACCACTTGGTAGATTGGAGAAAAGGTGCAATTACATGAATGGTTGAGCTGTTATGAATGTTTTCATGAATGGTAGCTTAAATTGCTGAGTTTTTTATCAAACTGCTGAAGTCTGGAACTTTACTCTTTTTTTTTCTTTTTTTCTTTTTTTTCCTCCTTTTAGTGAAATGAAAAGCAAGCAGCCTAATGGTACCAAACATAAGCTGTCAAAGGCAGCTTCTCTTCCAGGCAGGAATGGTAATCCCACTTTTGCTGCTGTAGCTGCAGGTTACGACAAGAGCCCAGGTACTAGAACCAGTTTGGAGTTGTAAATATTTCTTAATGTTTCCTGAATATTCTGTTACTTTGCTGGGGTTTGTTTACTCATTTTATATGTACCTATCCTTGCAGGTGGCAGTGGTTTGCCAAAGGCTTCTCCAAGCAAGATGGATGTTTCCAGCAATATCAGCATTTCCCACACAGTTGTTGACAGTGATGGCTCTGACAGGTAATTTTTATATTCTACAGCAAATATCTGGGCACGTAGAAAAGAAGATTGTGAGCTGTTAATGGTGTTTTGAAGGGAGTGACAGAATTCATTCTGGTTATTTTTTGACGACTATATTTTAGTCAGGGCACAGCATCTCTCACCTTGCAAAAAAGTTTAGAAGTTGGAAGTGACTCAAAAGTAGAAGGATGTTCTGGATCTGATGGGAACTTCCCCCTACTCATTCCAAGTAACTCAACAATCTTGTGTTCTCAGGCATTCAAACAGTGAGGAATCAGCTTGGCTCTCTGTACTGAGGAGTGTGTACCCAGGTCTCTTGAAATAGTTCACAGGCAGAATATCTTGCTGTACAGCAATATCTTTCACTCCCAGCTTTGACACCAAGATCAGAACTATTAGTGGGCTTTGTGTTCTGAGTAGGAGCAGAATCCAACTGCACTCAGTCACGTTGCCCAAGGCATGTGTCTTTTCTGACATATTTTGGCAGTGAATCCTGGTCTTGCTTGTAAAAAGCAGTGTCTGATAACCTTTCTGGAATAGGGAAGAGGAAGAGACTTGAATTCAGGCTTTACTATGCAAAGGAATTGCTTTTCTGAGTGGAGTTGGACGGGGAAAGAAGAGGTGTTTGTGCATGTTTTTCACTGGTTCCAGTTAACTCCTCTGTTAGTTTCAAGAAGCTTGCCCACAAGCCAGAGTGTGAGCACTTGTATCCCTTCTGAGTGGCTCTAAATTTTGTCTGCTTGTCAAAAAAAACTGTGCTATGTCTTGTACCCTAGGAGCTTGCTGAAAAACTGATCAGAAGAGCTACTCCGAGCTTTGTGTTTATGCTCATTCTGCAGATTAAAGAGCACTGTGTTGTGTTTACTATGTTGTGCCAAGGGGGGGGTGTATACACAGGAAAATGGTATTTCACTGAGGTCTTTTGTGAAACAAAAATAAGCTGATTTCCC
Organism: Myrmophylax atrothorax; assembly: GCA_026770055.1. Taxonomy (NCBI): domain Eukaryota; kingdom Metazoa; phylum Chordata; class Aves; order Passeriformes; family Thamnophilidae; genus Myrmophylax; species Myrmophylax atrothorax. Next base: position 31,482,513 of record JAOXXN010000001.1, on the reverse strand, counting down.
AACTCTTGATCACCATTAAATACATATATAGTTAAGTATATACGCATGTTTGTACATAGACATTTGTATATAGATCAGTAAGTTAATATTGTCAATAGTGCTGTGTTATAACTTGTGCATTGCTTTCCTGTTGTTCCATAATACGTAGTTCCGGTTTGTGGAGTCCTATCAGCAATCCCAGCAGTCCTGATTTCACACCTCTCAACTCATTCTCTGCATTCGGACATTCTTTTAACTTAACTGGAGGTGAGTTTCTTTTTTCAAATACTTTTCCACATTCAGATACAGATAAAGAAATGGTGTGTCTCCCTTGCACTAGTCTAAGTACAGACAGCATCCCCATTGCCAGCCCTAAAAGGGAAGACTGTATAGGAAAGCGTGTTAAGAATTTGGTGGTATATTCTGTGTTTCGGTCCAGAGAAAGTGGAAACTCTTAAAGTGTTTGATGGGCTGGAAATGTTGATTTGGAGTTTCTCTGTTTCAGTAAAATACAGTGATATTTCGTTTTTTCTTAGTCTTTTTGCCCTCCCTCCATCCCTCCCCAGAAGCTTTACTGTAGGTCTCACAAGAGTGCCATTAGGCCTGTAGTTTCCTCAGCATAAACACCTGCATGGAGCATTGCTCTGTAAGTGAAGCAATGGCCCCAGCTGACCTGCTGCTCTTCTCTTGTGTTTTCCTCTAGTATTTGTGTAGCTGCACAATGAACTGATGCATACTAAACCCAGCAATTAATTCCTATTTAAATATTCAGGTAAACCTTCAGTAAATAACACTGAGATGGGCAGGCAGGCTCTATTGCAGGGCATGAATGCTCTGTATACTTGGGAAGATTTGGGGGTACATGGTGTATTGTAACACAGCTGCAAAAGATGATAAGCGAAGCAAACTTTGGATGTGGCATCTGCAAAATGGATAGTGTTGACTGAAAAATGCTCTCTACTGAAAAAGTTGTTAGTCTGCTGAAAATGCAAACAGTGGCAGGTGCTGCTGTGAAGTTCTTTCATCTTCATCAGCAGGACTTGGCACCAGCAGCTGAGGGACACCAGTAAGATGCCAGGGATCAGTTCCATGTGCAGGGAGCAGGCAAGCCACACCTGCTGGTGCTGCCCTCTCCTCATAGCAGAGATGGGGTTGGGATTTGGGCACTGCCTGTGCTGCCTCCTGCCAGGAGTCACCTGGGAAATGAGTGCTGCAACTACAGGAGGCTCCCTCAGCCCAGTCACCTGCTCCACCTGCACTTAGCTTGTTACCAGGAACTGCCAGGACTCTTCAGTATTGCTGTGCTTCCACAAGCCCTATAGGCTTGTACTGAATTATGCACAGCAAGTGTTTAACTCCTTCCCTACTATAACCATGACTAACTTTGTAGCCAGTCAGGTGTCAGCTACATGAGCTGTGTTACTGTGTGACCTCTTCTAATCTCACTGCAGCAGGACCTGTTAGAAAAACATGGGGAATAAATGTGAAGAGTGTTATTCTTGGAGAAGGAGTAAGAGTAATGTGCTCAATTTTATTTCATTTTATTTTTAGAGGTTTTTAGCAAACTTGGTCTAGCTCGATCTGCTTATGGGCAGGATGTTCAGAGAAACTGGAGTGAATTCAATAATGTGCCATCATCTATCTGGGACCCTTCAGCTACAGATTCTGTACCCTCCTGGCCAACAAGCTCAAGTTCCCCAACTCATACAACTGCAGTAAGTATTCAGTCCAGATACAGTGTTTTATTACTGTTTCCAACCTCTTCTGTGTCTGCCATCTAATTTAATTCAGAGGATTTGGAGGTGAAAAAAATGAACTGAAGAATAAAGGAAAAGGGAATTTGCACATATTCATCTTTGTGTAGTTGCTATGGCTGTTGGACAAAGTTATTAGTCTGCTTGCTTGCAGATGAGGAATCCATGTACACTGGATATTTATATTCACATAAAAATTATTTCTTATGAGAGCATCTTGCAGCACTTCAGAAAGTGTGTTCCTCTTCAGAAAAGAGCTGTTCTACACCTGTGCCATGGCTGGACACTGCCTCTGTCACTTACAGTTTGATGGACAGCTATGAAATAGCCAACATGATAATTTTCAGGTTTCAGTTCTCCTTTCTGAATCCAGCATTGCACCTGCTTGTAAATTAACAAAAGGTCCCAAAAACTTACCTGAAAGACCTTAAATATATTCTTTCAGCTTAGACAAAACACTAAAGGACTGGCCATAGGGTGAAGCCTTTAAACTGACTACTAATTTTGATGGAAATCTTGAGTATAGAAAAAGAAGAAATAAAACCAGGTTTTTACAGGTTGTAGCACTGCACTGTCATCTTTTTGCCATCCTTGTGCCAGACTAAAACTTAGACCACAACAGCTGCCTTCACTGCTGGCTGAAATCCTTCATGTTGACTTCTGAAAATGTTTCCATAGTGATTAAGAGGCAGTGTTTACTTTACCTGGGAGCAGTTCAGATGGAGTGGGGGGCAGGGGAAGCTGAAGAAGGTCACACAGCTTCTTATAGTCACAGACTCACTGATCCTGCCCTTGTCATGTGGTTACAACCAGAGCTGGAACCTCCCTAAAACTATGTAAGGAGAGATTTCTGCTTTTTGGTCACATGGAGGGCAGGTTTCATCAGCATTTGATGGAAGGAAGGCTTGAGGACAACCAGAACAAGCTCTCTAGCTCCTAACTGCTTTTTCCTGGCTGCTTCTGAAAAATCCTTGGAAGTGTGCTTCCAGCAGCATTGAGATAGAAGCCTAGACAAATGGGGTAGAAGAATTGTCAGTTACTGCCTTTAAATACTTTGGTTTAGGGAGGAGATGTTTTAGGAGCTTATTCAAGGAGATCACCACTTAATAAACAAGAAGCATCAAACTGATTGAACTGTTCAAAACCTTTCTAATTACAGTGATTTTTTCAAGTGCTTATGGCAAGCCAGAATGGGAAAGCTTGGCTTTTCCTGTTACTGAGCCCCCTTGCTCTAAGTGCTGGGTAAGAGTGCAGGTACCAGGCCAGGGCCCTGCCCTTCCCTCCATTCTGGCACGAGCCAAAGCCATTGTTGCAGATAGCACTTAGACAGGGGCTCCTGTGTTACCCTCTTTTCCAGAAAGGTTTGTGGGGGGTTGATTTTGATTGTTCTCCTTCCTTATTCCTTGTGCTTTACCCTTTTATGCACACCTTTGCTTCTGTACTAAATAGCATTTGACTTCTGGGTCCCAAGTCCTCTCAGCCTTGGCTGCATTGCTGGTATTTCTCCCCAAGTTTCTTTCTGACCATATTCCCCCCCTCCCTTTTCCTCCATTTTCCTGTGTGTAGTTCTGCCTGTCAGCAACTTTGTACCTCCCTCTACCAGCTTTCAAAGGCCATAGAAGGCACTCTGCTGCTCCTTTCCTGGTTGCTTCTGATTTATGAGAAAGTGCCTTTCTATCAGGCTTTCCCAAACACTTTTGGGACACAGAGGAATAGTTCCTGGCTCTTTCCCATAGCAGGAAATAGGGTGGACTTGCAGTTGTGTTAAGGTTGGTGCCCGTGCAGCAGAGTGTTTCCTGCTGTAGGCTTAGTAGTCTAATACACTGTCACTGGTTTGGCTCAGTTTCCCAGTGACATTGGAGAGTCCTAATGATGCCTGGTTAACCCCCAGGTAATGCTCAGAACGGCTGTCCAGCCCTCAGTGGCACATTCTGTGAGGACCCTTTGGTAATGTGTTAGTGTCCTACCAATATCAGGTATGATGAGACTGAGCCTATCTTCATTCCAGGGGAGAGAGCAAAACCTGAAATGAAGGCATTTTCAGTCTACCTTGTTTTCTTTCCTAAAGCGATTTTTATTTAAATCTCCAGATGCAGAGTGCACTGATACTGGTTAACATTTAGTTTGTGTTATCCAAGGGCAGAGATCTTGGGAAAGGGTGCTCTATCTCCCCCCAGTAAATTCAAACTGAAGGATGTTTGTACCTTACAGCACTTACTTGACAAGTCCACTGCCTTTGGGATGTATCAAGTTTACTGTATATTTGCAAATTGAATTTACAGCGTATGTACATTAACTCTGTTGACACTGAGGTATGTAGTGTGCTAAGCCAACACGTAGCAGGTTCTGTGCTAATATTAGCATGAAAGTTATGCTAACCTTTCCCATGTCCGTCTTTGGCTGCCTCTGGGTGTCACTTTCCCCTATACCACGAGTCAGGTTCCTCTGCTTGTTGCTTGCTACTGTTTGGCCTTTAATAAAGCAGTTGACAGAAGCTGGGCCTTGCTCATCCCTGTGTGTCTTCTCTGGGCTTACTGTGCCTGTCCTGTGCATCCCAAATGCATTTGTGATGTACTGCAGCTCACCTGCATCTGCACCATGACCCTTTGTCAGAGACTTCCAAGTGTCTTGAGCCAGGACAAACTTACTGGAACTCAGTGATACATGGCCAGTTCTCCTGTCCCCTCTCCTCTCATGTGAAGTTGTAAATGGGAGGAAGAAGTATATACTGGGAATGTGGGGGAGGTACAGTGGGGCTGAATTCAGGTAAGTTCATCCAAAGTAGATGTGTCTGAACCCAGGGACATAAGTTTGCAAACGGGGGGGGGGAGGGGGGGGAAAGAAAAGGACTTTGCTGTTACCTTCCATTGTTTCATTGCAACTTGACTTTTGTTGTTTTTTGGAGACTTGAACCATGTTTATCTACCTCATTCTAACTAGTTTGTTGAAGTTTGAGTGTTCCGATCCTTGTGTATTAGAGCTTGAACCCTTGTAGTGCTTAAATTAGCAAAGGTAGGGGGATGTAAAAGCTCAGATGAGAACAGCCTATCATGTGGCTGCATCCTAGAGCCCTTGAGCTCCCAGACATGTTCAGTTGTGTAGCAGTGTGGTTCCTCTGGGGGAGCTCTGCCAAAGGAAGTTCAGGAGGACTCCATGTTGTAGGGAAGAAAGAAGGGGTTCCAGAGCAAGCTTGCTGCTGCTGCTGCTCAGATACTTTTCTTTTAGGGGGGCTGTAAACTGATTGAAAATAGAGGTTGCCAAACTGCTACTTACCTGGCTCTGTCTTTACTGCAGTCCATCCTTGGCAACCCCAGTGGCCTGTGGTCCACCACTCCGTTCAGCAGTTCCATTTGGTCAAGTAACCTCAACAGTGGCCTTCCCTTCACCACTCCAACAAATGCATTGTCAGGCATTGATCTCATGGGTAGTGAAAACTCCTCTGCTGCTCCTCCACCACCTGCTGCTGCCACTGTTGCCAATCCTGCTGAAGACATGGGACAGACCTACAATCCTTGGAGAATTTGGAGCCCAACAATTGGAAGAAGAAGTTCAGATCCTTGGTCTAATTCACACTACCCTCATGAAAACTAAAGCAAAAGGAGAGAACTCCTATCCAGGTCATGATACAATTCTGAATGCAAATTTTTGAGACATCATTTTCAGGCTGGTCGTTGCTTCCCCCCACCCCACTCCTCTCTCAGTCATGCTTTCATCACTTGCTCCTTCTTAAAGTCTGTCCTGCAATATGGTAGTGTGAGATTGCAGATAAGCTTGAAAAAGTCTGGGTGTGGTCACAAATCCCAACTACAGCTGAAGCCCTGTAAATATGAACAGTTTCACTGGTTTCATATTTTACCATCTGCCATCTTTATTTAGGAAACAATTTGAACTATAAACTGGTCCTGGCATGCAATACTTTTATGAAAAGTACGAGTTTGGGTTTTTAAATTTTTTCCAGTGTTATTCTCCAAGTTCTAATTTAAAATCAAAAGGCACTTTGTGCTAAAATGCAGAGTATTTTTTTAAAATAAGGCTGTCTTTGTTAACACAGGTTGTAAGAATGTAAAAAAGGAAAGAAAATCAACAAAAATACCAACAAAAGAACACAAAACCTTAAGAGCAAAGTGGCTGAATGTAAGAGCATTCTGTTGAGACTGTAACACACTTTGTGCTGTTTGTACATTTGTAAACCTGAATGCATTTTTAAGTTGAACTGAAATGCACACAGCCAAGACTTGTGGACGAAACAAGATACCTTGTGCATTTCTTACAGATACAACTTTGGGTTGTACTTTAAAATAAATACTGCTTTTTTCAAGATTTGCCTGCTGTAGTTGTTCCCCACGTGTTTTCAGAACTTGTGCATGCATGACGCCACTTGGTGTGGCCTTTGGGCCAAAATCCACTGTGCACAGGGCCTGTGTTTGCAGACACTTCTCTGCAGATGGGACCTGACTTCTCAACAGCACAGGATTGTGTGAGGAGAGCAGAAGCTCCTCAGGGCTATGCAGTGCCACCCTCTTGGAAATCCGCTGGATGGCAAAAGCTGGAAAGGTGTCTGTGCTGTTTGAGTTTCCGGGTATCAGCCATAAAGCAGCTGCTGCTGTCCATGCTACACCCGTACCTTTGTAACACTGCTCCTGCACAGAACGGTGCTATTCTTAGATATGATTTATCTGTCCCTTTAAGGTGCCTGTTTCCCTTCATTAGCAGTAAGGCAAGCCCCAGTGACTGCATGTGTTCCTCTGAGCTGAAGCCAAGTAAAAATGAACCCTTCCATTACCAGAAAGCATTAGGAGACCAGCAACAGAAAATTACTTAGGACTCGGTGGCACTGCTTAAAATTTACAGCAGCAGATTTTTATTAGAGTCTGTCCTTCAAAAGAGTAAGAACTGTAGAGCCAAATTAATATTGCTTATGGCATAAAGGTTTTGTATGCAGCAAAATATGTGTCTCATTTATTTAAGCAAGCAAGCCCTTTTCCAGTTTGCATTATATAAACAAAATCTCTGCAACTGCTGGCTTCTTGCTGCCACCAGCAGAAACTTGAAGATACAGATCTCTCAAATAAGAACCTGCTGGAACTCCTTTGTTCTTAAAATTTGGGTATTTCTAGAGCCATGCAAGGTCACGAAATGTTCAGCTTGGATTTGTGTGCAATTTCCTTCTGAGGAACTGAGCAAACAAGTCTCTTACTGCATGAAAATAAAGGGAGCATAAAGAGTACGTAGTTAAGCTCCTGACATGCCAAGGCCTGCTTCACTGCAAATGGAACCTGGGAAGATAACTGGTAACTTCAAGGTGAGAGGAGCTGCCACCTCTTTTTCCCAGCAGGTGTTTACATTGGAATTGATTCCATGGAGGATAGAAGCAGAAATTAACTCTGAGATACTAATAGTCTGCAGTGGTTTAATCAGGGAGAACAGGGAAAAAACCTCTGGTTTAAAAACATTTCCTTTTGATCAAGACAAGGCAAAACACAAGGGGTTTAGATGGTTTTTTCCCCCCAAATTGTCAGACCTTCTCTTGTGATAATGCAAATAACCTCAGCCACCATTAGAATAATCTCAGTTCTTGTTTTGTAAGAGCTTCCCCTTGAGCATTAGTTAAACATTAAGTTCCAAGGGTGAAACCACCTGAACTGTCAAGATCTTTGACACACAATTTTCAGTTTCCTAAGAGGGAAAAAGCATGTCTTTCTCCCAGAGAAAATACCCGAGGCCTAAATGCTTCCTGTTTCTGTGTCCTATTTTCCTTCTCCAGGGTTATTTTGGAAAGCACCTCGCTCTTTTGCCTAGTTAAAGAAAGCAAAAGAGCTCCCTTAAGGTCACATTGTAATTGATGGAATTTAGGTGAAATAAAATCTGGGCAAAAGTTTGGTATGATTAAAGAAACCTCTGTGTGTGGTAAGTACATGTACAACACAGCTTTTGCTGCCTTCTCCTGAGGGATCTACTTGCCAGTTTTTATGGTACAGTCACTCTTTACATGCATTGAAAACTCATAATAAGCAGGGGTGAGTGGTAATGAGGCAGAGGCATCCAAGATCAGAATAAGAGAAAAGAGCTCTTAAGATGTAAAAATAATTTTTTTTCAACAAAGCATGTGCAAAGTCTTATATAAAAGTGTAGAAGGGGTTGAAAACATTGCAGCATGCTGAGAGGGCAACTGGAACCACAGGGAGATCCAAGGCCAAAAGCTTGGAAGCATGGTGGGTGTTTTCAAAAGCAGAATGAGCAAGACTGAAGCTCAGACATAAGGGAAGTTCTGTCTGGAGTAAAAAGACCAGAGGAAAAAACATTTTAGAGTGCTCAGAAGACAGACTGTCCTGGAAATCAGGGAACTCACAGCCCTTAGGATAATTCAAAACATTTCTTCAGATTAGAATAAGGATTAAACTACCATGAGTCAGCTCCACTCTTCCCGATCTGGAAGCTACTGGGAGTGCAAAGTTCCCAGCAAGGAAGAGAAACAATTACTGCTAATTTTGGTAATTTTTTTGGTGCTCCTAAAGGGCAATTCTATTCAGGTAATGCTAAGAAATAGACTTCTAAAAGTCTGAAAAGTTTGTGGCCTGTTACTAAAATCAGGAAGCTTGAGGGGGGTAAGTATGACCCTAACATGTGAAATCAGTTTAATTATCATGATCTGTTTTTCCAAAGCCCTTGAAAGGCATAAGTGATTTTGTTAAGGACCGTATCAGAGCAGAACATAAAATTCCAGTCAAAGGAAAGTTAGTGTTTATTTCATAGATGCAGACACTTGGAATGAAACAACATACCAGCGAGCAGGTCTGGGTCCAGCCCTGGCCACAGCTCTGTCAGCAGCAGTTCATAGTGTTGCTTGGCCACTGCCCTGTGAGAGGAACGCCAAACTGGGGGAAACTGGGATGATCTGGGATGCAGAATGTGAGTAAACAGCAGATTCTTAACACTGGAGCATCATGGTGAAATCATACTGAAGTTGTCCACTGCACTTCAGCTGAAAGGTAAAATTAAGGAGTACACAAAGTAAGAAGTTACCTGTCACTGAAACCATTTGATCCAGTGTTCTCACACTAAATACAGCTGTGACTGGGCCTTGTCTGTTTGCCCAACATGTAATTAGGAGCAAGTTTTCTGAGCTCCTGTTTGGCCTCATGGAACAATGACAGCTTCAGCTCGTAGTGAGTCAGTTCAGTAGAGGGAGGCACATGCTGGGATTGGAAATAACCAGCTCCTACTGCATGGTTGGTGCAACTGGAAGAGTGTCCAAGTCACCTTGTGTTAAACAGGTTCTGCTTCAAAACTGAGGCTTTTATTTACCCAGTGCCTGTTTTCATCTAACGCTGCTCAAGGATGGACTTCTTGTTCAACTGATGCTTCAGTCACATAAATACTAAAGGAGTCTTCAAGGTGACTGGATCAGCACTTCAGCGGTCCTCCAAGCACAGCTGCTGACCATGCTCACTGTGAGTACTGTGCTGCTCCATGCTGTGTTAAAGAGCAGCAAGCAGAACAGGACTTTTTAATATGTGTGTGTCTGTGTCTGTGTGTGAGTGTGAGATTAATTAATTAATCGCTCGAACATCCAGACAGCAAAGCCCCAAACATCTACAGGAGCCAGAGAAAATACAATGAAGTACGAGCCTAAACTCTGCTAAACTAATAAAAACCTGGGTATCTTAAGAAGCAATGAAAACTGTAATACCACTGTATTTCCTGAAGCATTAGCAGTGTCCTGAGCAAAACTCTCCTTTTTTTTTTTTTAGGGCAACCCTAAAAGTAGCTGCTCAGATCCAAGAACATCACTTGGATCGGGTGAGCTTAAACAGCAGATTGCATTGTAGCAAGAGAAGTGCAGAAAGAAGAAGGAAGTGACAATATTGATTTTACAGCCTCTTTTTTAAAAAATCCCCTTGAGGTGTTTCTGTCAAGCTGGAATCTCCAAACAGTGGTCCTTCAGGAAGGACCTGTGTCTGAGACCAGACTTTGCTCTCTGTGTGCCATTTGTGAAGCAGTTGTTTGAGTCAGAGTGCTGTTAACACTCTGGGATCTTCAGGGGTTGCACTCATTCCCTCCTGAATTTTACAAGATATCACTTGAGTCCTTGAGCAGCGCAGGAAGTGAATGGAATGTTCTAGCACTGCAGCAACAGGATTCATGTGAAAGCTGTGAAATATCACAGTTTAATGACTTGCCCTAAAGAAGACAGTGGATCTGGAGCCTGTCATCCTACAGGAGACAAAAGGTATTGGCTGGGGAGCACATGAAGGGGGTGGGGTGGGTGGAGAGGTAATTCTAGAAAGGGTACAGGCTGCCCTTTTTATAATTCTGTGGCTAATAAATTATTCCCAAGAAAAAGAAAAGGAAAAAACAAAAGAAAAGGGATAAAAAAACCACTAAACCAAACCCCCAAACCAGTCAGCTCACTGACCCATTCTGAGTTATTGTCAGGGGAGACAATACTCCCTGGAGAGAGGACATTAACCTGCTTCATGGGACCGTAGAAGACAACAGAGGCTGGGGAAGGCATTGTTAGGGAAGCTCATTGCCTCTCCAGAGGGAAATACACAGAAGCTGGAATCGGGAGACTAAAATGCTCCTTCACTGGCCATCATTGGCTTTCAGGGAGGGGAAAGGACTTTTAAGCCCCTGACAATGTGTAAGAGTCTGGCAACGAAGAATGAAGTAGGTCCCTAAAAACTACACAACATTCTTCATTAAAATGGTACAACTCAGCTTACAACTCACAGGGAAATTCCTGTTGTGCTCTATAAACTGGAAATCTTTTCAGACAACAGGAATTTTAAGGAATATTCACTTATGTCTCATCCCAAACCAGAAACACAGAAGCTTATGAGTTTCCGGTGCAGGTCCAACTGCCAAACCTTGCCAGCATTTTCCTGCCTGTCAAATTCTCTCCTGTGGCTGAAGACTTGATCTCCAATTCAAGGGAGGGGTGGGGTGTAAAAATTAGCAGAGCTTAAGAGCACATCAAGAATGTCTCAAAGCTTCAGTCAAACTAAGCAAAGGCCATGACAGGATCGAGTATCTGAATATTATTAAATACTTGTCAGGGGGGGAGGTGAGAAGAGGGGAAGGTGCACAGGGAATAAAACAATTCAGTTATATTTAGAAGGTTAGTGACAAATTCAGGTTTCAGGTACATATGAGGAAGAAGAGGAGTAGATTGGCTATTAGAAAAAATATCTTCACAAGGGTGAAGGGTTGTCAAGTATTGGAACAGGCTGCTCAGGGAAGTGGAGTCACCATCCCTGGAGGTATTTAACATACATGTAGATGTAGCACTTGGGGACACGATTTAGTGATTTAGTTGTTGGGTCAACAGTTGGACTTGATGATCTTTTCCCAATCTAAATGGTTCTGAGTCCATGTTTCTATAAAAGATGGTTCCTTTCTTTGAAGCACTTGAGCACAACAGTGTAAAGAAATGCTCCGAAAGGATAACTCATCACAGCTCAAACAGAAAGCAAACATCCATGCTACAACAATCAGCACACAGAATATCTCATGATGATGCACAGTTTCATTTCAGATGTGCAAATGTGGGAGCTGGGCACGGGCTGTGAGTTGAACTCCAGGTTCCAGGTACGTGGAATGAGAATGAGGTGCATTGTGTGCTGCCTTAGTGCCCTTACATCGATCAACTGCATGCAAAAATCCATATGATGCAGTTATTAGAACAATAAAAACTGAATATTGCTGAAGTCAGCAGGTTCAGCACCAGAAACCCTCAGAAAATAGATGGGTTTTGTCCTGGCTTTGTAATTTAATGGAGCCTCCTTGTGAAAAGCCACTGATTTGGTCTACACAGCAATATTAACTCACGGGAAAAAACAGGCTTGCAGGAACTCTGATTAAATCAGCGCACTGGAAAACACTTCTAAGTCAAAAAGTTTGGTTAATACAATTTCCTCCCTTTGCGGGTGAAGTTTCCTGCTATTTGGATAAACAGCGCCCCTCTGTGGCCACAAACAGCATTCCGGCCGTCACAGAAGGGCCCACCGGCCTTGAGATTTCCGGGTGTTTCCTGACACGTTGAAAAAACTCTCAGCTGTAGTCGTAGCATTTTGCTTTAATCAGTTGTGCATTGGGGAAATTAACACTCCTGTCCCCACCTCCAGACTATGCAGCTGCCACTGCTCCCCAGGAACGCGCTGAAAGGCCCAAACGAGAGGATCTGGAAAGTTCTTGCAGTTCAGTGGGCAAAGTCCAAAAACCGAGGAACAGTTAAGCTTTTACTTCCCTTCAAACTTGGTATCACGACATGCCCAGTGCAATCAAACTATCTATTCTTGTATTTATTTTAATATTTCTTTCACCAAACTATCTAAAATGAACCACTTTTCTCTCTCTCCTCTTCTACATGCTTTTAGTAGCTCTTTTTCTATATCTGCTCACTTAGCAAAATTATTTCTTCAGTACTGAATCTTTTTTATGTGTGATATTCTGTATGTTCAAGACACTCAGTTCCTCCAATTAACACAGAACATTTTTACAGCTCTGTTCAACACCTCTATTTGAGGAATTTTATGAAGTTACTTCCTATTTTTGTTGAAATCTCCAAACACACACATTGGCTCTCCCTCACTATCCTTCTGTCCACTTTATCCATGTGAAACCTTTTGCTGAGTTTTTCGCCAGGGTTCAGCATCCTCTCCCCTCAGTTCTTACTGTTTGTGCTGTCCCATTAACCCATTTCCATCCCAAAGCCCTGCTGCAGCCCTGCTCTGTTCCAGGTTGCACTGGGAGCCTTGTGGAAGGTTCCCTCATAGTTTAGGGGTCAGTGACCTCAGGGAAGCCACACCTGCCCTGCTGGGGCCCCCTGCTGCAGGCTTGAGAGGTGGATGGGTTGCTGTGTAACACACACACACACACACACACACACACCTCACCCCAGCACTGCCAGGGACGTGCTAGAATGCCCCATTCCTGCCAGGGCTGCACTCCAGGAACACCAGGAAAGAGAGGAGAGGACGCTCCTACCTGTGGAGATCGATGGGTTTGTTCCTTGCATAAGACAGGAGTCACCACAGGATGGAAGGGGACTGGAGCTCCCCAGGAATGGGATCTGCACAGCCTGGCATGGGAATGCACTGGGGGTCTGTCTGATGCTGCACGAAAGCAGCACTCACAGGACCTGACAGGGTTCACTGTCTGTGTTCCCCTCTTTATTCTACATTATTAAAATTGCAATGTTTTACACTATGTGCTGAGATTAGCTCAGTTGGTTAAAACTTGGTTGTAATAACGCCAAGGTCATGAGTTCAATCCCCTGTACGGGCCATTGACTTGAGAGTTGGACTCGATGATCCTTGTGGGTCCCTTCCAGCTCAGAATAGTCTGTGATTCTGTGATTCTGTGCTGTTGTGACTTTCTTACTGAGACCCAAGAGAGCCCCGTGCAGGACTTAAGTCACCACAGGCCACCTACATACCAGGATTCATTAATAAATAATGATTAAAGAGTAAATGTTTTAAAGCAAAACCCACCCTACATCTAAGTGCCTTCAAATCTTCTGCCCTTCCAGGTGCCACTTTCTACTGGATTTTAGCCAAGACTGGAGGCTCAGCTCTTCTACAGCCAACCTGCAGCATGAAGGCAGTGCCTGCACCTGCAGACACAGCAGTGACACTCGAGCACTGACACAGGGATGACCCTGAACCGCCCCAGCACACCCCACACGTGGTTGTTCTCAATCCCTGCAAGGACAGACCATGGGCTGCCACCAAATGCTTCATCAGCCTGGAGGAGTAAGGGGTGGGACAACAACAGCAGTTGGCTCCTCTCAGTCTTTTGAAACTACTATGAGGTCAAAAGTTTTCTTTCCTTGGAAAAGCTGCCCACCTATTTAGCAACAATGCTGGTGAAGGGACTGGAGCACAAGTCCTATGGGGAGAGGCTGAGGGAGCTGGGGTTGTCTAGCCTGGAGAAGAGGAGGCTCAGAGATGACCTCAGCACTGTCTAGAACTACCTGAAGGGAAGTTCTAGCCAGGTGGGGGTTGGTCTCTTCTCCCAGGCACTCA
>JAOXXN010000001.1:31423546-31442543 GCA_026770055.1 Myrmophylax atrothorax | reverse complement strand
CAATTTCCCCTGGCAGAGCTTGAGCCCGTGCCCCCTTGTCCTGTTGCTGAGTGCCTGGGAGAAGAGACCAACCCCCAACGCAGAAAACAGGGAGTACACTTGCTGCTCATGGGCTTTTTTGCCCTCCTCTTTCACATCTTACTTCTGCTTTGAGTTTGGTGACATGGAAAGGCAAAGACTATTTTCGTAGACAGCAGTATCTTTTCACTAGTAAGGGGACACATAAGTTATTATATTGTCAAATGCATGTAAGTGACCAGTAATGACAGGACAGCACAGCTTGGGAGGGGAGGTCCCACTGTCAAACCTGAGAAGAGATCTGGAAAGTTCTGAGAACAGTAATTTTTCAATATTCCACTGCATTTGGGAGTGCAACCAAATCCTGCATATTCGTTTGCTCACCGTTTGGCAGAAGACAACATCCCTGCGGTACTGAAGGCTCAGGCAGAGCCCTATTGTTGGGGCACTGTCCTGCATTAATAAAAAGACCATGGCTTTCTTTGCCTTGTCACTCATCATGGCCACGCAGTCAGTGAGTGTGGTCAGCAAAGGATAAAGAGCTTCACTCCATTCACCTGGGTTAAAAAGAAAAACAATTAGCAGCACTGGAAGGACTTGATTTGAAACAAACAAACACAGTAAGAAGAAACTTCCTGTTGCAAGCAAAAGTTGTTGATAATTCACATTTAGAGCTCATTTTATTTTGGTTGGATGGTTATTCCCTGCTTGGTAATAATTCAGTAAACTTACAGAGTGGCTATTGCATTAGGAAAATATAGAGAATTTTACTCTGTAAGGCTGTTATGATTTTCCAGACCATGTAAAAGTTCCCAGATTGGTGCCCACAGAACAGGCTATACAATGGCTGACTTGGAAATCATAACAGAAATGTGAATAACTATATGCAGAAGTGTATATAACTGCATGTTCATGCTCAAACACACCCTTTCACAGTGCATACATGGACAGACAGTATGGAGTCCACTGTATTACAGAAATAGTGAACATTTGCTTAGCCATTTCTGTCAATGAGATTTTCACAAATATCTTGCCTTTGAATCCTTTGTGGACTCAGGTATATTATCCAACTGCCTCAGCACCTTACTGAGCCTTACTGCACCTCAGTGAAGCAAGACAATACTTATCCCCATTTGTAGCATAAGAATAATAAGGCAAAGAGGTGAATGAAATTCATGCAGATACTCTTTTAAGTGTTTTCTTCTCCTGAGTAGTTTTAAAGGCTTAGAGGTAGTTAACAAGAAATACTAAATATAGGGATTTAGATGGGAGTCATCCAGATCCTCTGAAATACTTTGGAGTTCTTTTTCCACTGAAATACACAAGATATGACCCAGAGGGATTCTGTTCAACGTCCTACACAGGAAGCACAGACATGAAACTGAGCTGCCAAAGTCCTATTTTAGTACCCCAAATATTGTGCCATTCCTTCTCCCTGAGAGACTGCTCTGCCTTAAAATATCCCACATGCTCAGTTTCTTTTCTTTACTTCTTTCATGTTCTGTCTTAATCAACCACCAATTTAAAAAAAACATTTCCATGAGTTTACAAAGAATTATTCAGATGCCATACCAAAATCCATTCTCTCTGCAATATAAAAAGAAACGAGAAGAGGGCTTTAGTTTTGACCTCCTTAATGTAAGGCTGAAACAGAAGAACACTTCTCTTTTTAAAGAGAAGAAGAATGTGCTTTATTTTTTAAAAGCACTGTAGCTCACAAACAGAACACACACAGCTCCCAGCCCAGTTGGCTGTAGGGACAAGGCAACAAAAAGATCAGAACCCACAGGAATGAGACACTTCAAGCCCCTGAAAGGAAGTTGTTTGGGATTTTCACTCAAAGGCAGGACTAAGAGATAGTAATAATAAACGTTTCTTTGATAACCAGCCAAAGATGGGAACTCTGGAATTCTGCTAACAGAAACATAACTGACAATACTACCAAAACTGTCCTATTGGCTTTTGTTCTGTATGGTTGATAGATAAACTCATAAACTACACATAGAGGAAGTTGTTTGGCTCTGTTTTATTGCCATAAAAAACTAGGAAATATCACAGACAAGGAATTACAGCTTGTCTTTTATAAAGTATTTTCTCTCAAAATTAGACAGATGTCATAACATGGCCCTATGATCACTTAGAAAGCAAAATACGGATGATACTAACAGTGTTTCTCTTATTGCATTTAAGAGCTTTTCTATAAGTAATGAGAATGACAAAAAGAACTGAAAATACCTTCCAGCACATCATCATCATCTCATTGCCTGGATGTACATATATGGTAATAGTTACTAACTCAGAGGAGATTTAAACTGTAGTGTGGCTGGCAGCAATTCATTTGAAATACATGTTTACCTGCAGTAATCACAAAGGAGGAAAGAAAAGAGGGAGAGAGAAAAGTTCTTGCCTTTTTTCCCCCTAAGAATTTCTATTCTCCAGTGAAATAAAATATTATTAAAACAGCTGCCCTCCAGAGACTTGAAAAAATATTTTTAGTCTTTCCATATTAAAAAAATCCTAGCATCCATAAATCAAAGCACAGGGTACCCACAGTTGCTCTTGATTTAGGTCAAGGTTGCAATGACTCACGATCTCTAAAAAAGAGATTTATTAAGTCAGTAGTAGTTACTTAGCCCTGATGCAGTAAAGTATAATCGTGAAACCACGTAAACAAGCACTTAAGTGCTTCATTACACTGCAGCTTCAGCCACTAAATTTTAATATGCAGTTTTGGGTGTCTGTGGGTACCAAGTTGGGGTGACCTGACTGCTTTTAATTACTCCCATCTAAAAATTAAAAAATAACATATATTTATGCACTACATTAGCATTTTGCGAAAACTAAAGGGATCTTTCAAGAATTAAAAACTTGCAGAGTCTTTTATTTAGTTAAAAGATTTTCTCAGTGATAGAAGGAAACAGGGTGGGTAGCTGAAAAGAACATTAAATACTCCATGAAGATGAAAATTGTAACTGCATTGAGCCTTTATTTCCCTTTGGTTCCACTAAACACAGGACCCCACACTGTAACAGTTCAAAGACTGAATCTTCACTGAACTCAGATTAAACTATGCTCAAATAGAAGAAACTACCCCCATCTATCTGGGAGAGAGTGTATTGAAGAGGCATATTATTCTGACCTTGTAAATGCAGCACAATTGTATGGAAGTACAAGGACAGAAGAAAGAAGTCTAACAGTGGGATGAAATGCCTAAGTTTTGTATTCTGAAGCAGTAGAACTGCAATGCCCAACAGTGCTTGGTGTGTACCCACAACAGAGATTTCCATGAGCCCTGTTGATTGTTCCATGTTCTGCTCGAGTTCTCATTCAGAAAGGCCAACTCAACAGCACGTATGAAAGGGCATGTCTGAAATGTCTGAAACGTCAGACTCCCACACACTTCCATGACATTTGGAACAGGCCTCAAACTATTGTCACCTACATCAGCTGGCAAAAACACATCAGCTGGAGAACCCAAAGAGGCCATGAACAAGTGCTCTCACATACCTGGACATGAGAAATTAACATGTACCCCTTGCAGTCTTAGGAAATAATAACTTCTCAACAGCTTAGGTAACTCACGTGGCATTACAGAGCCTTACCATCTCAGAATGGTCAATCTTAACAGCAAGGCACTTGTTCAGGTAACTGTGAACAAACCCCTGCAGTTTTCAGAAGAAGCAGAAGCCATGAATGCACATACCTGGGCCAGATTCTTCCGGAGTGGGGCTGCAATCTGCACAGAAATGGAGGGGCAACATGCATGATTAAGGAGCAGCAACACAGTCTAAATATAAGCAACTCAAATGCTCAATGCCAGGGTTCTCAAACACTTTCACTGAGTGAGGAGCTCAGCAGAAATACTAGGTTGCCCACAGGCACCAAAGGCATGGGATGCCTTCTCCACTCCATTCTTTCTGATCAGAGGATCACCTGGATGGGGACTTGGAGGAAACCCAGTATCTGCTAGCCCAGAGGCTTGCTGTGGATTACCTGTCAATCCCCAGTGATCCACAGGGCAGTTTGAGAAACACTGGTTTACTGCAATTACAGAATAAGCTGGCAGGAGGGCTACTAAACAGAAGAGCAGAAGACTAGCAGTAAGTTCAATGCACGTAACAGAAAATTACATTAACACACCCACAATGCAAGAGTAATAAAGAAACTGTACTTTGCTACCTTAGCAGGAATTCTGTTATACAATTTCTGAGGTAGTTAACGTAAGCATTAGATTATATATTAATGGCTGAAACCTCATTGGTGAAGTATTCCACACACTTCAGTGGGAGGATCAAGCTGTCAGATGAAAACACACTACAGTGCAATGCCAACAGTAAAAAAAACAATGTACATCCTTGTTACAGCAAGTCTTGCATTAATGAAAAGTAGTTTGCTAACAGGATTTAAACTTCTGTTGTTTGTATATAGATTCACTAGTCAATCACAAATTTGAACATAACAATCGGAAATATAAAATTAAATAGTGGGCATCGGGACAGTCAGCTCAGCTGGATAATTGATAAAAACCTGCCAAGAAATTGAAACTCATCAAGCTCATTGAAGAAATTCTACATCCCCATGCCATTTTAGTAATGAATACCTAAGCCTATAACAAAAGTACATTTGAAAATATTTTTTTAAGTTTCCCCTCTACTATTTCAGGTAGTATTTTCTTTCACAAACATTCATTTCTAGACAGATCCTCTAAAGGCCTTCAATAACATTCTACTGTCTCTCTCTTACCAATCCTGGAGCTATCTTGGTTTGCTGGTTTTTACAGCACATTCAAAAAATTTTCCGTCTGCTCTCTGCTCAGTGTCGTTTATTCAAAATTCAGAATTACTGACAGGAAAAACTTTAGTTCTTTGAAATACACAACAAGGAAAATGTTGTGATTCTGAACTTAGACAAAGGATCTTCTTAAGTCCTTCAATTATTCTCATGGTCAGTTGTGGAAAGTGACACTGAAAATGAATTCACAAGATCACAGAAAATTCTGGGTTGGAAGGAACCTTTAACTATTGTCTAGTCCAGCTGCCCTGCAATAAGCAGGGACATCTTCAACTAGATCAGGTTTCTCACAGCCCCATTCAATCTGACTTTGAATGTTTGCAGGGATGGGACATCTGACACCTCTCTGGACAACCAGTGTCAGCGTTGTGCCACCCTCATCATACAAAAAGTTCTTTCTTATACCTCATCTTAATCCACGCTCTTTTAGTTTAAAACCATTTAACAGGTTGGTTTGGAGTAAAGGAGAATAACTCAATGGAAAAATTCCCAGTGATTTCTATTAAGATATTTTTTCACTGTATTGAATCTGTTCCTCTATCAAAAATATTGAGCATTAATCAAGAACTACATCTGATGAAAATGTGATCAAGTACTCAGGTTGCTCATTAAGACTTAGGAACAATGTTTGCACCAGATACCTAAGAAACAGGATTCCCTCCCTGGGATTTTTTAAGTTAAATTCACTCAGCTTTGGTTGACAGACTTCAGATACATTCCTTACAACTAGGTAGCATCAGGAAATGGCAGCAAGTCCCTTAGCTTTAAACCTGGCTACACTTCTTGATTTAATGTTTCTGCTCCAGGTCCTGTTGATTAAATGGAAAGACTTTTTTTCCTATTTTGGAGGAACAGCAGAGAAAGGTTACAGAAAATCTTTGCACTAACAAAACCATTGGCAGGTAGGTGCAGCCAATTACACTTCTATATGGCCTAAGTACCAAGATCCAGAGTAGATTTAAAATATCCACTGAAAATGAAAGATTTTTTATCTTTTAAATCCACAGAATTTAATCATTGATGTGAACGTGCATTGAAGGTTACTGATTAAACTTTCATGTAAATACATATAAAACTTTATGTAAACTAGCTAGCAAATAAAAACTTTTATAGGTATCAAACTGGTAGAGGAAAATTAGTCGAAGATTAATTGAGTATATATTCTGAAAGAAGAACCAACTATTCTATTTCTTTATAATATACAAAAATGTCAGTCTAATCTAGAAAACCATGGTCTTCTAAGAGAATAAACAAACTATATGTGCAAAGATTCATAAAAATACATTAACATTTATTTTAAGTTCCTCTTTGCTTTCTTTTTATTAAGGTATTGCCCTCCACTGCAACACTAACAATGGGATGGACATGAAGTCACAGACACACATAAGGGACAAAGGGCCATCAAATGAGAAGACAGAACAGGAAGAAGGAAATGAAAACACAAATCAATCTTTCTAAAGCTTCACTTTGCCCACGTGCTCTATTAAGTGTCCAAATCTTAGTGATCACAAGTAACGAATGTGAAAATAGGTGAAGTAAGCACCTAAGTAAATTAAATAATTCTGAAATTTAATGCACAGCTGCAAAAATGTCAATCTACACCAATAAAGGTATTTTTCATTCTCATGCCCGTAGCCTTATGCTGGGTTCAATACAGCACCCACTTTAGCTCAAATTTTGATTGGACTATTCCACTGAGAGCTTGCACTGCCAATTCCTACCTTCCAGCTACTAGAAGTCTAAATGATTGAGTGCCTCAGCAACACAGCTTTTGACAATTTCTGTTAAAATTTGCTTTGAAAACCAGCAAGTTCATCCAAATTCAGCTCAATCTAATAGGGCTGCTTGGCTCCTCTCCCATCCTTTGGCAGCCCAGCTGGGAGCATCAGTTTTGCAGTACTGCCTGCATTTCTCTCATGTTTTATTCATCTTTTAAAGAGGTTCACTGTAATAAGCTTTGATTGCTGCAAGGAAGCTGAAGCCAACAGGAAAGCCAGCAGAGGTGGTGTTTGACATATGCTAATCCAAACAGTTGTTTTACCAGCTTAAAACACCCAGACTGAAAACCAAATGCCACCACCATCAATGGATTTGGCAATGATTTCAGTGGGACCACCTACTTCAAAAGAAGACTGGGCTTAGCAGCTCCCAGTACGCCAAGTGCCCTTTCTGCCCGACATCACTGCTTAACACCACCACTGAACTGAAAACACGTGGAGGGATGTAAGGGAGGCTCAGGAATGATGCCAGGGCACAGGAGGGAGCAGCAGTGAGAAGCAGTGTCTGGCATACGCACTTGTCTTTCTGAGAGAATGGCATGCACAGGATGGTGTGGATGAGGATGGTGGTGAGGATGATGAAGGTGGTGAGGATGATGAGGTCTCATTTAAATCTTCTGGATTTATCCAGTAGGCACGAGTGTCCCGATTACCTTTCTTACTAGTACTGCTGACGTCACACTGGAAAACATCTTCACAGCTGTCGCTTTGCAAGCGCTCCTTCTGGAGAAGTTTGTCCACTCTCTGTATGATACACTCCAGACTTTTGTCAACATTCAACCAAACTTTCTCCTTAAAAGAAAACATTTCTTTCTCAATTTAAAAAGAAAAGAGACATTGGGTAACAAATCCCTTGGCAATGTCCTTCCTCCTATGATTCTAGTCACAGTTCCTCTAAAAATTTCCTCTGGGCTATCATGGTTACACATGTGCACACACAGATTATGGATATATAAAACAGATCCGCATGCCAACAATATATAGTGATATGACTTACGTGGTAAATTGCAAAGCTATTTTCTAAGTAAATTTGCCAAACAATTTTAAGTGCCTCTTCCTACACTGTTACTCCCATTTTCTATTGGTACTACTGTTTATCCTTGAAATACGTGTTTGGCATAATAATTATATACAATCACAAATAATTTTTTCCATATAACTCAGTGAACAACAGATAAAATTACTGTATTATAATACTGTCTAAATTAGTGAATTAGCTTTATTTGTATCTCATTACTGTGACTTAGACTGTAAGGCAAAGTATGCCAAAATAATTGAAACTAACAAGGAATCATTTCCAAAATGAGTTGGATCTCTTCTAAAAGTCAGTAATTCACAACATTAATAATTGTTTTAATTAATCCTGACTATTTGTGAGGTTTAATTAACTTCTGTTTATATTTCATAATGACAGAATTTACACAGTCCAATTCTCATTTTGATAGGCTGGGTGGTAAGCAAAACCATTTGAATACTTCGTGCAAACAGTTTTAAAATGCTGTTCATAATCAGAACAGGGACAGACTGCAGGTTCTAAACCGTTAGATGAAAATAAAAATAGGAAGGCTGACTTGTATAGCTAACACACACAAAACACACTTTATTTTGGAGAAGTGCAAAGCCCACTGTTGATTTTTTTACTATAAAAGCTATTTACTTTCCCTTGGAACTGACTTCAAAAAAGCTATGCACCCACTGTAACAATTCCCACTGTTTAGGAGACCCAGAAACATTTATTAAGTCCTGTTTGCTTTCCCATGCCAAGGAGTAACTGAGCACAGGATAGAGACAACTTTGCTAGTCGAACAATCTCCTAAATACTGATCCTATGCATATCTGGTGAAGAGCTACAGAGCCTATCTAAAAAGAACACAACAAACAAAAGCAACCAGAAGAAAGTATTCATCACTCCAGTAATGGAACATACCCATTCCTCTTCATGCCAATCCACCTGCAGAGAAGATCGGCTATTTCTTCCCGTCCATCTGGCCACAAGTGTATCTTGATCATTCCTAAGCATCACTTGCTCCCCACCTTCTCCAGAGGTTGGAGATGCTTTTGAAGCTATATAGTCTGGCCTTGCAGCATTCAGTCCATGTATTGAATTTGCTAACAGCTTGCAGTCACAGACTGTGACAAGTTGCCGGGTCTAAAAAATAATGAACACCCCACATTTTAAAAACTTTTCATTATTCAATACACAATTTATACTGCACTTTTCTCACAGAAAGAAAAAAAGAACTAGTATTCAGTAAAAGAAACTAACTATTGCTTTAAGGCACCTTTAGAATAATTTTACAGAACGTCCTAAAAAACAGTATAGGATCCCAAAACACTAATGGTGCATTTCCAAAGTCTGTACTACTACATTAGCCTTGCAATTGTTGAAAATTTCACTAAGGAACGTGCAATTCTCCTTTATTTGCACCTCACTCTCCATTTGATGAGAGCTTAGAACAACATCCAGACGAATGTGCAGTGTTTGAGCACTGGAACAGGCTCCCCAGGACAGTGGTCACAGCACCAAGTCTGACAGAGTTCAAGAAGTGTTTGGACAATGCTCTCAGGCACGTGGTGTGACTCCTGGGGTGTCCTGTGCAGGGCCAGGAGTTGGACTCAATGATTCTGATGGGTCCTTTCCAACTCAGCATATTCTATGATTATGATTTTTACACCACATGCAACAGTTGCCATATCAGAGAGATGAAGCTGCACCTCCGTCATCGTGTCTGAAATCATAACAAGACTTAAGAGAAAGGCTCAAGGTATAAACCACTAATTAATGCAACCTGTTCCATGTCTTATTTAGCAGTTTTATATTAAAGGATTTCTATAAATTATGTAAATATGAAAACTATGTGGCCTGTGTGTCCATTGAAAAAATAACAAACAAGACTTTACTATGTTATATATACACATTATTCAGCTGCAGAGAATCCCACAAATCAGTTATACACACTACACTCACTTAGAGTTAATATTATAATAAATAATACATTTACATGAGGTCACATTATTTTTTGCACTCTACAAAGCTGTACATATATCCCCTGCACTGGGAGAGTTTATGGCAAGCTGATTGCCCACTGCTGCTGTTTACAACCTTCAGATCTGCTTCAAGGACAGAAGGGGTCAGTAAAACTGCATTTGTTTTTTTCTCCCTGTAAGTAAGATTGTGTTCAGTTGTGGGTCCAGTCTAGCTTTTGCTGGCACACATCAAGAAATAACTGATTTACATCACTATAATTCAAGCAAAGGCTGTGTCACCATTATTCCTTATTTCACCAGTGGAAAAATACAGATTGTTTCACTAACTTTTGCACAGTTGCTGCTGCTTGACAGATGACTCAAAACATTAAAACATCCCAGGTGGTTATGGAGAAAAGGATATAAAGTGAAGAATGCACATTACTGAAATATGATGAATGCATAGTGGGAATTAGAGGACATAGCTCTCCACTGCACTCTCAAGAGGAGGTGAAGGCAAGAGTGTGAAAAGTAGGAAACTGCCTAAATAAAAGCAGGAAATTTTAAAGGTTGATATATTTTTTTTCTTTAGCACTGTACATGTTACAACACATTACTGAACAAGGTAAAATAGATGTTTCAAGAAATCCTACTAAAAGTGCGGACAAAAAAAAAATACACCGTGCTTCAGTGGGGCACTGAATTATTCTCCTACCTTGTCTGCTAGGATAGCGAGTGTTCTTTCAAGGCCATTAGCTGATCTATCCTTGGCAGCTCTGGAGAGCCTTTCTGCATAGTAACTGACTTGCGTTTTCAGAGTGTTGATTTGTGCAATAATTTCCTTTGCTCTAACAATGTCCTGTGGGATGTATATTATAGACTGGGAACTTGTTGAAGTGCTGAAAAAGAAAGACTGATTTTAGGGGGAGAATTGATCTAGAGGTACACACATTGCAGTGGCATGCTGGGGAATTAATGGCAGACAACAAAAATTTACCTAAGCTATCGATCAACAGTGAAAGGCCAGTGGGCAATTGCACAGCAGGAACTTGATCCCAGAGCCTTCTCTGCCTCTGCTGAAAGCATTCAGATGCAGATTGACTAATCACTTATGCCAAGAGGCTGTGGGCAGAGTTTGTATACCAGAGGGGCAGTTTTGCTGAGGAGAATGTGGGTGACAGATTTTGCCATCAGATACAGAACCACTGTTTGCAGAGACAGCTTGTCCCCTTCTCCCTCTCCTTACTACACAGATACTTCACTGAGGCCTGGTCTACAAACCTATTTTATTACATAGCTACTAGCACCATGAAAACAAAATTTGCACTCCTTCTAACACAGAAATGCCACCCAGATCCATAATGCAAACACTGTGGCATTAAAAAAAAAAATTCGAGTATATACTTTCCTCTATTGCAGGCCTGAATCAAATAACACCAGTAAAAGCACTTCTATGATATATAAAAAACAGTGTGTATCTCCAGGCTAATCCAAGGACACTGTCCTTGGTGCAGTTCCTGTTAGCACACACTTAGTATACTGAACCAAGGACATGATGCAACTCTCCCCATTGTAAACTGACCTCTGACAATATAAAGCAATACCAAATTTTGGCCTTTTACAAACAGTAAGAGAAATAAACTACACCAATAAAACATCTTTCTATTGGGATACTGCAGCTCCATTTAGACTGCTTATTTGGCAGTGGAGAATAAGTACTTTTAAGTTTAGATGTCTACAGAAGTCACTTATCCAGTTCAAGACAAATGTTCAGTAGCTGCTGGAGAGAGAACAGCATTTCCAAAGGGTCACTTAATCCTACCTGAGAAAAGCCATTCACAAAAGTCGTCTTTTAGCTTAGAAAATTACTGTAAGCTGAAGCTGTGCTCTTAGTTTAGCTATTTGGAACCAACTGATCACTACTCCCTTTTTCATGAAATATGCTGGGTTTTGTCTTTCCAGTAGGAAAGGGATCCAAACACCAGGCCTTTACATCAGCTCCAGCTGTGGCAAGCATAATGCCAGTTCATGACAAGGCATCAAACTTGAGCTGACACCAACTGTGTATTATCTAAATTTTACTTTTTTTCCCCACTCATGAATGGCTTCAGCATAGTAACAGCACGGAAGAACCTACTGTTTGCACCAGTCTCAGTGCTGTTGAATGGACACAGCCATGCTGAGAGACTACATGGAGAGGAGTTTCTTTTCCAAGCACAATTACCACAGATCACGACCTCCAAGGAGTGTGAATTCCTCTGCTACCCTTAGAGCATTGCCATTAATTTTTGCAGCGTATCTGTGAGGTAAGACAGGAGGATTGCATGGGGCATGCTTTAAAATCATGCCACAAATCCAATTCTTGTCCCTTAACTGATATTAAGGCAAGGGGGGACCTTAATGCCAGTATCTGTCTGCTCCATTACAAAAAAAAGATGAGGGATTTGTTTTCAAAGGATGTAATGCAAAAGTGATTCTTGAAAGAGTTTCCTTGTTGGTGCTCTGGTCACCCACCCGAGCAGAGCAGAGAACAACCACTCCCCAGAACTGCTATGCCATAGGGCAAATTAAATCTCAGCCTTTAGGACTTCCCCTAAGTGATTTGTGCTCTCCAGTGACTGGTGATTTTAATGACAATTCCTCTGAGCAATTTCTTTCCACGACAGTGTGGTTAACATGCATAAAGACATATTTGTCAGGAAAGGCCATGCAGCATAATAAGATTTTATTTAGAATTATTATATTTTTAATCACAAACATGTGCTGGGATGATTGGGGGAAAAAATTATGGTGTGAATTCACATATACTTACTTTCCAACCTGCAATTGCTTTTTCAAATGAACAGCTCTCATTGTACTATACCAGCAAACTGTAACACAGGCTTAAATTTTCAGTGAATTAGGGGTTCAACCATAATATGAGTAATTTAGAGCAGAACTTCTGCATTGTTGAACCATCAGGTAGTGTTTCCTTTTCACAGCACTGAACATCCCAACATGAAGAAAAATAAACAATAGTTAAGGGAAAATGTTTAAATGAAGACACGGATTACAAAAATATAAACCATGTCCAATCTATCACTACTGAGATTTAAAAATATATAGAGTTATCTTAATTATCTTCCACCTCAGGCAGGAAGTTTCTCATTCCAGATAGTTTTCACTGGAAATAATAAAGGAAAAGATAAAAAAACCCTTGTGTTCCGATTTTCAGCTTTCTATCTTCTTATGATCAGAGAAAGACAGGAAGTTGCTTGCTGTTCATTACAAACAAACATTGCAGATGAAATGAAATTCATTCACACATCATGTTCTACAAAGCAGCTACAATTACTTAGAGCACAATTAGGGATGCTATGATGCATGACATTAAAAAGCCCTGCACACTTTAAACCACACCAGATCTTTGCCAAAGAAAAGAAAAATAAAAACAACCCAAAGAACAGAAACCCTCTCTATAGAACTCTCAGAAACAGAAAACTCACCAACACTCCTCATAACTGCTACAAAACAAAAAACCAAAATAAAATTAGCAGATTGTTAGCAAATACCAAAAGTAGAAACAAAACAAAGTATGTTTAGGGAAATAACTTATTTGAATAACTTTTTCAACAAGGCGGGTTACATAAAGATTAAACTTGTAAGCAAAAAACCACAGATTGCCCATGTGTTGTTCTGGGGAAATGTGAATGCACCAAGCACAGTTATGCCAATGAGAGGGAGTTGAATGTAACAATGAAGTTGAGGAGATGCATCTCAGTTCTACTATACTGGCTTTCATGATAACATAGAAGTATTTAAAATGAAAGTTATTCTTCAAATGTTGAACCTGCTGTTCTCATGGATGCAGAAGGAATAGTTCTGAAAAGCTTAGAGGAAAAGCACTGGATAGAAGTTAAACTCTCCAATCAGCTTAACTGTTGGGTGAGGGGGAAAAAAGAAACAAAAAAGCTATGGGAACTTACATATTGCAGGAGTGGCTAGAGTGACATAAGGAGGTTATTTCAGAAAGCAGCAGTGGTATCAAAGACCAGAAAGGGTTAGCCCAGCACACCAGTGTTCACAGGTTTACAGTTTCATCTAGTCCTATCCTACTGCACTCTGGAATAGGCCTGGAATAATTGCACTAGGCATATTTTTGCATCAGTCCTTTCATCAGTACATATCTGAGTGATGTTCACAGGATGTTGCTATTCACTTCTCTACTGCCAGAATTATTTCTGGAGTTGGCAGAGCCTGGTTTCCATGTCCCTCCCTCCTGCTATCAGCTCCAAATCGTGCTAATCCTTTCTTTGGAAGGGCACAACCAAGGTCTCCCTTCCCCTAGCTACAGTGACTCCTCATCCTGCTGCTCTCATAACGCAGACCCACACAGCATTATCTCTTCTTTGGGAGCTGGAGTGGGTGCCATGCATGTTTCTCCCTTTAGCATATGTGACATTCCCAGTTTCTGCATCTTCCTCTAGTCCATATGGCTGCATTTCCAGAGAGGTCACTAGTCAATCCCTGCAGACAGGACTGTGGAGGGCAAGTATGCTGCCTGTAGAGCAGAGGTCAGATTCAGAAGCCTGATCTGTGCATGAACCTTTAGGCAATGCAGACAGGCCTCAAGCAATAGTCCCAGACTAAATCTACTTTGTCAACAAGGAATTTACCAATCAGGCACAGCTGTTTCCTACTGAACAGAATCTAGGAGCATAACCTTGAAATTATAAGAGGGGTAAAACTCTACAGAAAAAAATGGGTTGAAAGCACGATGTAATGCAGCTGAGAAGGTTCTACACATAAATGTGCTAAACCACAATTAGGCAGAGAACAAGACCAACACATAAAATAGCTAAATTAAATGATTCAACAAGTATTCAGGAAAATTAAAGACCTTACAAAAAGACTATTAGAAGGGGCCCATTAGTAAACAAACAAACACACTAATATAAAGGGGAAAGCATTTTCCCTCTTCTTTGGAAAAAAAAACTCACAGAAAAATCTTCCTATTTTACAGTAGAACTATTGAATGAAATGCCAAAAAAAACATAGAATGGATTGATTTTCCAAATCACTGAGAATGCAACAGGAGTAAAAGGCACAATAAAAGCTGACACAACAACACTTCTACTTACTGTTTCTTTGCCTCTTCAAATTTATGCAGCTTCTTCCGCAAGCCACCAGATTTAAAGCCTTGACAATGAGCTGCTGGTGCTCCTATGGTGACTATGTCGTAGTTCTGATCTGGGATGGACAAAAATGACTGACAAATGAAAGACTGTCATCTTTAATGTGGTCAAACAATTGTGGAAATTCAAAAACTATTCTAAAATAACTTTTGGAAAACTTTGTGCCAGTCTTTTGAAGGACATCGAAAACTGAATTGTTCTAGAGGCCCTGCAGACCCAGCAAGTACTTTTTGAAGTGAAAGACCCATACATGAATGCACGTCCTCTGTTTCTTAATCTAGAAGACTCACAGTGAAAAAGAAGTCTTGAATATTGGCCTCTACACAAAACCTGCCACTACTGAATCCCTCACATGGACACGTGAGACAAGAGTGTGTCCATGGTTAGTAGGAGCTACTGCTAAAAGAAGGGAAAACCTTGGTTATTAATGAAGAAACAAGTTTGACGTGAACAGAAGTGTGATTTTTGCACAACTGTACATGATAGTTCCAGAGAAAAAGCACACAAGCTTAACAACAAACGGTCAGAACCTTTGCTATTCTGCTACAATTCAAAATGACTGCAAGGGACACAGCATCCTAACACAATCCTAGGACCAAGGTTAACTTGTGTCACCTAGGGTACAGTTAGCTCCACAATCTAGTTTTGCCACCTGCAGAATAGCAATAATTATACCTCTTCTTCTGCAACGAGATTTGGAATCTGAAGCTAGTACAGTAGTTTGCAGAAACTTGGCTGTTTGGTTGAGGATGGAAATAGAAATAAAGTGGAGAGAAAAGTATCAGGATAAGGTGGAGAAAGAGAGAAAAAAACACATACCTGATCCTCCATCGTCCTGGACTCTCATTCTCTGTATATGTAAATTCGTAGGAACAAATTCCAATTTTTTATCAGCTTTCAAACTACTGGCTTTAAATGAAGGACCTGAGAAATGCACGAGAAAAGTAAGTATAAAAACCCTTTCCTTGTGCCTATGTTAAAACATTCAAGAAGCTTCATTCATTATTTGCTACAACTTGAAAGCAAAGTAGAAAAAATTAAAAAAAAATTCTGTTACTTTTCATACTTGTTCTCTACTTTCTGGGTAAGATAAGAGAATGGAGCAGACAAATATTCCCAGATAATTAGCAAACTCACAGTGAATGTTAATAAAGACAAGAAACATAGTAATAGCACTTTTTACTCATCAAATTAAAACATTCTGGGTTCCCAATCTCAGAGAAACACTAACAATCCTGGTTGAGAAGAATCATGTTAATATGAAAGAAATTCACCTTTATACTGATGCAAGTCAGTTAGATTTTCCTGATAAGTTAAAATAATCGTTTGGTACTGAGTAACTATTTGTCGGCGAAGGCTTTCCCAACAAGGAGACAGTTCTCCTAATTCTTCTAGTTCACAAACCCTAGGGAAAAAGACAAAAAAAATAACAAAAAGGAAGAAAGAGAGGTGTTTAGGCCCATAGTCCACTAGACCAAGAATGAGTTTCACATTGTATCAATGTAGTACCATCCTCAGCTGACACACTCTAAATTTACTGTGATCTAAGCTATACACCTGACTGGGAATGCTTCCAAATATATGTCCCAAAGCACAGCCGTTGAGCTCTACTCCACTGGTTCCACACAGGCAGAATACACTCTGTTAAACCCAGGAGCCTCAGATGCTGGTCAGAAGCAAAGTGTCCCACTTTTCTGCAGGAACTTTCAAACTCAAAATATGAGTATTTGCAAGCGATGGGAATTGTCATCATGTTAGGTGACTTGGGACAATGAGGATCCTTTAAAGCCACTCCCCTAAACTAAATCAGAACTGTGACAAAGGTTAGGTGGGATATTAGCACCTATCCGATGTGAGGTACAAGGAGTACCTGCGTTGGCTGTGTATCTACACAGCAGTTTGCAAGGCCAGGGAAGGCCTAAGAAGCAGAAGCACTTACAAGGGTTTGGAGACACAGAAGATGAAATAAAAAACCTTCATATGAGATTTCAGGATTTTGGCACTCAAGTGTCTCTTTAGGTGGAATAAAGGATGACTGGATATTCCCAGATAAGAGCAGGAAAACCCTTGGCTTTCCTCTTGCACCCTGACTGCTAAGTTTTCAGTCACACATGGCAATCCTGCATTATATACTGTTCCCCAATAGTGCTGCTGAGAAAATATTCAGTGTTTTTCGTGTCATGTTTGTATCACTGTCTTCTTGGATTAAGATATTAATTGGGATAAAGGAAGAAGGGGAAAAGTAAACAAGTCAACACCAGACACAATTCAGGACATTACCCCAGAAAGGGCAGAACAATCATCTGTCTAAAGGATCCAGGAGTCCTTTTTGCAGCTCTCTCAATATCTCCAATTTTACTGTTTTAATCGATTATACATAATTTAAAGAGAGCATTTCACACAGCAATTTGCACTCCACAGGATTTAGGATATTATCAAAAGGAACTATATTTTCAAGAAAAACATCAGACTGATTTGCCAATAGGCAACAGTGTTAGTATTAGAGACTTGAATAGAGACACACAGTTTCATTTTGTAAACTGCTTCCCGCATAAGATGCTATTACGACTACCTCATCAAACTCTCTGCTCAAAACCAGTCATGCATCTGAGCCCAGGACTTCTCAAAGGAAATTCACAGCTTAACACTTCCAGTTTACTTATTTGTCCTACAGAGCTAAGACAGCAGAGGATGTGCATGTCATGAATAATGAGGTAGTTAAAATATACCCACCCCAGTTAGATGTTTCCTTTCAAAGAGCTCTGGCCCAGAAGAGTTTTATGTAAGAGACAGCAGTTGTGATTAGCCAAGGACATTTTAAAAGTCACCAGGATGTTAAGACAGAAGCAGCTGTGCTTGTGTAGCTGTCCATCACTCCTCTGAGCTGCAGCACAGAGAATGGAGCCTGGCCAAATGTGAGAGATCTTATGAATACAAAGTGAGTGTGCTTGTGCAAATCATTGAGGGTCACCTCAGTTGAGCAGGGAGAAGGGAATCTTTCTGGGTAATTACACAAAAGCAGTATTTACCTTTGAGCCACACAATTCAGAGCAGACAAAGTTTCACTAACAATCACATGGGCTGTTATTAACCCATAGCTGTATACAGTAGGCACCCACTGATCTCTGATTTCAGCAAGGGCCTCTGAACAATCACATTTCATGGCTAAGGCCTTAACAAACTCCACTGTCTACAGTCTTACAGAAAGCCACATATTCTTCTTCATTCACCCTACATTCTCTATTTATCTTCAAATCCTTAAACTACATCCATCACAGATGGCACGTTAAACTCTTTATGCTGTTATGTTTGTACCTCATAATGAATAGGTGGTGCTTTTAAATCTACTGTCAGGAAAGCTGCACAGAAACAAAGATATAAAATAAAAACAAATAACCCATATTTAAATGTGCAATGGCATATCCCTAGCCTGCTCCAGCAGAGTTGTGGCAGGACAGCTGGACAAGATACAGCATTCAATCTCTAGAATCTAAGTGCATGTCACTAAAAAACAAAACTCAAGACCAGAAAAAAGAAATGTGTGAACTTCAGGAACCCAACAGGCATGTCATGCATCAGTTTTCCCACGCATTACGAAAAATCTCCGCCATCTTCCTGTGAGAGTTTTTCATTTTCAGAAAATATGAAAATACCTGAAATGAATGGATTAACCCATGATTTTCTTTCAAAATATTCCAAAAGAACTAAAAGGTCTTAATATACAATAATGAGAGCTCTACATAGTTTTAATTAAGGTTGGGCTCAGTTAGGTCTCTGGGAATGAATTCAAACACAGTCAAAACAAAAACCAAATACTCAAAAATACGGCTAAAATTCTTTAACATTCCCATCCTGGCCTTTATAAAGAATACACAAACCACTAGATTTGCAAACCACAGCCTACAAATGTAAGGAAGTAAAACTCATAAATTAATATGTTGCCTGGAAGAGAGTTAATTGCTTCAAAAAGCAGCAAATTCAGAATAAACCTCCAAAATGCTTAACAGATTTCCTTCTCCCTCCTACCTCCTAAAATGACACAATGTCATTACTGTCTTACAGTGTTTCATTTTACTTGCATTTATGCTGTTCCCCTTCAAAGTGATTTGGATTTTTCTTCTCTGTCTGCTATTCTAATTACTTATTCTACTCAGCTAGTTTCTCTGTTGTCTCTGTTCCTTTCTCAAAATCCTCAGCAGCTGGAGTTATTACTCTTTCATTTATGCTGTCTTATCTATTCAGATTTTCCCCACCTATGAAAAATTGAGA
>JAOXXN010000001.1:31399831-31415387 GCA_026770055.1 Myrmophylax atrothorax | reverse complement strand
AAATTAAGACTCTTACAGGGCACAATTTTCAAATAATTCTAACCACAATCTCCTGGTTTGTTTTCATCAACTAGTACTGATCAATCTTTAGAACTGACATAGTTCAGTGGGCTTCAAAACTTTTTCTTGAAAAATAATGACTGCAGCAGGGATGATAGCAATGATCACAAAAAAGATATAAATCCTACGCAAAGACAAAGGACACAGATTTAGTGCTGAGTTCATTGTAGCACTCAGTGCTCAAAATAAGAACTTAAATGTCAGAGTTTTGTCAATTCTCCAAGCACTAACATGCCTTATAAACCTGGTGTGTTACTACAGGCCACATTTATCTGAACCTCACTTTTTTTAAAAGCAAATTTTGCATGGATACAGAAAAGCCTGAAAATGTGAAGGATGCATCCCAAAATAAATTCCTTTCTTAAAGTTCATGACTAACTCTCTCATGACTGATGTATTTGACTCTCAATTTTTGCATGCTAAGGCAAGCAACAGTGACACCAGCTTCTGCTAATTCCTCTTGCCTCCCACCACACCTTATCAGAAATTCATAACCATGCTGCCTACCTCAGCAGTCAAACCCCCACAGCAAGGCAGCAGAGATGATGTTTCTGGCCACAGCTACCTGCCTCGATCTTCTGACCTTGACGAGAACAGGTAGCTGCATTTCAGCCACACAGGTTTGCAGTCCAGCATCTCATCAAAGCCACTTTCAGCAACAGGTTAAACTAAGATACTGAATTGCACTGCAGTGTGGGCACAGGTTCCTACATCCACTGTCGCTGCTAAAGAGAGCAAAAGGGTGGGACCAAAAACAGAATACAGAGACTAGGTCAGAGCAAAAGCTTACTCAAGCCTGGAGTTCCCTCTGAGAGCAGGCAGTGCAAGGGAAAAACACCAGGGTTCTGTGAGGCACCTCCATGTTTGCACTCCCAGATTCAGATGACAAGCACTCTGAGAACTTTCTGAGCTGGGCATCACACCCAGACCTCTGTAACTAGGCTCTGGAGGTAACACAACAGACAGTGCATTACCCGAGTCCACAGCTGGCCCTTGTAGCGCTGTTACCCTGTAGCCCAGTAATGCCACACTGATCCATCACTGGTGACTGGCCACAAGCCTTGTAGAGGGGTTTGCTAACCCTGAGTGCTCAGGCTTTTTAGGCTTGCTTTTTTGAACTTTGGTTGACTGCCTGCAACTTTTTTCCAGCATGCAATTAAGTTTGGTTTAGCTGTGACAACAACTTTTCCAGCTGCACAGATGTCTGTGACGAATTTGTTTTTGCTTTTATCTTTGCATGGTACCATCATCATTTTACAAGTCAACACAATGCAGTGTAGAAAAATACGGGCCTGTTGCGATAGCCTTCAGACACGGAGACGTGGGATGGAGTAGAAGCATGGGATAAGACAGAGATAGGGTACAGAGCTGGCACTTGGAAAACACTGTGGCTATAGCTCACCCATGGTCACTTAAAGAACTGCAGACTTGAGGCTGGACAAAACTGCCTTTAGGGTGATCAAGTATGTATATAAGGTATCACATGGAGCTGCACACCATGAAGAAAGAGCCAAGTTTAAAAGCTTGTGAGCAAACATAAAAACTACCGCATAAGGATCCTACAATAAAGAAGACAAAACTATCAACATGAATATCATATTCCTCATACATTCAGCTCCTTCAGTATCTGAAGTCCTTTGGATACTGACAACTGTTGAAACACCTCTACATCCCTCCAGCCAGACTCGAACAAAGATGATCAAAAGAAGAAGGAAAAGGGTGAGTTGAGCATTACAGCACGATAAAGAGGTAGACACTTAGTGTGTTCAATGAATTTCATTGCCTTGTTATTTATTGAGACTTTCCCCTATACAGAAACATTATTTCTTTACCAGTAATTATGAGATTGGGCCAGATAATGATTCCTGGATTAGGCTGTAATGACTTAAATTACAGTAATAACCACTACTTGTCTTTAGATATAACATGTGTTCCATCTTCACACACAAAAAAGTCTTTGAGTGTAACGGCACAGATGTGGAATTCGGTGCCATTCCTCGTTGTTTACATGTTCCAGCAGATGCTGTTTTCCTGTTTTATGAGATAATTTTTTCAACAGTTAAGAGCACTAATTTGATTGTTTCCAGCCTTTACAGGTCCTGCAGATCTCATCTTTACAGCTTTGTTTACAGAGTTTTCATAGACTAAAGATGCAAGAAGGAGAGCTAGCCATAACACTGTCAGGACAGTTTGTGATCATCAGGATAACATCCGTGTTCCAAGCACAATCTATTTGCTTCCACTGAAAACGTAATATGATTGTCTGCACACAGTGATATCACTGTGAATCACAGACACCACTGTAATACATCTTGGTCAAATAGTTTTTTTAAAACAGCAAATGTCATAAAACTAAACTTTTTAACTGTTTAGAGGTGAAAAAAGATATAACTGTGAAAAAAATTAATAGGGACATTATTAAACTCTGTTATCCATAGTTTTCACTCTTTTCTAATACGAAAACTCCCTGAAAGTTTTACAGTGGAAGAACCCTTTGGTATAAGCTAATTTAAAGTTACTGATCATAGGTTGCTTTCCTCAATCACTTCCCACCAACTTTATTTGCATAGTTCATGGACAATTTAAAACCACCAACTTAAGCATTCTAAGAACTAAACAACTGTTTCCATCTGCTCAGAACGATAAGAAATATTCATCTAACATTCTAAATTTTTCCATGTTTGGTCTCAATTTAGAAGCAAATTTGTATTCGGAAAGTGTGAGCAAATGCCTTTCTGTGTATTTTCCAGTTCTGAAAAGGGAAAGTCTATTAATAACTTTTTTATGCAATTAAGAAAGAGAAAAAAAGAAAGCAATATTTTTTCAACAAAGAAAATAAAAACAAACTGTAACTAAAACTCTATGGTGCAAATAGCTCCTTATGAAGTATATAGTTACAAAACCCCAAAACAAGTCATTTGCTAAACCAAATAAAAGTGAGTTAGAAAAAAATCAGAATCTGGCATTACCTATGGGGAACAAAGCCAGGGACCACTGATTGAAATGCAGGAGAGTAACACCCAACCCAAACTCGGCAGATCCTTTAATTCTGAAGCAAACGCAGTGTCAAACCCCTATGAAAATCTTGGTTACTAAAGGATGATGCATAAAAAGTGGTGTGAGCATGCATTCAACAAGCACTTTGTTAATTCTTCCATTCTGAACCCCTCTGTGGATAAGTATCTTAGAAGGGATGGCTCTGTGGTAAAACAGACACAGATTTTATGGAGAACTCCACATGCCATCAGCTACCAAATCACATCCTCATTCTGCTATGAAACTATCTGAGTGCTAGAGAACCTCAGATATGCAGCCTCAGTTCACAATAAAGACTGTGAAAGCCACAAAAATACTTCTTTAGCACTCTACAAGTTCTAATATGCCCTGAGCCCCACAAGCAGTTCAGCTAATTTGAATGATTGGTACTGTAACCTCCAATCTTACACATGGATGAGTGTCTTCAGAGATCCAGAGGGATGGGAAGGTATACACAAGTTTGACTGTACAGTCAGGTAGAAGATGCAAAAGTTAACATGTTTATTAACATTTCCATTTTCAAAATGTGATCACTGTGCAAATCGACAGTTTTGCTTCCAGTTAAACTGGCACAAAAGCAAATGTCATGAAACTGCAGCCCTACCTGTCTTTTATAACTGCAGACAACATTGCATTGCCTGGGAGTGGACAACAGCAGCATCCAAATAATGAGTGTTAAAACATTTTATATTTTTGTCCCCAGTGACACCTCTCAGGTCATTCCTGCTTAAGTGAGAATATAATTTGCAAACATTTATCCAAATGGTCTTCCTAATGTGTTCTGTCTTGTTATAGTAGGACTCTTTAACCTGCCAAGATTACAACTCAGACTGTAGGATTCAACAGTGCAAAATATACTATGACTTTTTCCTCAGTTCTGGGAAAGTGTTCAGTGACTATGTGGTAATTGCTGTGTCTGTTTTCCAGGTACTTCTACAACTAAGATCCTTTCAACTTTCATGTTCAGATTTTCCTTTTTGATCACTAACATGGAAACTGACCTCAGGACAAAAGAAACCTTACTCCTTTTGAGCTATATGACTTAAGAGCCAAAACATAAAGTTACAATATGCCAGTGCCATCTCTGTAGTGAGGGATGTACCTGGACATAGAAGGGACCCTTCCTTCTGTAAGGCTGCTATTTAGTGTATTGATTTTGTCTAGCCTAATGCAAGATGTTTTCTAATGGATGTCAAGCACTTATTGGTACTTACTGGTGCTCCTGGGGAAGGGAAAAAAGACAGTTTTTAAACAAAACCCACATGAGCAGCACTAGGTGACTGGAGCTGTGCTGGGAAAATTACAAGCTGCTTTAAGATTTGAAGAAAAATCATCAGAAATTTTTGCCTGCACTTGGCTTGGCCATTCACTGCATAGCAAGATATCCAAGCTTCCCATTACAGACAAGCTCTCTGGAGCTCGACCAAGTGCAGTTCTCCACAAAGCTAATTAAATATCAACAAACACAAATGGCAAAACAAAATCAAGACCACTCATTCTCAGTGTTCTGGGTATCTGTTTTGTCCATGGGTGCCCATAACCACCGCCCTCTCCAACTGACTTTTGCTCCCAGCAGTGCCTCCTTGAAAAATCAGTCCTCAAGAACTTTCTCCTTTGATTTTTGTCTTCTGCCATGTCAAATACTATATGAAAGCATTGCTCTCCAAACTTTCATTCTCAAAGAAATAAAAGACTCTGTGTGGAAGGGGTGACTTTGCAACTATTACTTAACCCATCGAAGCAAATGGGTAAACACATATAACCCATTGTTTGAGGACAAAATGCACCAACAGGCACCACACAAAACAATGCTGATTTGTCATACTGTGAATTCAAAATAGAAAAGACTCTTCTTGTTATAGTATATGGTTTTCAAAGCTGATTCACTGAGAAATACTAGGGAAATAAACCAGAAAATATTAAAGTTTGTAATTCAGAAACTAAATGCTACTTTTCAAGCTATTGTAAGTGCCACTGGTCTGAAGTGTTTATAAAAGACTTTTTTCCAGAATTTGTCTTCAATAGTCATTTAAGTATGCAAAGCATCAAAGAGCTCATCTGTTTGAGTGCACCAGCTGACCTAGAATATTTTATATTATCTCCTACCTTATTGCTAAAATTATGTTAAATCTCCCTACTCTAATTTCTTTTTTTACCTAGTTTCTAGTTTCTACAGCCTATGAACTACAGAACAGTAACAAATAAAAACAGCGATAAATTTTTTGTTTCACTAAAAAGGGAAACATCAAAATTACTATATTGATAAATAACTGGAATTCTGTGCCAAGCTGAAACCTTTCTAGACTGGCATGTGAAAATACTTATAGCTCTTCTGCTAAAATGTTCAAAAAAGATCATGAAAAAATGTCAGAGAACCAAACTAAACTATTTATATATATATATATACACAATTAGAAAGCAACAAATTTCTTTCCCAGTAACAGTAGATAGGAGGAGGCTTTTGCTGCAGAATATGGTACTGAGTCAAACAGAAGGGAATCTGATTCTTTACCATCTTTTCTGTATTCCCATTTTCAACAGATTATTACCATGACATTTCAATCACTAATTTGACACGCTTTCAAACTTGTTTTTTACCAGTTTTCCTTCCTAAAGCTGTTACTTTATTTCTGTAAGGAAAGTATTAATTTTTTTCCTTTTCTAAAGGTTACTAATTGTTCATAGTGGAACCACAGAGTTCCTGTATTAACCTGGGCTCGTGAATTAAAAAACCCCAACTGAATACATGGAGAGTCCCAGTTACTAAAGAAATTAATCTGTTGAAAAATATTTCAGGAGTGTTTTCCTTTAGTTTCTGTGGCAGCTTAGCTACCTCTCTCTAGACTGAAGAATAAAAATCTTTACTCTGTACCTCAAAACAAAATGAAAACTCTTTAAAAAGAAAAATCAAAGGTAGCTCACCTTGGCTGCTCTCCCTCCCACCACCCATAAAAATCATAGTCTGGTCTTGCTCACCTGCTGCTAATGGTCTTCACTGAACACTAAGAGACTTGTCACATTTACTAAATGGAGTCTGGGTCACCTTATGAGATGACATTAACAAACATAAAGTGCCAGCTGAATAACAAGAAAAACACCTCAAGGTGGAGGTCTACAAGTTTCAGGAATGAAAATCCTTAATGAAGCAGTGAAAATCATAGAGTTATTGGAATAGGTTGGAAAAGACCACCAAGATCACTGAGTTCAACCATTAACCCAGCACTGCCAAGTCCACCACTAGACCATGTCCCCAAGGGCCACACCTACACACCTTTTAAATGCCTCTAGGGATGGTGAACCAGCTACTTCCCTGGGCTGCCTATTCCAGGGATTGACAACCCTTCCAGTTACGGAATTTTTACTAATATCCAATCTGAACCTCCCCGGGCACAGCTTCAGCCTTTGTCCTCTTGTCCCATCACTGGTTGCCTGGGAGAAGAGATTGACTCCCACCTGGCTACACCTCCTTCCGGGTGGTTGCGGACAGTGAGAAGGTACCCCCTGAGCATCCTTTCCTTCAGGCTAAACAACCCCAGCTCTCCCAGCCACTCCTCAAGAGGCACTTTTCAAGGAGGCACTTGTACTCCAAACCCTTCACCAGCTCCGTTGCCCTTCTCTGGATGCACTCCAGCACCATGATGTCTTTTCTTGGATTGAGGGGCCCAAACCCTAAAACAGGATTTTGAGGTGCAGCCCAGCCAATCCCAAGTAGAGAGGGACAATCCCTGCCCTGCTGCCTACACTATTTCTGATACAAGCCAGGATGCCATTGGCCTTCTTGCCCACCTGGGCACTCTGCTGGCTCACGTTCAGCTGCTGCCCACCAGCACTGCCAGGTCCTTTTCCACGAGGCAGCTTTCCAGCCACTCTTCCCCACGCCCATAGCTCTGCATGGGGTTGTTGTGACCCAAGAGCAGGACCCAGCACTTCACCTTGCTGAACCTCACACAGCTGGCCTTGGCCCATTGGTCCCTCTGTGCCAAGATGCTTTCAGGACACTGTACCAAACCTGCAGATTTACACAGGTGGAGTTTCCTCCATATAGCTGTTTTTCACTACACCTCCACTTCAGATGTTTGACAATATTTATCTGCTCCCCAGGACAGCTCCAAAAACACCTTATCACAAATCACAGCAGATCCCGACTAAAGGAAATTCCCCAATGTGAACACGCACAACCACAGTGAAAATGCCTCCACTTAGAAGCACCAGATCAATGTTCAAAAGTCCATTAAAAATAGCTTGGTGTTAAAAGCAGAGCAGCACTTTTTCATTCTTTTTCTTTGTTTGCTCACGCTAAAATGGGCAAAAGTCAACAAAGTGCAATTTCAGACAGTTTATTTTTAAATTGTTTTCCAAGAGAGTAAGGTTTCATAAGGGCCTGGGCCACAATACATCTTTCAGACTATATTTGTGTTCTAAACATTTCTGGGGTTAAAATTCAGCAGGAACTACAGTTAGTTTTGTGCTTTTTTAACACGGAAATTACAGAAACATCTTGAACATATATATTCTCCAATGAATATATTCTTGTTTCAAAGCAAAATCAACATAAACACATTTCAAGAATAAATTAGTATTATCTCTGTCATGCTTGCCTACAAACACCCAAAATACCTTGGTTCCATTTACCTTTACTTTTTATAGCATATACTCCTCCAAACTTTAGAATTATCATGACAGAATATGCAAGTAAGTTGGAACAATCTTCTCTCTTGTACTGCACACAAGACAGAGTTCACATAGATCCTATTTTATTGTACAAAAATACTTAGGTTTTTTATTACTGTTTAAGAATCTGTGTGAACAACCCATGAGGACAGTGTTTACCTTGACTAAACACCAGGCTATGAAAAGGTTAAGCAAGGCCCAGTCTTTGGATGGGATTCACTTCACTGAACTGTACTGAAGTTAAGCCAAAGAGGGAACTGGATAGAACTGAGTAGGGAGGAATACGAATCTTCAAAAGGTGATTTTTTCTGACTTTCACACAGCTATCTTAAGAGACTATGAAACATTTGCATTCCAACATCTCATGTTTAGCAATGATCTACAACAGCAGAGTGTGCTGATTTCACCCTCCACCAACCCCACACACACCTGTCCCATACACACACACGCAAGGAATCTGGGACACAGAGGTTTGCGAGAAATTCCTCTATTTCTTTTCTTTCCCCAAGAGGACTGTGACATTTTTCCTGAAATTTAGAGGTGGAAGTCCCTCAGACCTCATGATCTCCAGCAATGCATTCAAGTGATGTTCTGGCTTTTCTGGGCATCGTTATAAATGACAGCTATGCAGGACTGCAATGCTCCAACTGTTGTCTCTAGGGAAGAGACTTACACAAATTTTCAAATTAAAACCCCAGTTTACTAGCCAGAAAAACATGACTTGGGGCTAAATAAAACCTAGAATACAGGAAAAAAGCCATACCTAAACTGGGAGAGATTCTAAATCTAAGGGGGTTGCCCATGACTCTAATAAAAAATAAACCTGAAAAAGCCCTCACACATTTTCACACTTATCTTCTCAGTCCTCCCCTCCTTGTCATCCCTCCTCGTGGACTGTCATTCAAAGCACTCTCTTTCCAACAGAACAGCCTCCTTCCCAACTATTGACAATTTAGTCCATAAACAGTGTTTTTTTTCTTTACCGTGGCAACTTTCCAAGTAAAGACTGTGAGATCATCGTACAATTGTTTTTACCACAGGGCAATAACAACTTAGTACCACTATAAAATAATTAATCAGGAAACAGGGGGGAAAAAACCAGAAAGAAAGAAGCCATACTACTCTCCTACTATTCTTCTGGGCAATTAAAAACCTCAGAAACACAGGCTGAGCACTTATTAATACACAAATAACTGAAGAACTAAACATAGTGCTGCCAGAAGTACATTAAAAAGGTTTCTTGCAGTGGCATTTTCCTCCTGCTCTTTTATGAGGATTTCTGGTAAAGATCAACCTGATCAATATCTTAAGAGTTGATAAAGCCACTCAGAGCAACTCAAGATTTGCAAGAAAGCAGAAAGCACATTACTCACCCTTGCTCGAAGGATTCAGCTCCTTTTCAAACCTGTTGTTGGGACAAATCAGCACTCAGGCAAAGGGCAGCTCTTCACTAACAGAGTTACAAGTTTCAGCACCTGTCAAACGGAGGAGGTATCTGGGGCAAGGGCTGTCACTGACTGTAAGTGCTGCACCCGTCATTTGTCACTACAGGCACGTCAGGAGTCTACAACCACAATTTTCACTTCAGAGCAAGCTTTTCTCTCAGTGGTCATGAGTTTGCTGTCCTGCAGTCAGCTTCTAAATGTATCTTTGTCACAGGCTGAACTTAACACGCCTTTGTCCAGCCCTACACATTCACTCAAAGCCTGATTTATCACACAGCTTCCCCTGTGCAATGCAAGGAAACAGCAGGCCAATACAGCAGACAGCAAGTATCACACTCTACGGGAGTGATCAAAAAGCACAAGCTGCCAAACAGCCCGAGTTCAAAGAATCCAAGCAATCATTGCCCCTCATAAATCTTTAAGCTCATCCTTAACTGTACATCAAGCATTTTTCTACTGGCTGCTGTCATATATTATGCAATTATCACTACGCATTTCTATGTTGGCTAAATATTTTATCCACATGCTAGGTGCACACACAAACTGCAGTCACTAAGAAGTGTTACACATCACCCTAAATCATATGACTGGACACCCCTGTTTTGTATAATAATCTTAGTACAATACCACCCTGTCCCTTTAATTGTCCCTGCAGTGTTTCATAGAATCACAGAATTATAACCCTCTGGCCATGAGCAGGGACACCCTCCATTAGACCAGGTTGCTTAGATCCCCATCCAACCTGGCTTTGTACATTTTCAGGGATGAGGCACCCACAACTTCTCTGGGCAACTGGTTCCAGTGTCTCACCACCCTCAGAGTCAAAAATTTCTTCCTCATATCTAATGTAAATCTACCCTCTTTCAGTTTTCTCTGCCACTGTCACATACTGAGGTGAAGTTTCTCAGATACCACAAGAAGTGTTGCACACTTTTTCCGGATCAGGTCCCAGCCTAGATGTTCCCAGCTGAGATGCCCTCCCTCACCTGGAAATACCTCTCCTGACACTTGCCTGTACTTAATCCATCATTTTTTCATGATGGTGTCAAATTGACAGACCAGAGACAAACTTGAACCCACTTACCCTTACACAGGCCTTTCTCCTTCAAAGTCTTCCACAGCTGAACTCCCTCTTCCTAGGAAAAGTTGTTGCATTACTTCCTAAGCTGAGGAAGCACCATTCAATTCCAGGCATTCAGCACTGATGCCACAGTCAGGCACCCAGGCTCTGGTAACAGTCAAGCTCAAGCTGGGTGCCCAGTTAAAAATATGCCTCTTTTCCACTGATTACATAAGAACTTAGACTGCTAATTTTGAAACCAAGGTTAAACTTGGTAAGTGAATTCATGACAATGTGTGGCCTGACACTTGCCTGGGTTGAATTCCATCCCTTTAGTATTACCTAATTGTAAAATTGATTGTATAGCCATCCATCTAA
The DNA here is from genome assembly GCA_026770055.1 of Myrmophylax atrothorax. Classification (NCBI taxonomy): domain Eukaryota; kingdom Metazoa; phylum Chordata; class Aves; order Passeriformes; family Thamnophilidae; genus Myrmophylax; species Myrmophylax atrothorax. Next base: position 31,404,737 of record JAOXXN010000001.1, on the reverse strand, counting down.
AACTGCATACTGGAAATTAATGTCCTCCTCCCATCAGCAAGTTTCAACAGCCTGTTCTGAATACAGCATGACATAATATCAACTCCAGAAAAAAAGCCCAAACCAAAAATGCCTCAACAAAACTAAACAAGTCAACTCCCAAAGAATAATTAATTGCATATATCTACCTCCTGCTGTCTCTGCTGTGCCAGTTCTTTGTGTGTATTTACAGTTTTTACACCAACCTAATTTTCCTCCACCTTGAACAGTGATTTTGATGCAGCACTATGTTAAATGGTTCAGTAGAATCCAGAGAGACCAGATCTAGCACATTTCTTTTTCTAGAAAACCTACTTTCTTATTAAAAAAAGATACTAGGTCAGTCTGACATGACCTGTCTTAGCAAAATAGATCATGTTTCATCCTTCCTCCACTCAACTCTCATGTCTTTAATTATTCATTCCTTCAAAATTCTTTCTAAGGTTATTAGGGTCAAATTAAGAAGACTAAAGTTACCTAGATCACATTTTCCATATATATAACATTCAATATTAACAAGTAATAAAAATCCTCTAAAAAAATCTTAGTAATCGATGCATATTTTAATTATGCATTAAAAAAGGTACCTTTAGGAAAATTCCAATTTGTGAACTCCCAATAGAGCAACTTTAATAGTCACTCTGACAGCCAGAAAGTCTGATTGATTTTAAAGTATGAGAGATGCAAAACTGGATGCTTCTTCCCAGAATATAAAAAGCTATGTGAAATGATGAGTAAAACACCCAAGACTTCCTGAAAGCTCCTGAGACCCCAAAACCACAAGATACAGATTGAGCCCTTGTAGAACTTGATATGGGTTGGACTTGATGATCTTGGAGGTCTTTTTCAGTCTTTATGATGATGGGAAATACCAGTGCAAACCTGAGATGCTTCCAGGTTCTTTCACACAAGCCTCTAAGAGTTGCACAGTACTTTAAATGCCCATCATTCAGTACAATTTCTTATACTCAGAAACTATTAAATGTTTATTTAGACTCTCCTATTAGTTGGGTCACTTAAGCATGCTACATCTGGAAAAGTTTTTGTGATACAGCATGACTTCCTTGACAAAATGTAAAGGCTTTTTAAAAGAATAAATACACCATCTATTTCAAGAAAAATGTTCAACAGGATGTAAGAATATTATTTTCTTTTTTTCCCCCCCTTTTCTTGTTGTTTTAGCACTTGGGTATCTCTACCAGTTGACATATACATGCAAAGAAACCCTTACAAACATGTGAACCGTGGCCTTAGTCTAAAATTTTAAGCTCTTTTTCTGGCCCGAATTTGCATTTCTTTGCCTTTAGCTGAAAGTAATCATCTTGTTAAAAGGTGGTATTTGTGTATGTTGCTTCCTTCAGACAAATCAGGCCTGAATTTTAAGACACACTGATTCTTCTTCAAACAGCAAAGTGTGAGTTGTGCATCCTGGTGCCTTAGGTTTGTAGCTGCTGCTACAGTGTTCAAAAGCAAACCAGTGTTCAAAACAGGCGAGCAGTTCAGATTCCTTCTCACTATCATGGCTAAAACCTTCTACTTAAGCTATGCCCAAATTAACAGTTTGGGGGCCCCCAGCAGAAAGGGTGGAAGGGCAGGCAGGCACTCACCTCTTCTCTCTGGTGGCCAGTGACAGAACCCAAGAGAATGGCCTGAAGCTGTGCCAAGGAAGGTTTAGATTGGATATTAGGAAAAGGTTCCTCACCCAGAGGATGGTCAGGCACTGAACAGGCTCCCCAGGGACCTGGTCACAGCAGACACTGACAGAGTCCAAGAAGCACTTGGACAACACTCTGAGACACATAATGTGATTCTTGGGGTTGTCCTGTGCAGGGCCAGGAGTTGGACTATATCCTTGTGGGTCCCTTCCTACTCAGGATATTCTAGGATTCAATAAATTCTGGTTCAGCAAGGCAACTCAGCCCAGGGGCAGAGCATGAGCATGTGCACAACTATAAGCTTCAGTTGTACAGAAGAAAGCAAAAAAATATTTCTCCTGGTGTAGACTCGAGGAATGACCTGACTTTTTGGGAGACCCAGGATCACTGACAACTGCTCCTGACTTCACCCAGGGCTGCAGGTGCTCAGTGTCTAAAAAGGACTTCTATTGAGATGTCTGACTTCGGATTAAATATATGTATTCCAAAATTCGCCCTGCCTTCCACAAAGTTAAGAAAAATCATGCACTAAAGCTAAAAATAACTAGAAGCCTTTCCTGGCATTTATTCTGCAGGCACTAGCATGCTAGCAATGCCTCAGTCTGAGGCACATTACACTGCAGATTTTTGTCTTTATTATTAGAGTGCATCCAGTTATTGCAGTCCAACCAGCCCTTGAGACTACACAGAGAGTTTGCAAGTGTTTGTACTGCACAGTCCAGACCTTGTGATGTGTGGAAGTCTGTACTTGAGGACCTACATGGTCACTTTATATCATCTTCCTAGCTGTATGAAAAATACCAATGGAAGTGGGAAAGTTTCCAAGAATGAAAGTACAATGGTAGGCAGCTAGTTCTGAGGGTTGGGTTAGATGGTTCAATTCAGTGTTAATCCTCTCAGTATGTTTTAGTGAAATAATTATTACTGAAATCCTCATTATGATTCTCTGGTAGTTCATCTATGTATCTCCCAAGGACAATGCTGAGATTATTAACAATTAGGTGCTGCACATTTTGGAATTTAAACACTGTAACAGCTTTATAATTACAATGCAAACACAGGAGTGAAATTAATATGTTGTTGAATTGTATGCAAGCTTGGACAGGATAAAATTTCAAACACTTTAAAGGGCTTAATGTAAAAGTAGCATTTAGTTCCAGAAAACCCTTAATTTGTTTTTGCATTTGCACAGAACATAATGTAGGTTCCATATTTGAAAAAAGAGACAAACATCATAGTAAAATCCAAAGTAATATCCCACAGATCATTCTAGTCTCTAGACACTTAAAACCTTTGAAATTCTGCCTCTGCCTTCTCCCTGAGCCTGTGCTTTCTACAGCTGTTCTCATCAGCTATGTATCATCATGTCCTATTACCCTTCTCTCTGTCCCTCTGCCTGCATTCAGGCTCTACTCAATCTCATTATGCCTTTATTTAACATATTCACTCTCAGTCCTTCACAGCTAAAGTCATGGTTAACTCTGTGGACCAGAATCAGCACTCTGAAAAACCCCTAATGGAATACAGAACATTACAGAAAGGCCAAGTGTCACTCATTATGCACTAACTGCACATGTAGTTACTGCAATTATACACACCAGTCCAGCATGGTGCATGAATCCACCTAGCCCTAACAAGAGGATGATGAACACTATGGTCTAGGAAACAGAATCACTGCACATTTAACAGCTGCACATTCACACATGGCCTGCTCTGTATTTCTATTTCTCAAACAGACAAGAAGGGAACAGCAAGAGTGGAAGGAACAAACTAGCAAATGCTGGGTTTGGTCAAAAAAACCCCAAACAAACTGCAAAAGCAGACAACAAACTTGCAATAAAAGCTAACGACAGCAATTATAAAGCAGCTTGCTGTGCTTTAGTCAGTCTTTAGTCAGTCACCTGTGCAGCTTGTCCATTCATTACCAATACCAGTATGTACTCTGTCAGGGCACATCTTCTACAGATGTCACCCAGAGAACTGACTGAAGAGAAAGCCTTGACTGTTACTTAAAAGGAGGTCAAACCCGTTTTATACACACATAGAAGAGCCTCAATCAAAAAAAGTTAGGTGGAGCTTTACATATGAAACACTGAGTTTGTCTCTAAATGAAGAAGGCACTAAATCTAAATCACTGAAAAGAAAATATGCACCAAAATACCAAGCAAGTAGGCAAAGAGAAGTGGGTGGCATTCTTTTTTTTTCCTCTCCTATTTTGTCCCCAGACCTACTGTAACATGAAGCTTCAAGTAAGTAGTGGGATCTGATAAAATATGGAGTGGGTTGCACAGCCAGGGCCATATTTTAAAAACACTTAATTAGGATGGTATGCTGTCCCTGTGGGGGTGCCCCAAATACTGTTTTTTATCTCTATTGTTATGGATTTCTTTGAAAGTGTGGAGACAGATCCCCTAGGGGAGACGTCATAGCTGTCTTGGGGCAGAACGACAATTCTTTTTTAATTTCTTCTGCAAAAAGCAGCACTGAACCGGATGGAGATGCAGGATTGCCTCAAGGCGTATCTTTTCCAATGTAGACAATGATTAATAGAAGAAAGAAAGATTATATGAATGTCTAGTATCACTGCAATTCCTTTTAAGTCACAATAAAGCTAGCTACAGGGTCTGGCAATGCTAATTAGCTGCTGGCAACTTCATCCCTGCCTTCTTGGGATGGAGAAAGATCTGTGTGATGGGTTTGTAAGTGCATGCACGATTCCCAAGTTGTTCTTCACTGAACAGTTCAAGATGGTGAAAGGAAAAAATTACACATAAGCCCCTAGAGCAACAAGTTGTGCACTCTCTTCCATTCTGCCCCAATTAAATACCAAGTCCATGGTATCGATCATTTGCTTTCATTTCAGATGTAGGCACAATCATGGCAATACACCTTACTAGACTTCTCAGTACTTGATTCTCAATCAGCATTAAGATAGACATCTGATGCAAGAAAAGCAATGCTGCAGCAGAAAGTGCATCACTGGCTGACTCTGCATGCTTGATCTTACAATTGAATCTGATCTAATCTCTATTAGCAGGAACTGGGGAACATCTCTGAGAAGTCATTAACATTCACCACTGACTCCACTCCACCATTCACTCTTTCCTGAACTCTGTAAAAGGGCACTGAGGGCACTACATCAGAGATGTATGTATAGCCAGACTTCGCAAACGCAGATTTGGGCAGGGCTCTCCCCACGTGGGTGTGCCCTTCCAGCCTGCACAGGGGATGTT
>JAOXXN010000001.1:31301430-31323765 GCA_026770055.1 Myrmophylax atrothorax | reverse complement strand
GGGGGGGGGCTCGGGGAAGGAGCTTTATTTATTTATTTATTTGGGGTTGGTTTGTTCTTAAAAACAACCCTGCACGCATTCAACCACAGGCACCATTTACCCTACTGCGCAATCACCTTTGAGACCAAGCACAGTTCCCTCCCCTCAGCACTGTCACTCCTCTAGAGCAATGCACCCACAGCCTGGCACAGAGCCAAAACAATCCACAGCAGTAATTAATCAAACCTGATTTCTATGTAATCAAACCTGCTTCTGTATTATGTTTCCTACATCTATCTGTTAATCCATATGCACACACAAATGCAACACATGCATATGTCACATTTTAAATTATGTTTAGAAAGGAAGAGATATTTTTATATCTGAGTCTTGCTTCAACACTTGACAGATAACACCCACTTAAACATTAAAAGTTACACAGATTGAAAAGAGAAGCATAAATACACATACACAGTCAATTCATATCTATGATATTTTGCTTAGAAATAAAATTTACACATTTGAAAATTTAGGTTGCAATAAAATTTAATTTAGAAGCAGATACTCTACAACTCCTAAAGTAAGTGTCATTAGCTATTCTTTCGTGAAACTTGCTTTCCTGACAGGGGAGATTTTCCAGTGGAGACTCTTTGGAAACGGGTTGAGAGAGTAAAACTCATTTTGAAACAAATGTAAGTGAAATTTGCCATCCCAAAATCCTTGAACTGGCTTTTAAGGAACCTGTCCTCACCTCCCCAAACCCGCTGGTTTTGCACTCTACGCGTGGCAAGACAATTTTCACAGATTTGCTGACATTCTTGATATTTAACTGGACAAGAGAGTATTATGGGGTTCCCCCTCCCACGTGGGGGGAAGACTTATGTCCCCTAATCAGTGAACTGATTTATTTAGCTGATATTTCCTAAATAAAACAGACCTTTCTAAAAACCAGGAAGATACAGCACATTTGGGAGCTTCATTAAATCACTAATGTAGAGTAATTCAGCTGTTGGCCATAGGATTACAAAGTTGGATTTTCTTCCTTTTCTTCCCCTGCCCAATAATAAGATGTCTGGCCCAGTCCTTTTTCTTTCAAGGCAAACACTGGTTTAAAGTTAGATTGAATGATCTTAAAGGCCTTTTCCAACCTAAATGATTCTATAATTCTAAGGTTTTCAGACTATGACAGGTAGTTCTCAATACAGATACTGAGAGACTTGGAAGTAGCTTTGCTTTCATCAGCTACATTATTCTGACACCTGTCCTGGCATTCATATGACAGTCCATGTAAAACAGTGGAAACATGCTTTTTTCCTTTCTAATTAATTGTCTTTTTTCTTAGGGTGGAACCAGTAAGATTGTCTTTTCTATCTGCTGCTCAAACATAACACCTTCTGAACTATGCCTTCAAATTAAAATTCTGAAAGTCAGGGATCTCTAAATACAGTAATCCCAAATAAACACAAATTCACCTAAAGTTAAAAAAAACCCCTACTATTATGTTACAGAATACTACTTCACTGCTTTTTTAATGACCAAAAAACCCCAAAGATAGACACAATTGAGTATTTTTCATGAAAGTCATCAGAGAAAAGCAATTCTAACTTACTACTTGTAAATGTAATACAACGTGCCTGAATCTTAGAGAACCTTTTCCCCCAGCAGTGTCTTTTTAGTCACAGGTCATAGAGACAAACCTTCTTTCTGCATTATTAAATGTATGAACTAACTTACATAAATTCTGCTTGTGACCTCAATGGAGTATGAGAGTAAGAGCATGCTAAACATCAATATCTCATGTAGCATAAAAGTTACACAGAATTTCAAGAGCACTGAAGGTTTAAAACAAACCAACAAACCACCAAACAAAACCGAGCAAAGCCAAAGCTGCAAAGAAAACTTCAGTTTTCATATCCAATAACTTGAGTGTTTACCCAAGTTAAGGGTTTGAGTTGTTGCCATGGAGCTTATGAAATAGAGCATATGAAATCAAGCCAAACAGAGGGGAAAAAACCTCAACCAATAAGCTGAAACAAATATTCATCTGCATCCAAACACACAAAGGGAGGGGAGGGTAGAAGCGTGATTATCATTCATACACTGACAAAAGTTTAAGTTACATATCAGGGAAAGGTTTCTCACCCAGAGCACTGGACCACGTAACAGGGAAGTGGTCACAGCATCAAGCCTGCCTGAGTTCAAGAAGGAAGCATTTGGATAATGCTCTCAGACACATCATATGATTCTTGGGGTGTCCTGCGCAGGGCCAGGGGTTGGACTCGATCCTGATGGGTCCCTTCCTGCTCAGCATATCCTACGATTCACTTTACAGGCCTATACTCAGATTCACAACTGCCCCAGCAGTGAGCACTGTGAAAGGTTCTCAGCATTTGCACTATCTCCCAGAAGCAGCGTATAAATTAATATAAATACTACTAATCTGCACTGTTGGCCTTTATATTCTTCTTTGAATGGCTCACCTTTTTCATTACCTGTGCTTTCCAAAAATAATAAAATGAAAATCCCACCTACACACACCTCTCTAGCTTTCTCCTATCTTGCTTATAAAGGTATGTATCTCTCTTCTTTCTCTCATCAAAGCACATTCAGGCCCAAAAACCTATTACTATCTTTATTACATGATTTTTTTAGGCATAAAAAAAGTCTGTCCTTTGTATTTTATCTAAATAAATATAAATGCCAACTATTTTTTAATACATAGAAAGTGTTCTAATTAAAGTGTTCTATTTAAAAATTAGAAGGGAATACACAATAATTTTATTAGTAAATTGTGGCAGCATTATAGAAGGAACTAATACACAAAAATTCTTTGAACAGAACAATTCATATCCACTGTTAATATATTTGGATTGAAGGAAAGAAGTCATCTCACTTGATGCTAAACACAAATATTCAAAGAATCTATTTAAGAATGCAGTTCTTTGTGCTCTGTAAACACCAGGAATCAAATCCTTTTCTTCACGTATCCTTCTTATGTCTCTTTTTAGCAAAGTTATATACTTTAGTACACCCTATTTTCAGAAAAGGAAAATAGGTAGGAAGGCAGAAGGGAAATGTTTCCTTCCATGTTTGAGCAAATTATCCATAGCAACATGCAGCATAGCAGTTTTTAATTCTGCACAACAAGAATTTCTATAAAAGCAACATTCAGTCAGCAAATTTTTGGCTCTCTACAGATGCCATCATCCACTGCAAGAGTCATTATTCACCAATCCTATCCAGTATTTTTGATCACCGGATGCAAATGTGGTAGAAGAAAACTAATCTACCTCCTTTGTGTGACTTTCCCAGAATCCTAATTAGGGAATGTTATTCTACTGTCACTGGAATCCAGTATTAACCATGCACTATTTCCTCATGCAAAATACAAACAGAAGATGAGTAATTTCTTTTCCTTCTCTCGAGTTCAATTTATTCTTCTATCCTTTATGCCTCTTACAGTCTTTTGAAAAAATTGCTTATACTTCAAAAAAATAGCTTAATTCAAGTCCATATATATACACCTGCCAAGTACTCACAATAGGTAAGCAGTGTAGGGGGAGCTTTCCCATCTTGTTATAATTCCCCATTTGGAAAAAATCCTTCAACCAAAGAAACAACAAAACACACACCCCTCAAAAACAAACAAATAAACACAAACAAACAAAAACACCAAAAAACTCCACCCATTAACTTCTGTGCAAAACATCTGGTAAGATTTCACTCCCTCTAACAAAGCAACTAAGTGGCCTATCTGGCCCAGTATATAAACTGGGCTGCATGTTTGAGAGCTGCAAGGGATGAATTTCCCATTTTCACATGTACCAAACCAGCACACCAAGAGGAGAGAAGTTTCTCATGTTTTTCAACAGATCACAAAGCGGTTCGACTGAAGTGGTGATAGGAGGATTTTGGATAGTGGTCTCAGTCTTTTTTATCCAACACACATCTAAGAAATCAATTTTCTCACACTGCTCCCGAACTCAATCTTCTACTGTACCATTTCCTAACCCTCTTCAGCTGTGCAGTCGGTGTAGAAGGCATTTAGCTGCTGAGGAAAATCTCATTCCCCAGACTGCTCTTGCCTTCTGTTTCCCAGTGAGGACTATGACATCTGCTTTCTAACATTGCACTGTCTCTCTGGAGTATGCACACATCAATTATAATAAAAAAAGAGCCGGGCATTAATCTTAATTTTTTTCATTTTGGGGGATGGTTTGGGTTTTTTGGTATTTTGCGAATGTTTTATTGTTTGATTGGGTTTTTTGGTGGTGTTTTTTTACAGCAGGGGCTGCTGTCTGTCTGGAAATCTCTGTTCTACTCTTTAAAGCCCCTGTGTTCTTTTACAGGGTTACTTCTACTGACTTTTTAATCCAGTCAAATGTAGAAAGGCTTTGCTGGGGTTTTGGGTTTAGTATGTGTGTGTGTAGATGTAGGAGTATACACATAAACATTTTTTACCCCCACTCAGCTTAGCAGGGGAAGCACAGATAATTCCATTCAGTTTTCTTAAACACAGGCATTTACCACCATTTGAGATTGCACTTGGGTATGTGACCTCATCACAGGCAGGAAAGATGCAATTATGACATCTTAGAGATTCAAGTCCTTCTGGAAATCAGGTGAAGTATTTTGGAGTACCTCAAGTGGCATCAGACATCTAACATTTAGGCAACAGCATTAAGCTTCCAAGATTTCTGACTAAGAACTGTAAATCCAGGAACACTGCCAAAGACACAAATCCTGAATATTAGTGCCACTAAAGAGGAAGCAGCATGTCCTTGGCTTAGGCAGCTCTTTTCTTCTGTCTCTGATCCATATTTTGAGGTTTTTCCCCCCTTCTTGTGCAAAGTCCTTGCCTCATTGTTATGGGCAGAGTTCCATGCCTGGAGCAAACAGCATCAGTGGCTGGGAGCCTGCCTGCCAAATCCTGCTGTCAGTGCATCCATCTGAGGATGTTCTACTCATTAGTACAGGAGCTTATGTAAACACAGAAACTGAAGTCCTCAAATTCTCTTTTATGTGCACTTCCAGTATTATCCCATCTGAAATATACTAACAAACACCAAAACCTAAGTTTGAGTGAATTTGGGTTCATTCAGGATTACTATATTTAGAGATCCATGGCTTTCAGAATTTTAATTTGAAGGAAAATAATAAATTCAAGGGATTTGAAATATTTCCCATCAACTGACACCACTATTAAAAGCTTAATAAAAACGAAGATGGTGTTAAACTTTAGTAACACATATCTTTAGAATCAGAACAAAGATTATTTCTAAACCATACACTCTGTGTGTGTGCACCTACATGTGGTTCTTGAGCTGAAACTGCCCATGAAAGGTTTAATGCACTGCACTGAATGGGAGCTTCCACACTCAACAGTCATTATGAATAAAGAACAACTTGTACATCAGTAAAGTCACTGCTTGAAAAAAACTAAACAATTTTGCAGTTCCCCAGGTCCTGAGTGGTTGTTACTGCAAAAGCAAATGATGAGAAAGTTCCACTTACAGTTTTGGAGAGCTGTTAGAAAGTCTTTTTTCCTTTGTAATGCATTTGATCTTGTGTGGCTCTACCCACAGGAAGACTTGCATCCCACAGGATGGATAATTAACTACATTTTAGATACATACATGACTGACTGATACGATACTTTTTTTTTTAACTTTGCTGTACATTAAAAAAAAAAAACACCTTCCTTTTATTTTTCACTGCTAGAGAACCTGTTTTAAGAGCTGCATTTATTTTCCTTTACAGAATACCTGGCAAGCATCTGTCATTTTTTATGCAGGTAGTTTTCAGCACTGTCACAAGAATTTCAATGCAGACAAAGTCATGTATATGTTTCGCTAACAGGAGCCCAACAAGATACTATTCACACTCAATACATTGATTTTCTAGCTTAAATAGGCAAATACATATTTCCTGCATGACTGAAAATTCTCTGTTGGAGAAGGAAGTATATGTGAGGTTAACATTACATGTTCCCTGGTATTCCAGGATCAACCATACAGAAAATCAGATGATTAGTCTCCAATACTGCACATCCAGTATCTATGTCAATACCAGATCACAAGGTAGTAAATATAATCTACAAGCTGGTTTGTCAAAGTATTAAGGTTTCACTTTAAAACTGAAATTCTAATCACCAAGTTCTACCTTATAAAATCACTTTGTCAATAATCAATGTCCCATTAGGATGACCACCCAATAAGTTGCTAAAAGGAAAGGACAACTATAGAGTTAAAAGCAGTGCTGGCAGGGATGGGGAGGAAAAAACCCCCAACACCACAAACAAACAACAGATTTCCCCCTCCCCTCAAAAAAGCAAACTGCTAATGCCTTTGAAAATATTCCAAGTAAGAGTATCAAGCAGTGTTGCAGAAGAGTGTAGAGCAGAGGTTTCTTGAGGAGTAGCTGCAGGAGCTGGGGTTGTTTAGTCTGGAGAAGAGGAGGCTCAGGGGGACCTTATTGCTCTCTACAACCCCCTGACAGGAGGCTGGAGCAAGGAGGGGGCCAGTCTATTCTGCTGTGCCTTCAGTGAGAGGAGCACAGGAAACAGCCTCGTGCTGAGACTGGGGAGATTTAGATTAGATACTAGAAAATTTTTTTCACTACTATAGTGGTTAGGCATTGGAATAAGTTGGCCAGGGAGGTGATGGAGTCACCGTCTCTGGAAGTGTTCAAGAGGTGTCTGGATGTGGCACTTGGAGATCTGGTTCAGGGGTGATTGTAGTGGTGCTGGGCTGATGGTTGAACAAGATGACCTTGAAGGCCTCTTCCAACCTTGATGATTCTGTGAAGGAGTTACATACAAGAAATTATGAGCCTCATATTTTAAAAATGTAAAGCAAATTTAGATATATATATATTAGTGAGGTTGGGGTAAGTTTTTCTTTTCTGGTGGCTTTTTTTTTTCTTTCTACAGTATGAAACACATACTTGTCTTTTCCTGCAGTTTTTTTCTTAAAATAGAGATCAGCATTTGAAATCCACTTGTACTGAAGCAAACCTGAAGCAGTTTTTAAAAATATCATTCTAAATTCCTATTGCAGCAAAGCTGACAAGTATAAACATAATCTAATTAAAACAGCCATAGGTTATGCACTTCCAAGGGCTTCCTTGATGCAATTAGCGCACATGTTCTTTGAAAACCGTATCAGATTTGTGTCAATCACATCCGTAGGGAGGACTCTGAAACTCAGGCAGTCAAAAAAGAAATGACTGTGATGATGATGGACACCAGTATCACTTAAGTGCTGCAACAGAGCATCTTTCTCAGACGTGTTTCGGCTGGTTTATAAAGAAACTCTTAAATGTAACTATCACCTTTATTACCTAAATCTGTGTTTGGAACAGCAGGGTACACACCAAAACAGCAAAGTGGATTTCAATAATTATATAACAACTGAGGGAACAGAAATTCAGTATTTCTTATCTTGCAATGCAGGCTATTTTTTATTGAAAAACTATAACAACAAACCAAAACGAAACCATACTTCAACACTGCTGTGCAATTTCTTTTTAAGAGGAAAGTCCTTCAATTTAGTTTCACTCTCAAGGATATGCTACTGAAAGAAATGTATGTATTTTTTTACTGCAAAAATACAAATGAGCCCCTAACTTACTATTAAGAGACTTGAGTGTTGTGGCTGGAGATCTTTTGCTTGGAAAAAAAAAATCTAAAAAGGTTCACTAGAAGTGCTGTTACTAAAATAACTATTAGAAGACTTCAAATTACACATTTCTGTTCCCCAGGTGTGGTTTAGAACAAGGACCATCTATTTGACTGTTCAGCAGTCAGCAGGGATTTGCCAACCAGGTCTTGCATAAAGTAGCCACACGTGTTACCTTCTGCTCAGTGAAGTGAGCTCAATTCTCACTTTAAGCTACTAAGAAACCCTTGCCAGTGTTATCCCTGACAATGTTCTCAGATCTCAAACATTAAATATTTAAATACTTAATGAGAGCTAATTATTGAACTGCAGGAAACTCAAATTCAGTCCAGCAAAACACTTGGCATGGAAAAATAAACTCCAGGTACAAGTCAGTACTCTGTCACAGTGTAACAGACCTGCCATTCATTCAGTCAGAGCTGTGGTCAATATTTCCATAAACAAACTTCTCCATCAAGAGTTTATTATGGGAGCTACTAAGCAGTTACACCTCAAACTGGCTTGGCAGACAAAATTTTCTTTAAATTCAAAGAGCTTTTCTATTACCTAAAAAAACATAAAACAAAAACCAAACCTGCTGTGTTCCTTCACAGACACAAGATGGCTATCAAAAGTCTATTTTCTGTTCTTAATTCCCACCATCAGATGTATTTCCACACCAGGTAATTCTTCCTATAGCTCAGTCCATTTTCCCTTTTCTGTTTCAACTGTGAGTCACAGTTTTATTTCTGACTTTCTCAGCAAGCATCCTTGAAATATCAGGAAATTCCACTAGACTTCACCTGCAAAAATCTGCTGCTGCTGCTGAAGTTATGTAAACAAACAAAAACAAGTCCCCAACAATTTGAAATTACATCTTAGCTCTGATCAGTCACTGACTTCAGAAAGGCAAAATACTGTACTTTTGAGGATACTGTGGCAATAGAAGCTAAAAATAAACTTTGAAATGGCTTACAATAATAGCTCAGACAATATTAAACCTGAGTCTGAACAGGTAGCACCATCCTAATTGGTGGATTTCCTTTGGGGAAGCAACAGAATGCAAGATGCTTCCTTTCTTCTAAAACTAAAATGCATTTCTTCAATAAATAGAAATAACAAGATTAAAAAAATGTATAATCCTCTACTGCATGTAGACATAACTACCTTAGGCCCAGCTACAGTTTTCCAGGGCTCAACAATGAACACTATTTCCCCCCCCTCTTTTGCACAGGTAATTAATATTTATTCATTCCCCCAGTTCCCTTCACCATTACGGCAATACATATTAAAATTTTTTTTCTTCAGACCTGTGCATGCCATTTTTTAAATAACAGTGCTGACCTATGACACCTGCTAGCAATGCTTTCCAAAACTGCCACTGAGCATTTGTCTCGTCCTAATCCACTCCAGATCAAGATTTGCTGCTTACCCTTACTCTGTTCAGAAGATAGATTCTTTTTTAAATAAACACCACACAAACACACAAATTGAACCATGTGTACTTTGTCTTTTCAAAAAGGAAAATGTGACCAAAAAGAAATCAATAAATTCATACATCTGAGTTTAAAAAAAATGTTTTTTAAACTATTGGCACAGGACTAAAAAAAAATATTTTGCCTTTAATCCAAGGAGGTGTGACAGTCATATTCCTCAACAGATCCATCTTGGAAAGCTAACCAAGAAAGTCTTTTAAGGCATAGCAATCAACCAAAAGAGTAATTTGACATTTGAAACAACAAACTTGAGTTTCAAGGTCAGAGTAGTTTGGAACAACACAGTAACAAGGAAACTGCTGATCCTCACTGTTGTGCTAAGCCAAGGTGAAGACTCAGCCTTTGATTATGTACCAAGGCACAGAAGTTGACTAATTGGATTCACTTCAGGACTGCAAAAAGGGCTCCTTAATATCCAGTCAAATTGATTCAAAGAAACTTTGTTCTACCAGGCTATAGGCACTGGCCTATAAAGAACACCTAAGTTATGTGAAGTAAGAAGAAAAGGAATCCATTAACATAGCAACAGTTAAATAGAAAATTTATGGGCAAGACAGTAGCCAGCAAAGCAGCAAATGGGTTTCAATAAAACTAAAGGATGACTAATCTCTACAATGCAAACTCTATTATCCTTCATTAATCTGACTAGTAGTTAAAAGAAGACACTTTTAGTCCTCTAACAAATCACAGATATTTGCATTTTGAAGGCACACTCACCTCAATTTTTTCTGTTGTTGTTGTTGAATTTTAATGTTTTTTTAAATAGGTCAACTTAGATTCTTAGCATGGTGACTTTTCTTCCAAGCCCTAAAGCTACATCTGAAAAACATTACCCTTCAGAGTTCCCAGCTTTCAGGTCTGGGGACATCATGGTACGTTCCAGCAAGATTTCTGACCTGGACAACCAAGGGACTGAGGCCTCAGGGCACAACACACTGTACCACACACCAGGCTGTACAACTGCACTGTAATTAGAAGCAGACCAAGCAAACACAAATAGAACCAAACTGGCTTCTTCAAAATTCTCTTATGAAGTGTCAGACAAGCACTGGTTTTGCATCACATTTATCAAAAAGGCTCCAGATTAAGTGAAAAAAAGTGTTCTAAAGACAAAATTTACTGTAGTAAAAGATTTAAAGGAAAGACAGTAATGATCACAGTTTCAGCTGAACTCCAAAAGTCCTATGTCATTTCACTTTAGGTTATAATGACAGTCCCAAATTCTATGTTCAAACATTCTTGGCACAAGCAACTTCATATAAGAGACCAAAAGCAAACAATTACTAACCTTTCTACATTGACTGGCTTGTCAAATTTAAAGAGAATATAATCTCCAGCAACTGGTGTGACAGCCCAGAAAAAATCTTCCCCTACGTAGGTTTTTTCTAGTGTATGCCCCTGGTAGACTTTTAAAGATGTCGAAACCTCTGCAGGTGGATTCACGTGGATTTTATGCAGTAATGGTTTCAGGAAGTCTTTATCCTAATTGAAAGACAGACAAATATCATGCTGGTCAGATAACCTTCTTTATTGTTCTTTTCCCAAGTGGTTACACTTCAACATTTGCCCAACGTAGAAAACAAATGCATTTACTCATTTTGGGTGCATCAGATCTTGCACTGATTAATAAGATGAGCATGCCATTAAAGCAAAAAAATCAGAAAAAAATATTCCCTAGTAAAACTCCACATCAACTGGGACTAGCACTTCTTATACTCAATAGTAACCAGTTTACATCAGATTTAATTCCAACTGGAGCAACATACACTGGGCTTTAAAATGCAAGACAACAAGAAAATGCCTGTTTTCTCATTCTCCACAAAGGTTTTAATTTAATCAGCCTGCTCTGGAGCGGAAGGGAAATATTGGCTACTAACTGTGAGTTTCTGGATCTTCCCTGCTAGAGAAGAGTGGAGGCCAACATGCTGGAAAAGAGAAGGCCTGAAGCGTATCCGTAGGTTGGATTTCTGCCGATCACAATGTTTCTGAAATGATGGAGGGAAAAAGGAAGGGTGGGATATAAAAAAAAAAGTCACATTAGTGAAAACCAACACAAGGTAAGAACCTAAGCCTATTTATCCAGTTGTTTTCATTCCAGAAATCTACCAAAATTGCCATGCAAACATAACACTTTTCATGGTTCTTGCACAGAACCTGTTTATTCAGTCTTTCAGCAAAGGTGCTACTTGAGAAATGAAGGACTAAAATCCACAGTTTATTCCCCATTGGAACCTTCCCTAAGACTGCTGTCCAAGCAGTGACACCCTGCAGAGCCTCAGCAGCAGTTACAAGTTTATTTCAGCACTGTTACACATAGAAACTTAATTTTTGCTTTTCATCCTGTTGCACCCATCTCCAAAGTCCGAAGCAGTAACACTTGTAATGCCTCTGAGAACTCTCATTGAAGTTCTTTTTGAGATAAAAATCTTTGCAGGAAGACGCTCCCAGAACATGCAGTAACCGTAATACACACTGTGCTAGCTTCCAGCTCACGAAAAACAACTTATTCATCATCACAAAAACATTTTAGAAGCCTTATAATAAAAACAAACTTACAGCATCCTTCTCAGGGTTACACACTTTCACCCAGAGGATATGGTCCAGGAGCCAATCAATAGGTTTCTCCTTATAAAACATAAATATGAACTCTACAATAAGAGTGATATCTGGAGACTGGAACATTTTACCTGTGGTGACATTAAGAATAACTGGAGTTATTTTAGATTAGAGATAACATTGTCTTTTAAAATCAGTGAGACAACATATGATAGATTTGTGCCAAGACAAGAAACGTTAGCAATGAACAACTTGAAATCTCAATGTTGTTCAATAACTTTCAACTAAATAAAACAACTATTGGAACCAGAACTTCTTGTAATATATCTTGGTGATATCAAAATACTCAGTGTATACTACAGTGCAGTCTCCTTATTAAGAACAGAAATTGTCAGTTTGCACAAACAGAGTAAGAAGAGTTACGGATTGGTGTCTATCATTCCCCATGTCACGTGTAAGCTTCAAGCACCTGAGAGCAGGAGCTGTTGCAAGTGTTACCTGCCCAGTCACACAGTTTCAGCCTTTGCAGGTACAAAAAGCAGAGATGGAACACCTACACTAACTTCAGATCCTTCTGTACAGGAAATCAAAGGGAAAGAAGGAAGCTACTAGAACATATCCAGAGACAACACAACTCAGTAGAAGAGAGACAACCAGAGATTTTTTCAGAAGTGCACAGGCCACCAGCAGGACTTCTGTGTCACAGCACAGTGCCATTCTGCGTGGCACTGTGCTAAAGGATTCTTGGGAACCCTGCAAACTGAGGCCTAAAGGAGGCCTTTGCAAAAGAAGGAACCTTATGGTTGATGAAGAAAGTCTATTTACTACCAACATGAGCAACCATCTACGTGGCTTGTGGAGCACACTTCTCTGCCAGTACAGGTGTCTGAAGAGAAAGGTGGCTCTTGTGTTAAACTGAATACAGCACTTCAAAAAAGTGCCTTGTATGAAGACAACCAGGAGCAACACAGACTGATAAGTGCTTGTACCAGGGAGTGCACTCAAGCATGGGACTGTTTATAAAGAAAAAATATTGACATCCCTTGTAAGTAGTTGTTGCAATGAGGTTTTTATCTCCCTTTGAAAATGCTCTGTACTAAAATTTGAAGCCCCCACTACACAAGGGACAACTCCTACTAAACAAGGGACAATTGCAAAGCTTTATTCTTAAAGGACATAAGAAAGATGTTACAATTTTTATTAGTATATTGTTACTATTTACACATTATATTGTCATATTGTTTAACATTATTTGTGGAAGTAAATATTTTAAAATGGTTAGGAAACAATCACATGATTTGTACAATGTTGTGCAAAATACTCATGCAGAATAACAGCTTTCAGCTTGTCACACATCCAGCTAAACAGGCTCCCAATTTTCCTGGTGATTCATCTCTGCCTACTGCTTTCAATGGCATAGGGCAGAAGAGAAAAGTACCATGAAGCCCAATCAAACACCAGCTTAAAAATGGGACTAATCAGATGTTTCTGTGATGTTTACAGGACTGAAACCATCATTTCTAGATGACAACTGCTGAGGCAGTTATCTGCTTCCATAGGAAGTAGACCTTTCTATGTGGTGTCAGAGAGATGCACAATACCCTCCGACTCAGAAGGCAGAAACATCCCCACAGTATTGCTCCAATCTCAATGCAAGCAGACTGAAGAGACAGTTTATCCTCTTCTATACACAGTCATGCTGCTCTAGAATCCTTTTCTACTTTGTCCCAAGGACAGAGAAAAAGAATCAGACTGACATTTTTCCCTTTGACTAGCTCACCTTTTGAAGAGCACAAGGATCACAGTCTTCAGTCTGTGGTCATCACTCACAGACCACATCACTTAAAACTGAGCATTAAGGTACAGGATCCTTACAATTAAATAAACTAAGAACAAGACTGAAGGTAAGAGTAGGAATTTACTCTTTTCCCTAATTTAAGTTCTCCTAATTTTATCTAAAATAGAAACAGGATATCAAGAAACTATTTAATTCCCTATGGTAAAATTGTCTAGGCCCAGAGGCACTTTCCTCTTGACCAGCACACTACTGTCCACCACTCAGTCAACCACCCCAGACTTGGGGAATAATCTAGTTACCATGGTGATGTCACAGGACACACCAGGAAAAAAACAAAAAAACACCCCCAAAAAATCCAAACAAACAAAAAAAAACCAAACCACCCACCCTGATTTATCAGACTGCAACTAGTCAGAATAAGCCAGGTAAGCATCAGCTGGCTGTACCTGCACTAGCATCTTCAGACCCAAAAGGCCTCTCTCCATGGCACTGCCCAGCACCATGGAAGTGTTCAACAGATGAGACAAAGCTGCCTCACATTAATTCCTAATCACCACTAGAGCAAAGATGAAGAGGCAACACACTGCTCCCAAGACAAGCCCTTTTCTCCCTTCACTAATCAAGGACAGACATCCACACATTAGTTTCTGAAATGCTGTCACCACCTTTCACACACCTTAGCACAGCTTTGTCCCAGTCCCTTGTCCTTCTGTATAACGCTGCATCCCTCATCTGTCATTTCTGTCCTGGGATGCCACCAGCACAGCACTGCACTTCTGCCATCGATCCATGTCTCCCTTTTTTCCACCAGAACAGAAAACTCTTCCTACAGCTGCTCAAAAACAGGGCTTTTCAGTGAAGTCTGGTAAAACTTCAGTGAAGTCTCTTCAAAGCTCTGGAACCCTAGCAGTCCACAGCTAGCTAGTCTTTGTGACAGAAAGCAGCCCAGTACAACTCCTACTCCACAGATCCAAACCCCCAGCCCATCTGAATCCAAACCAGCCGAGCCCTTGCTTAGTCTCCCCTAAGAGGAGCAGCAGCAGCCTGGCTTCCGTAGGGCACAGCCACAGCCCAAGAACAAGCAGCAGCATTTGCCAAGGTCCTTCAGTCTTGCAGCCTTCCATGCACCAGCACATGAGCAAAGTCCTGTGAGCCACAGCGCCACTGAGATGCCACCCAAATCCAGCCTCCTGACTGCCCACAGCCATCCCCAACATGCAGACAAAGATCACCCACCCAAAGAGACCTCAGTGAAAACTGCAGCCAACATGCACTGCCCCGAACAAAAGGCACCCTGAGAGAATTGAAGTGATGGCTCATCTTGCACTGTGTTCATGCCCTTAGTGCACCACATGGGAACAGACACAAATCCAGGAGACTGCTGACAAAATTTATGAGGTTTCAGATTCCGGGTGCATACAACCTACCTCTGGAAAGAAACTTCAAAATCAAAACCAATCAGGACTCAAAGGCAAAATCTTGCTCCCTAAACCCCTAGAGATATACAAAATGTAGAAGACTTTCTCCATACTATTTATTGATAAAAATGAGAGCCTGGAGCAGGAAAAAAATTGTGGACAATTTTCTGCTATTTATTGAGCCCTGCCAAGACTTCTAGCCATTTTTCAGTCCACTTAAATGCCATCCTTAGTGAACTACTCTGGCCATCAGCATTTTTCTGGCAAGTACAAGACACACTTGAAACAAAACACTTTGCTACAATTCTCTGAACTTCAAACATCTAAATCACTCATTTTCATTTTCCTGCATGAGAATCATTAAATGTACTGAGTCTACACCAACAGTAATTTTATACCCACAAGCACATATTCAAACTATAGTTGATGTTTTCGATGCTTTCCCTGTTAATGATATGCAAATTACTGGCATTAAAACCAGAACCGCTTTGAAGTTATTTAAAGCTCAAATGTTTGACTTGATCTGCTCTTCCCCAAACTTCAACTGTGTGCACAGCTTGAGCAAAAGTGTAATCAGAACAACTTAAAGTAAGCAGAACAGGCCTTAAAACATCAGGGCACAGTAAGAGGAACTGCGTAAGACAATCTAAAGGCTGATTTCAGACCACTCCATTAACTGTTTGTGACAGCTGGCATAGCTACAGTGCAGTGTTGCAGTTGCTCTGGAAAACACTTCAGCTCACAGGCAGTTGGAAGATAAAACAGTATTTCTCATAAAAAGCTAGTAGGACTTTCCCACATTGTGTCACAGGGACTGCAGTGCAAACCAGAATCCAGAAGAGCAGAAGATGCATCTCCTTCCACAGAACTTCTTAGAGAAACATCACATATCTCACACATTATTTATTAGATACTTGACAGCACTTAAGACTATGCTTTCAGTATTAAAAAAAACCAAAGGAAATGATGTCTGCTCTGTGGCAGAGGTGACAATTCTATAATCTTGCTGTCAGCCTAAATAGCTACATTTGCCACTTTCTCATGTAGCACTTGCATAAATTAAATTTTCAGGTCAGAAATACACTATGACAAAATAACTTTTATCTAGCAAACTTGCAAGCTGATCAATGTTTCCAACAGCTTACAGTGAATCAGCCACACCTCTCCTTTTTAGAGATTATTTCAAAATCAGTCACATCTAGGCAATAGTTGCCCAGAGAAGCTGTGGATGCCCCATCCCTGCAAGTGTTCAAGGCCAGGCTGGATGGAGCTGTGAGCAACCTGGTCCAGTGAAAGGAGTCCCTGCCCATGGCAGTGGGTTAAAACTAGGTGATCTCTGAGGTCCCTTCCAACCCAGGCTATTCTGATTCTATGAATTCAGTGCTCTACTTTCTCTCCTGGACATCTATGCGAAAAACTCATCCCAAGTTGCAAACTGCTTTTGCTCTTCTCCATAGCTATCTGCATTGCCAAATAACCATACTATCAGTCTGCATCAAGATATCCATAAAGGATATCAGAGATGAGGCAAATCTACATTACTTGCATAAAATCTCTGTGCAATATATGGTCACAGCACACCAATGTGTCTCAAAGCCAGAAGTTTTAGTTACTTTCATGAATACTAATTTTTCTCTCAAAACTTAAAAGAGGGATAAGTAGCTAAATTGGGAGAAGAAAAAAGTATCTAATTTAATTTTCTAGGTAGAAAAATAACATTAAGATGTGTAGCCATAGCTAAATGCATCTGAAATTATACTGATATCATCTAAATAAAAGGAGGCAAACAAATATGATCCAAAGAAAACAGAACAGGGATACAAGCAGCAGGAGCTAACAACTAAATTTAACTACAGCCATTTTCAGAGCCCTTACTGACCAAAAGTATAGAGACAGTATAAAAAAACAAGATATTTTTAAACAGTTGTGGTTTTGATTAAGCCAAGTCTCAGTATTAAGAACTATCAACCTGCTCCTTCTGGCTTAGACACTGTGCCCTCTACAGCAGCACTGAGAACTCAGAGAGGTGTGAAATACACAAATATTATGCAAATTAAGAGATCCGAAATATAACTGCATGGGGTAGACAGTAAATGTTATAAACTGTTTTATGCACATTTTGATATGTCAGTCTTACAAAACAATTTGTGAGTGAGTGTGCTCTGCTACTAAATCAAGCAAATGTAGAATAACTGCAAGTTACTTCTACAGCCCAGGAGCTTCATACTGAATTTTCCTTTAAAGTGCACTTAGGACTGCAGCTAAAACTCAGACTGTGGGCTTAGTTGGGGTCAGTGTTTAACTGTTCAAAAGTAGAACAAAGTCTAATCAGATGCTGGTACTCAACCAGTCTTTGCTGACACACAAACAGAACCTTGCAAGGGGCTCTCCAACCCAATAGACAAGACTATTTAGGGCAAAGGCTATAGTACATTATTTAAATTTTTTATACTAGGCAGTTTCATTTCCTATTTCTCCCACTTCTCAGGCCACAAAAGCAGTTCCATAATTTAGTCAGCAACAGTGCATTACTGATGGTAGCCCAAGATAACCAAGGAGATTAGTTATGTGGCTGCCAGGTACATAAGGAGACTTCACTTTGCCCATTTTTTCTCCTTCTCTTCATTGTTTCTGTAACTTAGACTGGAAGGCAAGTGTATAAAGTGCAATTCTGTACCCTAACATAGCATGTGTAAGAGATAATGACTGTTTTCCTTTCTACTCCAGGAACCCCTGAGACCCTGAAAGTCAGGGCACTATTGCACACCTGATGCTGAGCCAGAAACAGGATAGGACCTATTCACATGGTGCAAACATTCTCAGTTCTCAGTATGACCATTATGGGTCACAGACCTAAAAATGAAGTCATTCTCTGGAAAGTAGACCCAAAGTAAAGAGAACAACAAGAATTCCCAAGAGAATGACAGAACTCAGGGCTTCACTTAATCTGTTGCATTTAGGATTTTCTTTCTGAGCTCAACTGACAGACTTCATATTGGAATCGTTTGTGTTGGCCAGAGCAATCTCTGAAGTCTGACCCAGCTTTTGATTTTAGCTTGTCTATCTACAGCTTCTTGCTTTTAAACACATCAGGACACATCACTGCAGCAAGGAAATGACCTTTTTATCTGTAAAATCCCTTCAAAATTTATTAAGTCTAGTATCTCTATCTCTCTATAAAAGCATGTTAGTGTGAGGGCAAAGAACCATAAAGTAATTTGTACAGCACCCTGGCAATCAATCCACACCAACCCAAGACCCTGCATTAATTTTTCTCCCTGCTGCTTGTTGCAAACAACAAACAGACTCCAACTACATCTAGGAAGGAGCAGACTGTCGTAAATTCTCCCTGACGAATTAGAAAGGTGGAGATAGAAGAGGCTTGGCAACAAACTGGTGCCTGCTGATTCTTGCAAATTTTGGCATTAACACCAATGAAGTTATTTTAGGAGAAGTTAGTTTTCAAGGTTTTTCTTTACTTCAGGCAGTTGTGTTTTAATGACTTTTTTTTTTAACAGCAGCTAAATTCAAAATAAGTCATGTCTTGCAGTCTGACTGTTAGTATTTTTATAAATTAATTAACTTTTCATTATAAAAACACCCTCTTTTCCAACGGTTTGAGTTTGCCTCAATCAACAAAAATATATGAAACAAATGACGGGCAAAACCAACCATGAGTTAAACTAGAGGTCCTAAAAAAGGCAACAGATTTCTATCTCTTGGTCTATCTCCAGTACAAAGAAGATAGGTTTGAAGTCAGATCACTATTAATTCACAGTCTGAAGATGAATGTATTCTTTCTAACTACAAAAGTGAACATTTTCTTACCAATGAAACCCAGCTGAGAAAATTCTAGAATCATCCAATCTTCAGAAGCGAGCTGAAGAGCAAAGTTTTTTATTGTGCTGAAATAATTCTGCTTGACAACGATGTCATCTTCAAGCTAGAGGAAGGTAGCAGTGATATCAATGTAAATTAAAAAAAAGCCTCATCAAAGCAATAGGAAAAAGTACAGCTAGGAAATACTGATTTATAACATATTGCTAACACAGAGACATATATTTCTAATCCTAATACTGATATAAAATACAGATGCCATAGCCTGCAGTAACTATTGTAGGGATCAGTCTGCCTCTTTGTGGAGAACCAATACAGAATCCTTCTGGAGTAAGAATCCCCAAACATCTCAACTTCTTAACTGAGAATGTTGCTTTTCCAGCTCCTTTCCTCAGAGAAAAATCATCCATGAAATAATGTTACTCTAAGTGACAGCAGGAGAACAAGCAGAACATCTGTATTACTTGTACACAAACACGGCTCTGTTTACTCACAAACCCAACATCACTGAAGGAGTTTCTCCTCTGAGACAAGAAGCTGAGACAGTCTGTCTATAGAGGCGGGATTCACTTTACCTGGCTTTGACTGCCCAGTGATAGCCCAGGTGCACAGTCCAAACTAACCACCCAGTCCAGGCAGCAGAACTGCCAACAAGGGGTGGTACAACCAATTCCTTTAGCTCCTAAGTGCAGGCCATTGCTGCATTAGGGATCCTGCCCCTCCTGTCCTGTCTCCCAGTGCATTCACGCCCTCCCCCACGTGCCAGCACTAATATTCAGTATCAAACAAGGCTGTCTCTTGTTGTTGGCTGTGCTGCTTCCAAGAGAGCTGAGACTCCAACAGCTCTCAGAGAGGAGTCAGCATAGCTTTGTGAAAACCAGATGAGATGTGTGGGACTTTACACCCCAAGGACACAGGCACAAAATCTAAATAAAGACCATTAGTGCAGTTACTAAATCTGCAATACCTGTAGGTAAGACTTTACTTCAAAGCAGAAACACATGACAGGAACAATCCCGAGCTAAATTAAAGAACAACTGCTTAACTCTGTTCTTGAAAACCTCTTTAAAAAACTAAAATGTGTCTATACTAAACAGTCATATTAAAGTGGCATTGCACTTGCCCTCAGAAGAAAGTAAAAAATGGATTTTCACTTGATTTACACTAAAAACTATGCTGGCATTTTTTGCCTAGGCAACTCAAAAATAATTCATTTGGGGGACAAGGAAAAAACAGTAGTTAATCTGTTCGGATTCCTTCACTTTTCTGCTAAGCATCTTAAGATAAGTCACATAGGACAACTTACTTTTTCCTTCAGAGACAGTGAGAGTATCCTCCTCAAATTACTTCCTCATATACCATAACCACCACATTTAATGCCTGACTTAAACCTGGGGATCAAGTCATCTCTGTTGTGTGTAGGTGTTCCTCATGTGTCCAACAGCATAATTTCCAGAAACTCATTTTAAAACTTGTCTCAAAATAAAGAAGAGAAATTTACCTGAATGTAATAAACTCCCTTTTTCTGGGCATACATCATAAGAAAGCAATAATCCAAGTTTTGTTTTGTTCTCCATCTGAAATTAAATCAAAAACTTAAGGTTTCTGAAAAAAAGTTATTTCAATACATGCTGGCAATACAAAGTAAATCTCACTATGAAGAATGAAGCATATTAGTGAAATGTTAGGACAGCCACTTTTGGTATTGTTCCTTCAGGAAATCCTCTGCCTGAAAAAAGGAACAAAGCTTTCACCTTATGCTTTAATATAGACATAAAACTGGTTTAATTTGAATCTGATTTTGTGAAAACTACATGACAGTTCACTAAAAACACATGTGCACTTTGAATGGCAACTTAGCAGGAACTACTGGGTGTTACAGGAAGGATTTTAGGAAGAAAAACAATAAATAAAAGAGTATACATACAGGAATAAAAATACATCAAATCTCAGTTCTCCTCCCAAAATTAAAGACTAAATGAATTCAGCTGAGCATAAGCTCTGGTCATGCACAGAACAGCATGATCGGCTGGGATGAGGTGGATTCACAGAGCACTTTTAGCATCCCCACACTTGCAAGAATTACAGTAAGAAAGCATTTCAAGAATTCACATCCACTTGCCGTTTTATAAACAACAGAAGTGTGGGTGTGGGAGGAGATGGGAAAGGATCTGGGGGAATAAACTTACCTCACTCTTTCTTTTGAGTCTCCAAATGTCTCTTTCAAGTTTGTCAGGTCAGGATAGTAAGATGCAGGAGGGGCTATTACTTCCACCAAGCCAGAACTGATCTCTGTAGAAAACCTGTCAACAGCAACATCATAAAGTATATGAGGGATTCTGAGTTCTGCAGACATCCTGTTTGCTTTCGGTTGGTACAGTTACTGTGTCTGGTTACTAAAACAACTTACTCAAATGAGGCATGCAGAATAGATGTAGTATATAAAAAAGTATTGTTTTCCTTAGCATATGCTTCAGAGCACTATCAGCTCTCACCAATAAGAGTCAAACTACATTCTAAACATTTCTTTTACCTTTCTTTTTTTAGAACCTAGCGGTTTTTTTCTATAGTTCTCTTTGACTATATGGAATACAAGGCCCTTACACAGATGTCACAAATTTTCATTCATGTTAAAACAATTCCATCTTTAATCCCACTTATTGTTCTACAATTTAACTGACTGAATCACTGCCTCTTAATTTGTCATCTATTACTTTTTTGTTCAAAAGTCCAAAGGCCCGAGAAACAAAAAGGCATGATCTCTTATTTCTAGAGTAATTTTTTTTAATTACTTATCACAACCTGATTTAGGAAAAATCAAAAAGCAAACCCACCAGTAAGCTAAGAAATCCCCCACTAAAACTACAACTTACTCTTTCTCCAGGCTTGCAACTACGCTGTTAACATAATCAAGATCAGTCTGGAAAAGGAAACAAAAGTAAAAAGTGAATAGAATAGTTAATGCTTCTTGAGCTGTATTTCAAAAGAATAAAGCATAAACATTGCAGGTAGCTGTCCTTGAAAATCACTTTCAGTGTGTAAGCTATTGGAGTAATGCAAGAACACATCACACATGGAACTATGTCTTATATTTGAGAAGTAGCAATTTCTTTTGTAAGCAGATGGGAATAATATTTACCTCATATCTGCACTTAGACAATAGTTTATATTTTCTTGCTACCTTTCATGCAGTTAATGATGCAATCATCACTGAGTGTTTGTGTAGGAAGAACTTCATCTTATTATAGAATAATAATATCTAAGAACATATTACCATGGAAAGCTTTCTGCAAACAGTGCATTGAACACACACCCTCTTCTATTAAAATCACATCTCCTAAGCTTTGCATTTACACCAAACAACCCAACCCCAGACAGCAGTGAACACGCTGTCTGCCTGACTAGGGTTGTTTTTCTGCATCAGACACTAAACTTGAGGGACTATCACTCCTACCAATCACTCAGTTCTTAAAGATGCAACAATTCTAAAAATTACTTGTTGGTTAAAATACAAAGTGTGACATTCTGGAAAAGCACAGATAATCCAACTTGCCAGAACTGGCTGGTTACCCAACCTCGCCATACACACACAT
>JAOXXN010000001.1:31282570-31293625 GCA_026770055.1 Myrmophylax atrothorax | reverse complement strand
AGAAATATCCATACAGTAAATGAATATGCAGATCTCTTTATTTAGCAACCATAATGTATCTATATTTACTAGCTCATCTGTTTACACTGTTGATGGTGTTTGCAGAAGGCCATTAAAGCCTTCTAATTTGTTTTCTAGCAAAAATGAAATTACAAGAAATGAGAGAGATTGAACTACTAAAAAATTATCAGTATTAGAAGAGTGTTTTAGGGTGCTTAGCACAGAAAGATTACAGTCCATGACTACGGCTCCCAGCAATGCTTCTTAAACACTAAATTTGATTTCTTGAATAAAGATTGCAAGAAAAATACTAAAATACTTTTTAAACACTATTTTTCATATCATTTTCTTGTACAAACATCTTTGTAAAGTCTTGTGCTTTTTTGCTGTTGGTACAAGCTGCAGACAAGGCACAGATAGTAATTTTAAGCTTATTAGCAAAATTACATAACCTCACACTATGACCACTTCTTGCTGTACTTAAACTGCACAGATTTTCAAGCACAGACCATACCCTTTTTCAGAAACTTTTGCCATCATTTTTAATATACTAGCAGAGTTGGTCAAGCTCCAATGTATTTTTAAATAAGCCTCCATGATTGCACATATTAATGACAGCAATAGTCGAATGAATTTTAGGCTGGGACACCCCACAGACAAAGCTGTTTTAAAAGAGAAAGCCCTTCCTTCTGTTTAAAGAGAAACAGAAGTCTGCCAGAGGAGTAGGCCTTCCTTCAAACAGCCAGAGAAAATGCTTAATAAACCTACACTTTCCACCTTGCAGAAGGAAGCTGAAATATATAGCATAAATCAGAAAAAGCAAAGCATAGTTCAGGATGAAATACTTAATGTATCATATTAATCATTTATAGAGTATCCTGTAGCAATTACAAACAAACTACAATAACAAAATATAAAATATGGTGAAAGAAATAGTAAGGCAGGGAGGATAGAAAATTGGATTGAGTAAAGAAAAAGAAATGCAAATCTAGGGAATTATTATAACAGAACATGAATTTACAACTTTGGTCCTTCAAATTTTTCCAGATATTCATGGCCTGCAGTGCCCAAGCAGGTATGTGAGGAAGTGGGTAGGACTGCTCTCAAAAAGGTGGATACAGAGATAAGACATAAAGAGTAACTGTGTCCCACTCCAGAGCAAACCACACTATTCTCAACAGGCACAGAAGCAAGAGCTCCCATACTAAAATGCTCAGTCCCCTCGAAGTCACTTCTGCAGAATCATTCCCTACATGAAAGAGAATTTCACACCAACTCAAATGAAGAAAGTTATTTAGCTATAGAAAACTCGGGCATAGCAATATGCCTTGTCTAAGGCAAAAAGAGATCATGCAGGTGGGGACACTTGACTCCTATTTCAGATTTTGCAGAAGACAGAGAATCCAATGATAACAGTCTTCATTGCTCAGAGCCTCTTAAGCAAAACAAATGAAATTTCAGTTTTACACCTTGAAAAGAAACCACACTAAAAGGCAATAAATTTTCCCTAACTAATATAGTGAAGAAAAACACAGCATTCCAGTAATTAAGAATGAATTCCGTTCCCTTGATACTCTCAACCAACAGGTAGTTTTTCATTAACTATCAAGAAAAAAGAGCAATTTACATTAGAAAACACTAAGAAACAGTTTCCAGATACAAGTAAAAAGTTTACAAACTTTTCAAGGAAAGCTCTAAAATATGATGACAATAGAACTACAAGTACTAAAATGCCTATCTGTTTTTCCACTGATTCATCCCTGAATGGACACTGCTCACAGAATTAATTGGGAACTGAATTTTCATCTGTGGGACTCATAAATGACTGTTTCAGTAGAGCAGTACGCTGCTAGATGGATGAAGGTCAAACATATATATACATTTCCCACTGTCCAAGTCACACTTCTGAGAAAAGCAGAGAACAAAATGGGTACATGCAATTGCCAGCATCCAACTGAATTATTTCTGAAAGCACTCTACCATTTTCCTAAATTTGATTTCCACTAAATCAGAGCCAAACTGAACAAACAGTCCAACTGAACACTGAATTAATCCATTAAAAAGGTCTGGGCTTCAAACATCCACATTGTCCGGAAAATAAAATCAGTACCAATCAGTGCCCAACATCTCGAACTGCAGCACTCGCTTGACAAAGGACTAAGCAGTAGCATGAAGAAAATAGGAAGAACCCTCCCCTAGGACAGCAGAGCTCCTCAGCCACTGTTTTGATGTTGAAGGAATAAGGCCATTAGCACATCTTTGTCACTATGTATAAGATTGGCAAAATAACCAATTCACTAAATCATGTCCACTATTTCCTCGATAAACAGACAAAGCTGGGCTCTTCAGGATTGTATCTCAGAAAGCCAAGATTGACACGTACTCCTTTTCTTTACTCGAAGAAGACAGTCAGCTGTCTACATCTTGAAGAAAACGTAGATCCTCATCAGTTCCTGAAAGGAGTGTTACTTGCAATTAAAGGCAGGTTAGAAATCATATAAGAATATTTAAGTGATTACCTCTCCTATAAAGACAACCATAACACAATCCAGTTTTTCTTCAGGGGACAGCTTATCAATAAGGGAGTGGAGAGTTTCTGTAAGGTAAGACTTGACTTTTCTTTTCACAGTAGGTATTCCCATTACAATGGAAACTGAAATCAAACAAACCAGAAATGTACTTTCAGTGATTTCATACAATAGAAAACAAAAATCTTGCAATAAAGTATTGTTTAAGAAATGCAAAGAGTTAAAAGATGGAGATAACAGTAATTAAAAACAGTTTAAAAATACACTACCCATCATCAGGAGCACGATGAACATGATCACCACAAACACTCAGAACAAACACAGCAAACAGCAAAAGCAATCCTAGACATGTTAGATTGTTGTGTAGGTGTGGTGGGCTATCCTGACAGGACAGCAGGTACCCACCAAGGCCACTCTATCAGTCCCCTCCTCAGCTGGACAGGGGAGAGAAAACGTAATGAAAGGCTCATGGGTGGAGATAAGGGCAGGGAAAGATCACTCACCAGTTACTGTGACAGAGAAAACAAGATTCAAAGGAATTAATTTAATTTATTACCGATCAAATCAGCATAGGGTAATAAGAAACAAAAACAAACCTTAAAATACCTTCCTCTTACTCCTCCCTTCTTCCTGGACTCAACTTCACACCTGATTTTTCTACCTCCTTCCTACCAGCAGCACAGAGAAGAATGGGGGCTGCAGTCATTTCATAACACATGGTCTCTGTCATTTCTTTGTCCTTTGGGGAAGGATTCCTCACACTCTTCCTGTGCTCCAGCATGGGGTCCCTCCCATGGGAGATGGTCCTCCATGAACTTCTCCAAGGTGACTCCTTCCCATGGGATGTAGTTCTTCATGAACTGCTCCAGTGTGGATCCTTTCCATATGGTGCAGTCCCTCAAGCACAGACTGCTCCAGTGTGGGTCAAAAGTCCTGCCAGCAAACCTGCTCCAATGTGGGCTCCTCTCTCCACAGGGCCACAGGTCCTGCCAGAATTCTGCTCCAGTGCAGGCTTCCCAGGGGGTCACAGCCTCTTTGGGCATCCCCCTGTTCATGTAGGGCATTCCACAGGCTGCCAATGGAACACTGGTCCACCAGGAACCTGCAGGGACTGCAGGGGACAGCCCACCTCACCATGTCTTCACCACAGGCTGCAGGGGAATCTCTGCTCCAGCACCTGGAGCCCCTCCTTCTGCACTGCCCTTGGTGTTTGCAGTTCCCTTCCTCATACTCTCACTCCTCTCCCCAGCTGCAATTGCCTTTGCACAGTTTTTCCCCCCCTCTTAGATCTGTTATTCCAGTGGCACTGGTCTGGCTATTGGTTCTACTGGACACAGGGGAAGCTGCTGCCATCCTCTCAAAGCAGCCCACCCGTCATAGCCTGTTACCAAAACATTGTCATGCAAACCCCAAAACAACAGGGAATAATCAACAACCACTGCATTAAGCAGATAAGGTGCACCAAGACTTACAGAATTATTAAACTCCCTAACTTAAGTTTTATTTTCAGACTGGCACAACCATTCTTCACAACTCAAGTATTTAACTTCTCAGAAGTCACCTTAAAAAAAAAAAACCTGCTGAAAAAACTCTATTACTTTCCTTGCACCTGGTTTTGGCTCTTCTATAAAACCAAGTCCAGGACATCAGAATTTCCTCAGTGAAATTTCTTATCCTTGACAAAAGCACCTCAAATGCAGAGTAATATGGACCCAGCTACAATGCTAGTAACACCATCTTTCAGCTGGCCATTTGACTCCCTTGTTCCTTAACTTTTCCATAGTCTTTCTTCTGCACACTACACCAAACCCAGGGCTGGTTACCTACTGGGAGCACAGTGGGTGACAGCAGAACACAGTAAAAGGATAAAGCAGACTTCATGAAGTCATCACCAGCATCCTGAGCTCCCTATGTGAAATGATATACCACATTATAAATATATTAAATCAAACAACTATTAATAATGTTGTTTATCCTTCCACAGAGAGCCTGCTTTGCCTAGCAACTGCACATTAACAAGCTATGAATTTTTAAAACAAACACTCAAATAATCACAGTGGCCAGGAAAAGGGAAGATGGGAAAATAATTTAAAACTCTGAATTTACCCTCACTGTTTAATTAAATAAATTAACCTGATTCCAATTTCTATTTTGCAATTCCAAAATTCTGTCATATATTCCCAGTGGGATATAATACAGACTTCACTTAAAACAATAAGGGGATATTAGATTTTTCCTCCCTGAATAACATCACAATAAAAAGGTGCTTATAGTCAGAAAAATAAACCTATGGTCTGAGCCCACACATTTGTAATGCAGGCATGCTGTCTGTTAAATCAAACTTACTGAAGTAATGGAAAAAATACAGGCCAGAAGTAACTAATGCTTGTTACAGAAACAAGGAGGAGACAGAAAAAGGGTCTACTGGACAGTAACAGAAGTATTTCAAGTCAGGTAGCACAGATTGAAACAAGGATTTACTGGTGGGGCCTTTGAGCTTTGAGCATTTTGAGGTATTATCAGCTTGGTTTGGTTTTATGCTTTTTATTTTCTAGAGCTCTAAGAGTGGGATTCCATGAGCTCTACTAATAACCAAAGCTCTGAATTTCTGAGGAATGGGCGGGGGAAGGGGGATCAACAGTACTGCAGTATACAACACTGATTCTTTCCCCTCTCTCCAATAACTGGCCAGATTTCATCGATGCAATTATACCTGATTATCCTAGTTCTCTCAACTCTTAATTTATGTCTTGAAGTATATTGTTCAGAACAACAGAAACACCACTAAAATAGTTATATCCATGGCTGTCCCGCAAATCTGAGAAGCAAAATGATATATCCATTAGCAGTTCAGAATCTGTAATGCTCAAGCTTTGTTTCCTTTTAGTTACAAAAATTTCATCCAAACTAAATCCTTCTTAATGTGCACCTTAACAGGGCATGGGGTGTGATTGAGGTTATGCAGAAAAGAGCAAAGCTGAAACCAAGCTCCTTTCATCTTGAATTCAGCGTGAATTCAAAGGATATCAGTATCACACAAGTTAAATGAGATGTCCTTGATCTACCAAGCAATGCAGTAAATTATACTTCTAAAACTAGAAATTCCTCCAGATATAAAACACGAAATAACCATCGTTATCAGCATACCTCCTGTCCTTCCAAGGCCAACCTGCACAGAGGGTTGAAGGCTTCCTTCATTTTTCAACAAATGAGGCAAATGGTAATAGATATTTGGCACTTGAAGAGATTTTCTACTTGTTAGCTCTTTCAACAATTTCAGCGTCTCATCTGCAAACATACAGAAAATCAGTAGTCCAGAAAACAATATGAAGTCTTGAACAATGGTAAACATTATAAAATTCCAAGCTTGGTCCTACCAGAACAAATGATGCACTTTTCTGAGGCATTAGACCTTGTGTACAAAGGAAGACTTTTCCTATTTGGATTTTTTTAATACACAACATCCAAGATTCTTTTGCACCTGTGACCTTGCTACAGATACAGTTAATGCTTACTTGAGCATGTAAGATTCAGTGTGAATTTACAGAAGTAAAGGATGCTCCACTTATCTGGGGGTCTGGTGGTTTTGTGGTTGCTTTTTGGGTTTTTTTAATGAATCAAAATGGGAGGGTTTTTTATCTAGATTGTTTTTCACTTGCACCTAGAGAACTCATCACCATGCAGTGATGACACTGCAAATAACTTTTCAAAGCTACAAATACATATTGGAATACACTGCACATACAGATTCAAAATAAAAATAGCATTAAATATACAATTGAGATTTTGAGTATTCCTGCAAAAAAATAAATGCTAATGTGAATTTAATTTAGTCCATTAGAGCACTTAAAATAATTCTTGCTCTTTCTGGAGTAACTGCCTGTCAGGATGTCCAGGTGGCTCTCAAAGTTGCAAATAACAGTTTTTAAATTCCCCTGCTGTGCATGTTGATTTTCTTGCATCAAGTGTGAAAACAACTCATTTCAATTGACACATATGATAGCATATGGATTTTGAAAACTTACAGGCTTTATAATATCAAGTTAAGTAAAAAACTGTACTCAAGGTTTCTGAGATAAAACTGCAAAGATGTGAGAAAACTAATGCCATAAATGTTAATTCCTCTCAGATGCTGAGCGCTGTTTCTACACAGAATTTTTTTTTGTATTTATTTTTGGGAGACACTAAATTCCCAACCACTTCAAATCTTGAAAAGCAGCTTTGTAAATACATGCCATAAGTAGGGATGCTTATTCTAACAGACTCCAATACAGGTACATTTTACTTTTCCTGCTAAACATTTCTTTTAGCTTCAGCTGCAAAAACTGGACTGAATTCTGTCAAAAGTATGACAGCTCTTTGTATGAATGAATAAAACAATCCAGAATTCTTTCAGCTTCAAAGACAACAAATACTGTACAGTACTAAGTATACTTATGTATATTAAACTAAATAAAAATCTACCTAATCCTATGCTCTGAGCACAAAAGCTCAGCTATTCAACGTCAGCTGACCTCCCACCACACCTGTGCAAAGAGAAAAAAAGGAGGTCCATCCCAGCTGGGAACCAGACATGGTAGAATGTAAAAAATGTGAATCAGTAACTTCAGCTGCATCAGGAGAGAATAACTCCCTGTAACATTATTGCCTATAAGCAAGCAAAGTCATTTCTAGAAACAAATGTGGTAATAACATAATCCTAAATCCAGAATCAAAATTACTTGTCTTCTTCTATAATTGCTCACTTTAACAGCAAAAACATGTACATAGAATAGGAAGACAACATTTACACACTCTGTTAATTGTAACCTTTATCTGTACAATTTCTGGAGATCCAGGGGACTAGTGGGATCAGGTTGGATAGGCCATTAGCATAGGACAGCAATTCATCATTAGTATCAGCACCATTCCCCCCAAAAAACGCTATAGAAAATAGTAGCCTCTAGCACAAATTCAAGACCTCTTGCCAGAAAGTTTGTGTTATTCATTTTCCATCTAGAAAAATCAGAATGACTGAAGCAGTAATAGTGTGATTTTAAAAGTTAACTCCAATAATCTGATGAGTAGTGCAAGGCCATTCTCTAATACTGCCAAACAAAGCTCTCTAAACTTGAGCACATCTCCAAAATGAGTAAAACCTTACAAGAAGACTACCAGTTTACCATTTCATCACTGGTTATTACAAACAGTTTATCATTTAATAACTAGATATCAAAAAGGCTATTACCTCTACTTCTTACAAATCGTAACAAATACTTTAGTCTGTATGTTTTTACATCTTCCAACTGACTTTGAAACATGCTTGAATTGGTTCAAGTTCATCCATTTCTTCTGTTTGCTCACCCTTCCCTTCAAACTCAATTTTGAAAGTCATGTAAACTATTGTTAAGAAATATTGAGTAAGCTAAACAAGAAACCAGAAGTTCCATCTTTGGGACTAGGTGTGAAATAAGTATTCGGTCCCTAAAGTCAGACAAATGAGTAGGTGAATCACTAAGAACAGCAACAGGAAAAAACAAAAAAGAAGAAAATCTACACCAGATATAACATTATAGACACTCTTTATTCAGACTGCTGAACAGTTTCATTTGGCTTTCTTGGTAGCAATTCCTTATTCTATAATAATAAGAAGAAATATTGGCATTGCTGAGCTATAAAAAAATATCTCAATCACAGTAAGTACCTGAAAAATTATTCATTGCATTCTTACTGCCATTAGTTTCTGCTACTGCCCGCCTGAACTGCTCCAGGATGGCGTTGAGCTCCGACGAGCGCTGCAGAGTGCGATGCTCAGCGATGCGCAGACGCTCCTTCAGAGCGTGAAACTCCCGCTGATAGGCAATCAACTTTTCTAGGGAGAAACAAGAGGATCCCGGTTATTTTTGCAAACAAACATCTACCAACAAATCCAGAGAGGGTCTAACTCAGCTCAGCTACGCAGCACCAGAAATGCAACCAAGAGGGGCTCAGCCCAGCACAATCCCACCTGAGGAGCTGGGCATTTAGCACACAAAGGGAAGAGCTGCAGCAGACAGGGATGCAAAGCAGGCACGGATGTGGGGATGCCCCTCACCACAGCCACAGACAGCAGGAACCTCCGAGTCCCCATTACTCAGCACCACAAGGCAATTCTTAACCCTTTCTTGGAACAGACACCCATAACTCCTTTCTTATAAGAAGCCAAACAAGAGTGGTCCCTTACAGAAGTCTATGTCATGCCTCTTGAAAGATCCCTCTGACTATTTTGTGAGAATGAGTGGAACTTGATGGTATTTTAGATGTATCAATTTCAAACCCAAGTTTTAATTATATGGTCAACACCTGAGAACTGAAGAACAACATTTTTAATCAAAATTCTGCTAATGTTTATATATGCAGGTATTCTTTGAAAGGGAATCACAAAAAAGGAAACAGCAAAACTGATTTGATAATATGTCCTCTATGCCCTTGACACCCAGCAAAGGAAGTGTGTCTGAATTTTGCATTCTTCCTTCTTCTTATTGGTAATCTCCTCCAATCTCCTGCTCACCCTCATCACTATCCCTCTCCTTCAGCCAATCTGCAGATACAGACTGGACTATCTTGAGCGAAATTGTACCTCCAAATCAACATTAAAACCATTCAGCTGATGTCCACAGACATACCTTTTTGGTTATTTGTCTATCCATTCCTAGCCTTTTAGTATTGCAATGGTAGGGAAGCAAAAGTTTAGCAAGCATTTGGGTCTCTTCCTGTTGCTACACTGCAGCAACACATAGGATAAAAAAGCAATTAGAGTCAACGTCCCCTTTTTAATAAGGCTGGTTTTCTTCCAAATTCTTTTAATTTACATTTATTTTCCTTTTTTTTTTGTAGTTGGGATGTACTGTTCTGATTATGTTTAGAAAACATAATTAACTAAAAAGCCCTGTTTTGAAGACAGAAAAATAAAAACACAGTTCACTACCTCTTAAATTAAAAGATTTCCCCTGCCAGCCTTATTTTCCTTCTTTCATTAAAACCAAATGGTTATTGCTTTTGTGCTAACAAACCCAGAACCCAGACGCTGGCCCACAGCACAGTGCTAGGCACACTACACACTGCTGACTGAATCCAGACTGCTACTGGAAACAGGAATTTCTGCTTTAGTCAGCAGCCAAAAAAAAAAAAATCAATCAATCAATCAATTAAATAGATAAACAAACAAACAAACATACACACACATATATATGCATATATATATATTTCTGGAGTTTCTGGCATGAAGGACATTCTTACTTGCCAGTGATAACTAACAAAGTAGTTCAGTCCTGACGCTTCCAGTGAACTGTACTGGTATTGCATTCATGGTACATGAGATCTCAAAAGCATCAATTCCTTTAAGAAACACTAGACAACAAATAGTCAACTTCTCACAGTTGCTTCAACCAGCAGACACATCTGGCTTAAAGAGGCTGCTCTAAAAGATAAAGTCCTGACACCTATTCTTCAAAAAATGTATGACTGACTTTTTTTTATTAGATCACAATACTATTCAGTCAAGTAAAACCAGAAAGTGCTAACATTACAAATACAGTATGACTCTTAAGTCCACTACCCTGTGAGCATTTTTCTAGTTATTTATGCAAAGTGAAGTAAAAAAATTGTTCTCTGCAAGAACTTAGGTGACCTAAACCACATCTGTAACACTACAAGAGCTAGCCCTCTTCGTGGTTTTGGAGATTCATGTGTACTTTGGCCTTTTGCTACTTGTTTTATAATATGACTTGCCTGTACTTTTAAACAAAACAAATTAAACTTGAATTTCTAACAGTTATATCTTAAGCATATTTTCAGTACTTCAAAGATCAACTGCTCAGACACTTATTACTTACTAACAAAAAAACCACAACAGCAGCAACATCAAATTTTATCTCATACCAAAAGGCACTTGCAAAGGAGAAAATACTTCTTAGGCTCTTACAGTACCCACCATCAGCAGTCACCACCTGTTCCAGACTTTAGGAAAGCATCCCTTAAGGCATCAAGAGTTTATAAATACTCTTAATTTGATTTTTCAGAGTTCCTGACTCCTAAGGACTTGGGAATGAGCCTACAAATTTAAGAATGTATTTCATTTAAACTTTGACTTAGCTCACGTTTGGTATTTGCTTCCCCCATTCCCCTCCAAATATGAAATCATTTCAGAGCTGAGTCTTTTCTTTAAAAAGATTAAAAAAGTGTATATTACACAAAGACACATTTATATTTTAAGTTTCACCTTTTTTTCCCCCAAGTGATTGCAGAAGCTTCTCCAGAAATTCAGGGCAATCTTTCTGAAGTCACAGAATCATAGAATCAAGTGGGTTGGGAAAGACCTCTGGGATCATCAAGTCCAACCCTGGTCCAACTCCAGTCCGTTTACCAGATCATGGCACTCAGTGCCACGGCCAATCTCAATTTAAAAATCTCCAGGGATGGGGAATCCACCACCTCTCTGGGCAGCCCATTCCAATGCCTGAGCACTCTCTCTGGAAAGAATTTTTTTCTGATCTCCAACTTCAATTTC
>JAOXXN010000001.1:31240588-31258487 GCA_026770055.1 Myrmophylax atrothorax | reverse complement strand
ACCGCGCGGCCGGCCAATGGGCGCCGCCTCGCCGGCCGCCGCTCATTGGCTGGGCGGCCTGTCGCTCTGCCCGGCCGCGGCTATAAATGGCCTGTCTCGTCGGGTCCCCTCATTGCTACGGTGGGAGCGGGACACGAGAGGATTCCTTGCCGCGCGCTTTGCCCGGCGCGTCCGCTTTCTAGGCTGTGCCGCTGGGGGTTACGGCTTCGGGAGAGCCCCAGGAAGGGCTTAGCCGCGCCAGCACGTGGGCGCTCGCTACACTGGCCCTGTGGGCACTTGCAGGACGTGCGTGTTGACCTTGTCTCCCTTGAGGGCCGATCCCCTGGCCTGCTGCTCCTCCTGCCCTCAGTGCCGCACAGACCGTGTGAACCCGTGCCCCGCCTGCTCACCGGCCACAGTTCATGAATTGCACCCTTGAGTTCTCACCGTGCTAATAAACACCTCTGGGAGCTGCTGGGGTTAAAGAGAGGCTTGTTGGTTCACACCGATATATGAAGGCTCTGCGCTGTGCCCCGCTCTGCCGGGGGTGTTCCGTGGCAGTGGATCGCGGACCCACGGGGTGGTCGCACAGAGACAGCCCTTGGGGGTGTGGAGGTGAGCTCGGCTGTCCCGGGGGTCCCTCGGCTGCTGGACTGTGCAGTCAGGGCAGCTTTGCTCTGTGGGTGCCTTGTTTGGTGTTGTGACGTTTCTGTTCTGTAAATCACCTCTGTCTGCAGTGGTTCCTTTAATGTGTTCCTGGAATTCCAGGCATCTTTTAGGGTCTGAAAACTGCCATTAAAATCAGTACAGGGTGGGATCCAATCTACCTCCCAGGAGCTGTGCTCCTGCCGTGTAGTGCTAGCTAGCTGGCAGTGTTCAATCCTTTTGACAGGTTTGAATGCTTCCCTTTTTGTCTTGTCTTCCACCTAATTCAGACAAAGTCCATAGTGTACATTTTTATTCTCCATAGAATTATAGAATCATAGAATGATTTGGGTTGAGAGGGACCATAGAGACCCTCTAGTTGCCATCCCGCTGCTATTGGCAGGAACACCTTCCACTAGCCCAGGTTGCTCAGAGCATCATCCAGCCTGGCCTTCAACACCTGCACAGATGGGGCATCCACAGCTTCTCCAGGAAACCTATGGATTTTTACTCTCCATTAAGGCTCTTATGCTAGATATAGTGGGATAGTTCCCACTAGAACTTTACAAACTGGAAAAATCTTGCTAGTTACGCTGTCTGAAGAGTGGCATTTAACAAGGCTCCATATGCTTTCATTTTCATTTCCCAATGCTTCAACACGTTGCAGTATTTTTACACATTCAGGTACCTGCACAGTAGCCCGCAGTGATTTTGCTGTCTTTCCCAAGGATTGCAAAGAGAGGCTGGTGGCAACTCAGGCAAAGTGCAAAAAAGCAGCTCAGGAGAAGTTTGCAAGGTCTTGATACTCAGGCTGTTCTGTGATTTTATTCATTGAGTGATGAGAATTTATTATGTAAATGTGTGCTTCAGTATTCTCTTTTACAAAGAAGTGGAATTAAACAGATTTTTTTATCGAAAAACAAATTCAGCACAGTAACTTTCAAACAAAAATTAGAGCATGCAAGTCCTCATGCGCACAAACACACCTACGGCAGAATGTTCTGTAGAAATCCAAATGAGCTAAAAACATTAAAGGCACCATTGTTTGCATCTAATAGATTAGTGTTGCTTAGGGATATGAATTTTTGCATTTCTGTGCTGGGAGAAAATCCTGGCGGAGACATTTTCACATAAAAGTCCTTTTGTCAGGAGAGCTTAGTCTGCTGAAGAAAAGACTCGGTTACAAGATGAGTATAATGATGGTTATTTCACAAGGACTGTCTGAGTCTTCCTTTTTGTCCTTTCACTGATTGAATGTTTGCATTACGAGTGTTTACCGACTGGAGCTTGACAGTATCCAATTAACTATTAATTTCCCCAAACAATAAAGTAAGTGTGATGTGGTTCTTCCTCTGACATCTTCTGCTTAAGTTAGTTTCTTGAGAAAGAAGGCAAAGTTCAAGACAGAAAAAAAAATCAACGTTGCCCTCATCTGACCTACAACAGCAATGATCAAATGCCTCTTGGCATATTCCACTGCTGGATGCATGGACCAAGTGCACAGTGACGGAAAATGCTGCAGCTGCCAGTGGAAAGGAATTGGGACTATTTGCCTGGCACACTAAAACGTCACTTCTGGTAAGGGCTGCAGCCCCCTTTTAGGCCTGAACAATATTTAATGCTGGCAAATTTATGAATTCTTTTTTCCTGCCAAGTTACTCTTCCACGCTGCAGCCACTGCTGTACCACTGGACCATCAGTCTGAAATGAGAGAAGACCAAGGACTCCCAAAATTATGTTTAAATGCAAACGTTGAGGTGCAAATACTATAAGAACCCGTGATGGGGGAGGTCTGTGGGGGGAAAGTGTCTCAAAAATACAAGAAGTTTAAATCCTTATTGTTCCATCTTTTGGTTGCTGGGATAAAAAAAAAGACCAAGGAGTTGGCTATTATCTACCAGCAGAAAATAAAAACACACAAAAGAGAAATACATAATCGTATTTCAACAGAGGGAAAATTTCATGCTGGGAAATTTTTGCTGTGGTATTTAACTAAATCTCAAAATGGCAAAAGGTGCTCCAGGCCTGCAATAATTTCACATAGGTTGCAGTGGCTGTTCCTGGCACACCTGGGCAGTCAACTTCTAGAGGGCTGTGTGCTTGTTGACATTCATCAGATTTGGAGCTTGTTTTATCCACGCAATATTCCTGACTCATTTGGAAGCACACTGTTCTCCTTGCATTTCACTGTGCTTATGTTCTGGCTTTCCCAGGCACTGGGAAAGATGCAAAAAAGGTAGAGGTGCTTGGCAGTGGCAGCAAAAATCTGAACAGTTTTTTGGCTGAAAAATGGCCATCTGAAAATTGTCCATGTCTCCCGACTGAAAATTGAGTCCTCTCTCAGAAACAGGATTTATTCCCAGCCTGCCACTTAACCTTGTTTTTTAACAGAGCAAGTGCCTCTCGGTCCTTCTACCTCCATTTCACCTCAGTTTGGCTTTTTTCAAAAAGCCTTCCATGACCAGATCTTTGCTGAGCACCTCGCCCAGTGCCTTTCCTATGCTCCCATATCAACAATAAACTTCGAGGGGCACAAGTACACCCAGAGTGTACCACGGAAGGACTGGCCATAGTTGCCTCTGCCCCTGCAACTGGTCTGTGGCCCAGGCCGTCTCCCACATAAGACCACATGCCATCCCTACAGCACGTGGCAGAGGAGAAGAAAATCCAACTGCTCTTCAAACACCTTCTTACACTTGGTGTGCTGAGGAGCTGGGCTTGAAATCGTGGTACAGCACAGGGAAGACTTGAGGCCTTCATCCCACACCATGGCAGGGCAGCAGGAGACCAGGCTCATTGGGAAGGCAAGGCAAGGCAAGGGAAGAAGAAGGAGAGTTTTCCATCCCTTCCCTATGACTAGGTAAAATGATGCATGCATGGAAATACAGAAGGTTTTCCCATCTCAGACAAATTTCATACTCGTGCAAACTCAGATCTCATCACAGTTTTACATATGTAAACTGCAGCAAATGGATGTCTCAGCTAATTTGCAAAATACAGTTTCTGGTTTATTGTAAACTTGTTTTACACACATAACTGCTAGACGTGCAGTTTTTGTATTAATGTGTGACTTGTGTGTCGCATATTGTAGTGCTAATACTCAACAAGTAAAGGGATGTAGAAAATTACATTAAAATACGATTGTAGATACAAATGCTTAGTAGCCAAAACCCATCACATTTAGGTAATTTGTATTCAAATCTTTTCTGTGCCTATATTATGAAATAATCTTCTGCTATATGTTGTGATGCTGCTTCTCTGCACACATTTGTGTCTCGCTCAGAAATCAGGTGTGATGATGCCATCCTTACCAGTAGGTAAATTTTTGTTCCGCTTTAATAAGATAAAAACTGAGTTGGAAGAGAGAGCAAATAATCTGTCCAAGAAGTCTTTTGGGGAGGTAGGAACAGATCTTGATCTCCAAACTCATAGAATCATACAATTGTTTAGGTTAAAAAAGACCCTTAAGATCATCGAGTCGGTGTTTCTTTACCCTCACCCCACATCACTGTCATTTTCTTCCCTACGAAGATTCTGTTGAGCTGCAAATGCCTCTGCCATATGCTCAGAGGTGATGAACATTTATATTTATTCATCTCCTCCTGAAGCCCGAGGCTTTTAAAGGTATTTGTACTGTTACATAAACATGAACCTGGAAACTGGGAAGTTCATATCAAGCTAATATTGCTGACAGTAGCTGAGGTCCAGTGCCTGGATAGAGAGGAGTCAGATACAGTTAGTACTGCAGAGATAGTCCATGCAGAAGGAAATCCCATTAAGAATGAAGGATTTTGTTTGCCAGCTTCTTTTCCATTTGCCTACTTCATGGTGCATCTCTCCTACAATTAAAAGAAAAATTATCATGGAAATTTTCATAACTAGACCTCACATGTTGGACACCTTCGTTGTAAGCAAAACACACTGTGGAGATGTCTCCTTTAACTTACCTTGGGGTAACTTGGTGGATGGTGCGCTGACGGCTGGGAATCTGCAGTCAAAGGTGAGTCTGAATTAGGTCCTCCAAGTGTAGGTTCTGAAGGTCTTCCAAAGGTCTTCTGAAGGTCTTCTGAAGGTCTCTTTCACTCTCTCCTATCAAAACTAAATATAGATTCAGACAGCACAGGGAAAGAATCCAAGGCAACTTGCACAGTATTTTAGAAGGTTCTGTCAAAATCCAGCACATTGTCTCACTAGTAGATGAAGCTTTGAGAGAGACTGTAGCTCCTGTATAACTCATAAATACTTTGTGCAGAATTGTTATGAACTATAAAGATTTTCTAGCTTGACCCACTGCAAATGCCCAAATACCTGAATAATGGACAGTTAAAGCTCGAGCTTATTTTCCAAATATGTGATTCGTAAAACCTGAGCTAAAATTTGCAAAACCAATGCAGATCTAACCTTATGACTGCCGAGAGGCACAAACTACAACTTTATACTCCAGACTTCTGGCACAGGCTCCCCTGTCAAAGAGTGGGCCTTTGCATCACTGTCTTTGTCTCACCTCTCCTCTTGTCTAACCCAGCCTGCCTCTTCATCACCAATCTTCTTTCCCACAGGAAGGTAGGGTTGTGCAGGGCATGGTTCAATCCATTTTATTAGAGCCAGATATTAGAGACTCAGAACCATATACCAGACTATTGGCTAAAATACACCTCTGGGGCAAGTAACTCCTTCCTACTCTTGCCTTGTCACCCAGGAGATGTCTCATAAGTAGGTGTCTCTTCCTTCCACTGCTGACTGAAGGGCACATCTGGACATCCTTTGCAAACCAAACTGGAATAAAGCATTTGCTGCCACATCCCTTCACTTTATGCTCTGTTTCTGATGGGGTCAACAGCCTGCAAAAAGCCACATTATGACAAGAGCTCTGCAGATGGAGGAGCAAGAGAAAAGCTTCCTGTGCTTTCTTGCACTGACCTGACCTCTGTCTTTAAAGAGAGTGAGTGCTAGGATGAACTTGGCCCACATTTTTTGCCACTAGAGACAGCACAGGGCAGAGGATGAAGATTGCTTCTCACAGCAAAAGATTAACTGGGTGTTGGGCAGCAACAAGTTAATAGACAGGTTGTTTTCAAGGATGAAGCAGGCTGTATGTCCATGAGTGACCCTAGCTGTATGACCCTTTGCATTCATGCTAGGTGACCTAATTCCCAGCCAAAACTGTGTATGTGGAACCTGATGCTGGAGATGATGGTTGGGTGAAAATTTGCACAAGCTGCAGTGATCACCTGTGGCTCACCAACACTCGAGTCAGCATCGCCTCAGCAGGCAGGCAAAGCAGCACAGCCTTGCTCTTGTACCTTCCTCACCTCACTGTCTGCTCTTATCCTGTGTCACTCTCCCATTTTCTCCAACTGCTCTGCTTATATAATCCTGTACAACTATTGTGAAGAACAGCCAGAAATTGTAGAGCCCATTTACAGTGGTATG
This sequence comes from Myrmophylax atrothorax, assembly GCA_026770055.1. Taxonomy (NCBI): domain Eukaryota; kingdom Metazoa; phylum Chordata; class Aves; order Passeriformes; family Thamnophilidae; genus Myrmophylax; species Myrmophylax atrothorax. The sequence goes on along the minus strand of JAOXXN010000001.1, from coordinate 31,252,430 downwards.
AAGGGAAGAAGAGACGGATTCATGAGCACCTTGATGAAGCGTGATCCTGCAGCATGCATCTTTCTAATCATGTTCAGACCCATCACATCAGATATGGGTAAAAAGTTCAAATCCTATGGTCATCCCTAATCATTAGTAAGGAATTTTTAGTCTCTTTCATTGTGTATGTCATTCCATACCTCAGCAGGACCGTGGACCACCAGACTCAAATCCAGCCCAGGGAGGATGAGAGCTGTTATTTGAACCCAAGGTGCGTGCCAGAGTGATTCTTTCAGCAGCTGATTTGGGGCAGGGACAAGAGAGAATGAGTAAGAGAATTACGTCTTTAAACCCCCTTGGTTGACTTACCTATAGTATGTATCATTAACATTAACTTGTATTCCTCCAAGACACAGCAAGTGTCAAGACAATCCCTGTGAGCCTGTGAACTGCAGAACTGAAAATAATTATCAAAGCCACTCTCCATTTAAACTGGCAGAGCTGTTGCTCTGCTGTAATGAAAAGATCTCGTGCTTTGCCCTATCGCAGCAGGGATGGAGGCTGTATTAAGTCATTCTCACTAGTCTCAAAGGCTTTAGTGATGTTTCTTTCATTTGAGGGTTATCTTTCTGCCAATTTAGAATCCAATCTCCTCCCCACAAAGAAAACCTGTAGTTATCCAAGCAGTAGTGGAGGATGGTAGGTGGCAAGGAAAACAGATAGGACAGGAGCATTCTTCATGGCATTTAGAAATAATGAGTGCAATTTCCCAGGTCTTAGGATTTTTTAAACCATGGTTTTAGGAAAAAGAGAAATGAACCTTAGTCAGACAGGAGCCCTAACTGTTTAGCTGGACTAACATGTAAGTAGCAACAAGCTAGGTGCTGCTGCAGCTCCAACAGGCAACAAAAACCATAGTAATAACATAAGAGCTTTGGGACTATCAGACAGCTCCCTCCCCCAGGAAGGACGCTGAGGACATGCATTAGTTAATGAAGCAGTGTATTTCTTTGTTCACTGATTCAAAAGAAGCTTTAGATTCCCATCTCCATGTACAGACAAGGTGTTCAGCCTCCTCTCAATTGCCTGCAGATTACTCTCCTGACACTCAATGAGAAACCAGCAGTTTAAGAACAATGTGTTGATATTGTATTTTATTCCCAAAAAGTACTTTTCATTGTGATAGCTCCTAGTGTGATCCCACGTGCTGTGCAGCCACGTGGCCAAAATGCTAATTCCACTGACCAAATGCGCAGGTAATGAGAGTGAATAGGACAGGGGTCAGGAGCAGACTCCAATCACAGCCATTAAGTACTGCTGGCAGATGGAGCTCACTGAACAATTAATAAACCCTTTCGGAGGTTTGTACCGTGTCAGTGATGATGAGTTTGATAACTGCGACAGCTGTATCAGTAGCATACTGCACATCATGCATAGTACTGCTGGTATTCCTATTCTGAGAGAAACAAACTAACAAATGACAAGGTTGACACATGAAGAATCCTTTGGTTTTAAAGGTGATTACAGGTTACAGAGTTAGGCACATGTGTACTGACATGTTCCAAGGATGACTCCTGTTTATGGATAATTAAACCTTAAAACCATCAAGGGCTGGGTGTTGTCCCTGACCGCCAGAGCTGAAAGGGGGAAAATACAAGAACAAAGCAGAGGTACAGGTGAAGTGGTGGACTTGTGGGGAAAGCCATGGCTTTCCTCCCTATGTCTCCCACGCTGCAGGCTGTGTCTCCTCTTCCCTCTGACTTTAGGTGAAGTTGCCAGGTGCAAGAGTGTGAGCCCAGGGCTGGCCTTTCTTCCCAGGGAGAAGAACTGGGATGGTATGTGGTTCTTGGGGGAAATACATCTCACCATCTTGTAGAGCATGGCTGCAGCCTGGCCCTAAGTCTTACCATTGTTCTCATCCTGTTTCATTAGAACCTGTTTGTATTTTTAATACTGTATCTGCTGCTAATTACAGCCCAACAATACTAACTCAGTGTGCAAACAAGGCCATCATCCAAGTATTGTTTTGCATAACCAGAATGTTGGGGTTGCAAATGTTTGCATAATGTTTAATTATTTAGTCATAACACAAAATTTGTCTTCCTCTCAAAAGCATTTTTATGAAATGTCTCAATAATTAAACACCACTATGTTTATTAACAGCAGGGAAGATTCATAAATGTATTAGTCAGAAAAAAAGCAAGTAACTGCATCTTGCCAGAGTAATCAAAATACACCACTCCAAAGTAGGTCGCCAAGCATGGCAAACACCAGCATGAACTCCTCTGTGCAACCAAGCAGAAGACAATTAAAGCGTAACAGTTCAGCAGCTGTACCTTGGAGGGGTCAGGAAGCCAGAATTCAATGGCTTAATTCACTCATTAATCAATATATAACATTTTGAGAAGACTGGTTCAATTATATTGAGTCAGCTGAAGTCCGCCTTGTATCTATGAAAGGTAACATTTGGAGTCAGCTGGAGGCCGGTGTGTGGTGTCGCAGCCCGGGAAGGTGTCTGCAGGCTCCTGCTCCCACATGCTGCCCAAGGGAAGGTGCCATGGCCCATGCCCCAGGTGACAGGGCCGTGTTCACACCCCTTATGTGGGACCTGGGAGCACACATGGTTTTCCATAGGCTTTCTCTAGGCACTTGCTTAGCAGGCTGGAAAAAAGCAAAACAGGATCTAGTAAGGTAGCCAGAGGCACATAATAAAAACATCTGCCTTGACGGCGTAGGAAAGGAGTTCGTTCCTTCTGCAGAGTTTCTGCACCACTGCTTGCTGATAGGGAAAAAGGGCCAGCTCTGACTTCAGTTATTTTGGTGTGTTAATAGAAAATTTCCCCTAAAATGAATGGTCAGAGTCAGGGCTAAAGTTGCCAAATGTGTCAGGGCTGCCCCAGCACCAGCCAAGACCAAGAAGTTCTTTCAAGCAAGTAAAACTCACAGGCTACAGAGGAAGAGACAGACACTGGACTCTAGTTTCATCAGAACAGTTTCTGTGCCCAAGTATAAAAACTCCAAATTGTACTGGGTTGTTTGAAGGGAAGGCAGAATTCAGGACCAGAAATTGTTTCTTAATTAAAGCAGTAATTGCCCACTAAATTAGGTGGAAGTATGTCTTATGTCCTGAGAACAAGCATTCACCTCTAAAGTCAAATATTTTAGTAATTTGAAAATATGAGCTTGCATATAAAAGAAGCATATAATTAAAAGGTTATTTTATTTAGGCATGATGGAGGTTTTTAGTCTCTCTCTTAAATATGACTTTATACTTCAGTTGTATTTCAATAATGTTATGCAAGAAATTAGGCTTGTGTCCTTCTGCCTTCTCTGAAACTCATTTGTTACTTGCTAACAAGAATTCCGAATTACTCAGGCCAATTTCTGAGATGCATATAGTTAAGAGACTCCCTTTTTGTCCATCAATTACGTAAAAGCTGCTGAGGAAACCACCTCTTCTTCTCTGATATCCTTGGCATAACTTCCCAGACTCAGTCTGAGCCTTACTGTTTCGTGACGCTGTGCCAAGGGTTGTGTCACACAGGAGCTGCTGAGGGGACAGCTTCCTTTGGGGGGTGGGTTTGGGGAGCTGTTTGAGCAACGGGGTAAAACAAACAGTGAAACCAGCACAAGTCTACCAGCTTGAACAACCACGCTCTGCTTTCCCTGCGTGAAAACCTAAGCCCACATAAACAGGCTCTGACAGCCAATGCTGCTTTTTTCCTAAACCAAAGCAAAACCCTCCTTCCCATCCTGCTTTAGGGAAGTAGGTCACAGTAAAATCTGCCTCCCTGATCTCTTGTCCACGATCACAAGGTAAGATAAATTACATCCTCACATTAATCAGGGAAATTGTGATGTGAAAAGGCAATTCAAAGGCTCAGGGTCTCTCTGGAAAGCAGCTGACAGCACTGTCCACCATCAAAAGTGCCTTGCAACCCGCTGTCCCAGGTTGCTTTTGCCCTGTGCTCCACTGCCAGACCGAGTTCCACAGCTGGATCTGATGCTGAGGGAACACAGGCACCCTTGGGTGGCCTGCAGCTCACAGTGGGCTGCAGCTCACAGTGGGCTGCTTCAGCACACCCAGACAACAAACAGAGAATCACAGAGGAGGAGGCAGCAAAGAAACTGGGCAGTCAGAATTCCCTGCAGAAGTGGAAATATTCCCTCTTTGCATTGCTTTTCTTCCATCTGAGACTGTTACACCACTGTACAGAGGCTGTGCCCACCACATTGCTGTGCTCACAAAAGCAGAGGCAGCACACCCGGTGTCATGAGCTCATCCTGTGAGCGCTGGAGCTGGATCTACTGCACCACTGAACCACCCAGGGGTTTGAAGGAGCTTTGCAGGGCCACAAGGTCGGAGTGAGGGGAGTGACTTGTGCCACTACTCCTCTTACTTGACAGTCTTTTGTGGTTCAAAATAAAGCCATGAACCAAACCACAGCCTTCATTAAGCAAAAAGCAATTCCTTCTGTGTACTTGAGGCAAGTGCTGCAGGAAGAGACAAAGGAGTTAAAAGAAGACAAATCTTGTTTAAAGGAGTGGCTAAATGGGGAAGATGATGTCTGTTTTGCCTGGACAGGCTCAGGACCTTATTCTGCTGCCTTGTCTGCAGGCAGCCTGCCCATCAAAATTATCTCTGGTGCTGAGTGCAGTGAGGACGAGCCAACAGCTTATTAAATAGGAGTCTCTGTTAGTTCTGCTGAAAAAGGTGGCTTTTATTTTCCTAAAGGGTTATTAACCGAATTCTTCTCTTGTCATAACTCTGGTTGGTTTCCTCTGTGTTTTCCAGTCAGCTCTTTGGTTCTTGAATGTACGCAATGGTTTGCAGCAGTTTACCGGTAGTATTGTTTAAGAATAAAAATAATATGGGAATCAGATTTCTTTGGGAGACATCACCAGAGCAGGCCTTTGGGACAAACTTGGCTTTGCAGTTCAGCAGCTTCCAGTTTCTGATCCAGTGTTGAAAACTTTATAGCACCTCAGGCTGCCACTTGCATAAGTAGTTCCATGACTGGAGCTGGCGCCCAAAGATATGTAAATGCTCTTGCCTCATCTCAGCATGGTCTGGTACCATCTCATCTGCTGGCTGGGGAGGGCAGCACAGATGGTGGTTGGCAGGAGGAGGGGCTTGTTGTGTTCCTCTGCCTCCTCACCATCACTGAAGGCACCATAGTTTTCCATGGCCTGGCCCAAGAGCAGCACAGGTGACCCATTTGCTTTGTCATTCCAGAGCTGCCGCCATGGATGACAAATGGCAGTGTGGAAATCACGTGCTGGTAATTGTTGCAGGACTCACTGGTGCAAAGTGCCATTTCTTGGGAGACAATGAAGAGAGAATTCTTTCCTTTTCCTTTTTGCAATTAGAGGTTTTCCACAAAGAGCTGACTCTCAAAGGCAGGGTAATAATTTATGTGTCAATTCTAAACTTGAGAAATCAAACCGTATTTGGGAAAAAATGTGAACTACCTGCTACGGTGAGTTAAGATACCACAGTCTCTGGCTCGGCATCCTTGAATAGGCTTCAGTGGAATTGCAAACCTGCAACATATACCATTTCATAATTATTTGCATAAAAAAAACAAAGCAAAAAGAAATCAACAATAAAAGTACTCAATGTGAAGGTGTGTGAGATGGAAGAAAAATTGTTCTCTATGACTTCCCTTCAGTGATACATGTGCTCTTAGCTGCATTCCTAATGTTTCTAAGAACTGTTTGGGATCAGAGAGTGATTTGGGATCCCGACGGAGGAGACAGTTTAACGTTTCCCTGAATGAGCTCCCTTTAAGCTGCCATAGGTGAGCTAGAGTGGCTTTCTTCTGGGAATACAGCCAGTGTAAATAGACAGAATCTGCAGCAAAGGTGCTGCAAGATACTGCAAAGGAAGACGATCTGGATGGTCTGAATATGTGTCCCATCAGTCCCCAGCTTCAACGTGTAATATGATGCAGAGAATTATCAGGGACTAATAGTCCATTAAAAAAATATTTATGTGGTATTTATTTTGTGAAGTCAGACAATAAATGATCCCATGCTATAAAAACTCAATGATTCCTGTCACTTATTGGACATCCGGGCAAACATTGAGCATATGTGAGCCTGAGACCTGTGCCCACTTGGAACTGAAATGCCTTCTCACGAGAGTTAATCCCATGCAGCCACATTGGGCAGGATCACACAGGGCTACATTCCCCCCTGGGGTTTTTACAGACATGCAGCACTGCCCAGCATTCACAAATTGCCTTTTTGGTTTTCACTCTGTAACAGTACAAAAGTTATCTTCTAACCACAAGCAAAAAATCCTGTAATTAAACCTTTGTTACCCAGAGCAGAGTGCTCATCATGTATACAAAGCAAACATTTTGGCAAGTTTATTGTGCTCCTTGAGACTAAGAGGGAATTAATGACATTGCAAAATTACAGCAAGCTGCTTCCTATGCTGCTGCTGGATATTTTCACTGGCAACAAGAGTTTATATTCCTCTTCATCTTGAAAAAAATGCAACAAATTAGTAAACATTTTTACAGTCAAAGGCAACACAGTGCAAAACACCATATCAAAGTAAAGGACAGTTGTATATTTTGGCCTTAAAAATTATTGCACTTCTCTGTGTAGTAAAAATCATTTAGTATCCATTTTTCATTTAAAATTACTAAACATTAGGAGGTTGCTGGTTAGGATAATCCAACCAGTAAACTGTGTAAGTCATCAAATTTAGAGTTTCTGCACTGAAAGATGCCTGACAGACAATTTCATTTGCATTGTGGAAGCCTTTCACTGCTGGGAAGGCACCTTGGTCGTTAAACAGAAAGCCAAAGATGTCTCATGCAGCACTTCTGGGAAAGAAAACTTCCATTTTTCAAGTTCATTTTGTTGTTTTTTTGACTGTAATTCCAGCTCCATTGGTTTATGTGCATGAGTCATGAACAAAGTTGAGCTTTTATACTTTATTTTTGTTAGATGTTATATTCCTACAGTAGCTATTGCAGCTGCCTGAGCAAAATGGATCAGCCTGAGTCAGTCATGTTGCTTCTCAGCTGGCAAAGCACAGTGACATCCTCAGGAAAGCCAGTCAGATCTGAAAGGCTTTTCTGGTGATATTGAGTGTGAAACATAAATCACTGTTCACACAGAGGAGAAAAGTGTATTCGTGTTTGCATCTTTCCATTTCCACAAATGAGCCATTTGAGCAAAGAATACTTGGGCTCTAAAGCTATTTTCTGTCTACCTGTCGACAAGACATCTGTAGCAAGTCCTATTTGCATGACCCTTTGACTTAGAAATCTGGTTACAAACCAACACCATGAGAAAATAAACACTCACTTGGCCATCATACCAGAATTTTGAGTAGCCAAGGGCAACTGGTAGTGGTAAGAGAATATGAAGGATACCAGTGACACTGACTCCCAGACACTTTCGCAATCTCCCAAACCAAGGCCCTGGCTTTTGTGTTGAGCAGCCCTTGGTGGGTTTTGCCTTCCACTGATTTGTCTAGCTGTGTTTTGAAGTCAGCTGAACCTTTGATGTCTACAGCATCCTTATGGCGATCAGTTACAATGTAACTCTGCATTGCATGAAAAGAAGCACATTATGTTACTGCTCCTCTGAAGCGTATTTTGAGGTACTTGAATTGATCCATAATTATGGTAGAATTGGTCAAGATCCTGAGTTCGTTTGAGGTAGGCCTAGTAGCCTGTGATGCTGCAGTCTGTTCCCTTGATGGTCAGATGATGCTCAAGGGCTGTAGGAATCCACAATGCTGGCTGTCACCACTCACAGCAGTCATTCTCACCCACCAGGCACTGAAAACTTGAAAGCGAGTGGAACCACCAAAACCACTAAGGTGACACTACCTGGACCACGTCACAGTCAATGGCAAAACTGGCAAAAGGCAGGTTGATGTCCAGCCCATGCTTCCTGCCTTGGCATGCTCCCATATCTAGATCCCAAATGCCACATGAGCTGTAGGGCTGTGATCTGTGAAGAGCTGCTCACCAAGCACCTCCTCTCCTTGACATGTCTGCAACAGGGTTGGACATGGGGCTTGTTCCCCTTCAGATGGTGCAGGTCTTGCCACAATACCTCTGCCTTTCACCTACATTATTCCTGAGCATCCCTCTGTGAAAACAGGAGATAGTCCAAGAGATTTGTACTCTTCCCCATACAGCTGCATAGGTCGTGCTCTGGGAATTCAGTCATGATTCAACACAATTTTAACTGTTTTAAACGGGGAGGGAATTGTAAGGAAACAGACCATACCTTTAACTACATTTCCTGGAAACACTGTGCTCTTTTTGTGGGGTGGCAATAATTAGAGAATACAAATTTGGGGTTTTTTAATATAGTATATTCCTTTAATATAGAAACTTTGGTTTTTTTCTTCAAGACTGCTACAAAAGGTGATGCCATATCTTAAAATTACACTTTATGCTAATAAGTAATTTATTACAGAGAGGGTGTTTTGGAAAGAGAGGGAATTAAAATGGTTTTTATTGTATCTGAAAAATGTGCCTTTTTCTACTGTTGGTACTAGAGTATGATTTGAATACCACAAAGCAAAACAAAAAAAAGTCACTTTAAATTAAGGACTCTGCATGCTTGCTCATGGGGGAGCAGTGTGTAATTTTTTTGTGCAACCAAACTTCAGACTATTGAGCCCCAGCTTGCACATCCTGTAATTAAACTACTATTTCTGGTGTGGATCTATTTAACAGACACCTATCTTGTTGCTACTGATTTCAGTGGGTATCCGTACTGCCTTTTGTGATATCCAGGAAGGAGAAACCCCTGGGACAGCTGGCAGAAACCCAGAGCACTGACACCTGCAGTGATGGGCTGGAGCAGGACTGTGCACTGCCACATCAGGCCTCCAGCAGCCTTGCAGGCAGATTTCAGCAGCGAGGCAGGCTGAGGCTTTCACAAACATAGAACTTGTTTTGCCTCATGGTATTTTCAACTATGAAAGACAACCTGACTGAAAAATTTTAGCAGTGTCTTGGATATTCACATGCCCAGCTCAGTTTCTTTATTCACTACAAAATGCTGTTGTCATTAGCAAGAGGGCTGGGGTTTTCCTCCCCACCCTGTAGAGAAGACAAGGTTTTCAAATTGCACACGCACGTACTAGGAAATCCTATGTTTCCTAAAGTCTCCCCACATTTTTGCAAAGAGAATGTTAGTGTGACAAGAAAAACAGAATCCCTGATATATTTATATATAAACCCAGGAAGGACAGTGCTAAGGTAGTACTTCCCCTATGCATACACAAAATGAAATGCTTGCCTTAGCTGTGCAATGTCACAGGGTTTATCCTTTCCTTCTTTAACACACAGGGAGGTCTTAAAATATGTTCAGAGTGGCTTCAGTCAATCAGCAGCAAATTGTTTATATTGTCAATCTTGTTAAACAAGTGGAAGTGAGGAGCCTAGGAGACTTCATGAGTGGGAGTCTCAGACTGGTGGGGGAGACTCAGGCCAGTGAGCATGAGAATGTTATATAAAGGTAGTCAAGTACAGACATTCTATCTATATGTTACTGGGTTTTAATGAGAAAAATTAAGATTATGTAGGGGATGATATGTGAAGCTGATGCCATGATGAAATTCACAGTTTTCTCCAGCACTTCAATTTGGACTTTAGTTCAAGGATTTTAACTCATTTTCTTGAACTCATTTTGTCCATTGCTGCTAATACCATCCTCCTAACTGAGCATGAAGCTTTCACGAAAAGGAAAGCCAGTTACAACGGGATAAATTCAGGTAGGAAAGCAACTGTGAATGCATTGCTGAGGTTCCAACTGCAGTTTGGTCTCCTTACTGCCCACCTGCTTGCAAAGGTTGTGCAACCAAGGCTGCTCAGAGAAGGAGCCGAGGAATTCTGATTCGTGGTCACACATAAACATGTGTATTTATGCCTCCTGAAATGTAGCCTAACCCCAGAAACTGTACTGCTGGCTCAGCTGGGCAAACACACAGCTCACTAGCAGCTATTCATGAATACCTCTATGAACCTACAGCTTTGGTAGAAAGTGTGTCAGGCAATTCCAGGGAAACACGTCAATGGAATCAGGCTGTTAGTGCACAATTTATAAATGTAAACAGAGAAAACCATAACAAATAGAATTTTCCAGCAACAACAGAAGTTCAGCAAAGTTTAGCAACGATCCTGCTTTGATGCAAACATAATTAAAAGCAGAAAATTCAGGAAATACGTAAGGCAAAAGTTTATTTTCTGAAGTATAAGTATGTCCTTAGCATAATTTAAGTAATTCATTGCCATTGCAATCCTGATTGCTACAAAGTTGAAGGTAAACTTTTTGACCGCACCTATTGCACACTTTCTCCACAGCTGCATAATAAACCCCTTCTCCTGTATCAAGAGATTCTTCACTGTGATTAGAGCTGGTCTGTCGAAGTTCAGTTAAGTAGTTGACTTAATTATGAAAGATGCTATTTGTTTGCATCGTTCTATTTTATAATCTGTGGCATGTCACTCCAAGCTTGAGATTTCTTTTTGGCCAGTTCCATCCACGATGGCTGATCTGGAGCAGCATTACTGGCTTTCCTCAAGTGACTTATTTCCTCCTTATCCACCAGTGCAGGTGAAGGAACTACTGTGAATAAAACACATGGGCATTTTACACTTGTGCAGCTAAACACCCTAGCTCTTGTATTAAATACTTCCCATGCCTTGTCCTGTGGTAGAAAATCTTTACATTTCAAATGCAAGCTCCTTCTGCAGTAAGTTATTGAGGAAATTACCATTCTGTGCTTTAAATAACACAATGTTTTTCTCATCAATAATATCTTTTGATCCCTAAATTTACCAAAACACAACACAATGACCTGGATTCCTTGCTGCACCCTGTGTTAACACCCAGGCCACAGAGGAGATAGTCTCTTCTTTAGCAAAAGCGTTCACTTTCAAATTCCTTCTTTACCCAGCCCCCAAATCACAGGAGTTTTACTACCTTCAAAACTTCTGCCTGTCTTTCACATTTTAATTTACCAAGGAGATTTACACCAAAGTTATTGTGAGAGGACTGATGGTCAGACACTTTGTTATCCCATCATTTCAGCTCGCTGAGGAAGCCACATTAAAACTAATGCTATTGACAATATTTTTGCTTAAATTTACACTGAGATGGTGCATTTGGCCCCCCTCCTGTGAAATCGCCCAAGGTTCTCAATTCATGTTACTTTCAACACAAGTTTTGACTACACCTTGTTACTCTTATTTTTGTAAACAAACTGGTCAAAAGAATATGGAACCAAATAAAACCCTAGATTTGAGAGCTGAGAAAACTGTCCCGGCTGATGCGGGGCGGAGGAGGAGATTAGGATTTAGCCCCTACTCCTTCTGCAGCACACTCAAGCAGGGTTTCTTCTGACAAGGTTGTGAGATAACAGCCTACATTTTAAGAGTTTTGTTTCCTACCAGGGACATAATGGGACAGTGAATTGGTTCTCGGCAGGGGCTCCTTTGCTTCAGACTTTGTGTCTTTCCTCTGCTCCTCAGAAGCGGTTTTAGGTGCCGAGTGGGAAGGTTTGCTCCATTGTTGCTTCACTGACCCCTAGGCACAAAAAGGGATAAAATCCAGGTAATACAGGGAGAATGAGTCCAGCTCAGAAGAACACAAGCAAAGGGTGTGAGTGGATGTGGTGCCGGCCACAGTTCAACATCTGTCAGTTCCAATCCTCTCCCTTGGGCTGGTACCTGTTCAGAAAGTTCCACTGGTTTCACATGTATGTATATGTACGTATGGCCAAACTTCACTAACGCAGCTTTGGGCAGGGCTCTCCCCACGTGGGTGTGCCCTTCCAGCCTGCACAGGGGATTTTTTAGGTGAGGCACAGCGTGCG
>JAOXXN010000001.1:31225763-31240488 GCA_026770055.1 Myrmophylax atrothorax | reverse complement strand
GACGGTCCCCACTGAGACTCGAACTCAGGTCCTTGGGATTCAGAGTCCAGAGTGCTCTCCATTACACCACGGGACCGTGTCCATGATACTCAACTTTACAAATTAAAACTATCCATCTGTATCTCTTATTCATAATGGTATCTATGAGTAAGTAATTACAGTCCTCAATGCAGAATGTATTCCAAGTCCTTTGCACATCTCTACTAGCATATATAGAATTTGGCAACAGTCTCATTCTCTCATGTTTCTCTTCCACATCCCAAATTTTGTGGGTTAGGGCACTGTATTTTTGGACAGTTGATGGTGAATGGATTTTTCATAAAAAAGAAATCAAACACACCCTCACATAAATTTGCTTGCCAGCATGAAAAACTACCCTGAAGTGATAGTTCTAGTGGCATGTGGGAGAAAGAGAAAGTGGGAGGAGCACAGTGGCACCAAGCCTCATATGCTGCAGTCAGGAGCATCTTGGCATGTTTCTCTGTTAGCTGCTCCAAGGAAATAAAATGAATGGCATGAATTTTAGGGATCATTGCCAGCTAAAATCTGGAGTTTCCAGTTCTGACATAGAAACTGTATTTTGGGTTCATTTAAACTCTTGTTATCTAAGTGCTACAATGATGTTGGGCACCACTGCAGTTCATAAGCTTGCCTAGACATCTTATTAGGTATTATTTCTCATTAATCTAACCACTGCTATTTTTCGTCATCTAGAAATCTCTTATTCTGGGATGTAAGACAGTTGTCTGGGTTTTTAACAGTATCATTGGAACCAAGAAAATAGGCCATTTGCACTGGGAATGCTATACTGGTATAGGACACACATGATCCTGCATCAGGGCAGGGTTCTCCTTGTGCAGGATGCAAAACACGCAGCACTCACATAATGCTGCTCTGTGTTATAGTCCTGTACTAGGGAAGCCTTATTAGTGTTTTGGATTCATGCCAAACACTTCTGCTGGCACAGCTTTGTCATCTGGGAAGATCACTTGCTACACGTATTCACCCTCTTTGGCAAGGACAGTGTCAGCCCATCTTCCATGGCACCGCATGTGCTTCTGAATTATCCATATACAAGGAACCAAAATGTATATCTTAGCACTCTCTAGAAATGAAAAAGTTATTTTTATCCTATTTCAAATCTTAAGGCTCTAAAAATTACCTAGGAGCTTCTGGGACCAAGCTGTTCATTCAGTGTTAAATCAGTCAGAAGGTATAGGAGGTTCAATGAAATCCTGTGCTTAGAAGGACAGTTAAAGAGAACATATTCTCTCTGCTTGAGGAAGATCAGAGACTGCAGTTTAGCACCTTATTTAGGGTATTTTAGCATCCAATATACATGTCAGATCTGGTAGGCATGCCAAGAAATTTTACACACCTCACATAGTTCCAGGATTTCTTGGAAATACAAAATTACTTATCTGAATAATCAGAAAACTCTGAATCTGTAACACATTTCTGAAAGCAATGTCTTGTTACTTATGGTTGTACTCATTAAGTATCTGTAATCATTATGCCATGACTAGTAACATAGAAGTAGATCCAAAGAATACTATAGGAAGGGGATAAAAAGCATCACAAATTTTTACAGTAAGTACCTCTGTTTGTTCCTTTTCTTTATTCTGTTTCTCTGTATCTGACTTAATATCTGGAGCCACAAGTTTTTCTTTGTCAAGTTCTTTCTCCTGATGCATGATCCTTTGCTTTTGCCTTGCAATGGAAATCCAGGCTGGCTCTGCTGGAGTGTCAGGATCTCTTCCAGGGTCTCCAGTAGCCACAGGGGAAGGCACACTTTTCTCTGTTGACAGATTATTTATGTACATGGTTACAGGAAAAAGAGTTGTAATCAGCTTCAGTTCACACTTGCTCAATATGCTGATTGGTCCCAAGACATGAAACCAGCCTAGATAAATAGGAATTCTGTTTAGTTTGGTCTCCAGAGAGCAATTTTCCTGTGCTCACTGGTATAAGTCATCATTCTACTGGTGAAAAGCACTTTGCATCTTTGTTCAGCTGGAACTGCAGTGTCACTGCCCTCACGTGAGGGAGATGCTGAAACATAAATCAAACTCTCCTAATCTACCCATTTCCCAAGGTCTCCCCTTCTTCTCCCTCTTCCATGACCTCTTAGGACTATCAGATGCTGATTCAAAGGTAAACACAGATGGACTGTGGTGTTGGAAAGGCAACTTCTTCCTCACTGAGGCTGCCCTCAGCTCCCACTCTTCTGGAGAAGAGGAGACTGAGGGGAGACATCATCAGTCTACAACTTCCTTGTGAGGGGAAGCGAAGGGACAGACACTGATCTCTTCTCTGTGGTGATCAGTGACAGGACCCAAGGGAATAGATGAAGTTATGACAGGGGAGGTTTAGGTTGGATATTAGAAAAAGGTTCTTCCCTCAGAGGGTGGTTGGGCACTGGAACAGACTCCCCACGGAAGTGGCCACGGCACCAAGCCTGACAGAGTTCAAGAAGCATTTGGATAGTACTCCCAGGCACATGGTGTGACTCCTGGGGATGGTCCTGCGCAGGGCCAGGAGATGGACTTGATGATCCTTGTGTGTCCCTTCCAACTTGGCATATTCTGTGATTCTGATGCCCATGCCCATGCCCATGCAGCAGCAGCCAATGCCTTAGTCTGGTTCCTGCCTTTCTTTCATCTCTTTGGGAGCAGCCTCCCCTGCACAGTACCTTGGCCTCTGCAGGTGCCATGGGTGACTGCACACAACAGTCTCTGGCATCTGATCACACAGAAGTACTGCCAAAACCATGGCATGACTTCCTGGTCTTTGGACACAAGGTTTAATTTGATTCATCCCTGCTGACACTGACCTGCTTTTCACTGGTGTCCATGATGCTCTACCAGAACTGAGACTTCAGCAAGGCAAGAAAAAAAAGCACTTTCTAGAGTAGAGGGTCTAAAGTGGTACCCTGCTGTCCTCACAACTACCACCCAGGCATATGCAGTATCCAGGGGCACAGGGAAGTGAAATACCCTTTTTTCAAATACTCTCTGAAGGAAAATCCTGTCTATTCACTGAACAGAATTGGATCAAGAGAAGAGCCTCAGCAGCTCTGTTGGCTCCATCTCCAAGGTCCTCCACTTTCTCATTGGCTCACACTGCACCCAAAATTGAATTTTCCAGCTAATGTGGAGCTTCTCTGTAGTTTAAAAGAGGAACAAGAACAATACTAACAACCTTAAAGTCAGGAAGATTGATTTAATCTTTCCCAACCATTTCTGGCCACAGATGTACCAAAATTTACAGATGGCTATTTCAGAGCAGAAGTTAAGTGTGTCATCCTCAAACCACATGTAGTCCTGCCCCTTGGAAAAGTTTGTTACACAGTCAGCACCCTGTTCAAGGACACAGGAGGAGGCAGACCAGGCCAGAAAGGATTATTGCCCCAAAGTCCCCTGGGGCTCAGCTGCTCTGCTGACACAGAGCCTGTGAAGCTGTCAGGCACATTTCTGGAAGGCAATGTTCTACTACGGAGGAATGCGGCCGTGATCAGGAAACAGGCAAATGTCTCTGAAAGCACATTTGAAATGCATCATGAAGGCATGGGAAATGGAAGGGATGATGCTCTCCCAAGACCTGGAATCTGCAAACTCAGGCATATAATGAAAGTCCACAAACTTACTTTGCTCAGGGATTTTCTCAAGTCATTCTTATACCTCACCAGAGACAGACCAGTTATTTGAACAAGAAAACCTTGTAAAGCCTATATCAGCTAAAGAGAGAAAAAAACATATTTTGCTTTAATGCCAAAGCAAGACGTTTTGCCAGCTGATGCCTGCTTTTCCCCTTTGCATTCACCTCATGAAATCTTGAAGTGAAACCTCTGGAAGAAACAAGCCAGAAAGTCCAGCTGTGCAAATGCAGTACAGATAAAGCAAGGCCCCTGAACAC
Organism: Myrmophylax atrothorax; assembly: GCA_026770055.1. NCBI lineage: Eukaryota > Metazoa > Chordata > Aves > Passeriformes > Thamnophilidae > Myrmophylax > Myrmophylax atrothorax. The sequence continues at coordinate 31,236,573 of JAOXXN010000001.1, read as the reverse complement.
TAAAGGAGCTTCCCTTTCTTTGGCGGAGCATGTTACTCCAATTCTCTGCATCCCACTTAACTCCCATCTTAGCATGACAACTCCTCCCATAATCTATTCCTCATCACTGGCTTTTTTTGCCTTCCAATGGCTCTCCTCACTTCATTTTTGTCTCATTTTACAGAGTTATAGAGAATAAGGCTGGGAAAGATCTCAAGACGTCAGGTAGTTATCCTTCAGCTGCAAGGCATGATCAGCTGAAAGATCAATTTCACATAAACTGTTTCCTCACAAATATGCATCTATCTAACCCTTCAAAGACAGGACAGGAATCAGTCTCCCTAGGCAACCTATCCTATGGCATGGCTATTTTTTTCCTACTATTTTTTTTTTTTTTTTTTGCCTGTTGGGTAAGTTAAATCTTTCTTGTTCCCATTTAAATCCTTAACTGCTTCTCCTACACACTATGGACACGAACAGATTACTCATAGTCTCCTTGCGACAGCCAGTTATGCATTTGAAGACTTACACAGTATTTTCCCTGTTTTTTCAACTTTTCTGATTAATGATATTCTCTAGATCACTCTTGCTTTTGTAGGAATTGTCCCAATTTGATTCAAATCTTCTGCAGATATGCTGCTCAAAACTGGCACTTGAGATGGAACGGTGCTACCATCAGCTGAAGTGAAAGGACTTGGCCACTTCACTTGAAATGATTCATCAGTCAGTGCCCCTTAGCTTCCACAGTTCTCCAAGATAACTACTAGCAGCTCAAGGACTGCTGGCCCATCTTCTCTAAGTATCCCAGGACAAACTTCATGAGGATCTTCATAAGTGAACCCACACAGCTAAATTGTTGTGATGTCTGCTAATGCATCTGCCATCACATTCCCTCCTTTGCTTGCAGGCCATGCCCTTAAACCCATCTGCACCTGTTAAGGTGGTAAGCAATTTGGGCAGGACCAGGAAAACCAGGAGCTAAGTTTCATCAGTTCCCAAAGCACTACTGCAGTACACAGAGCAGGTGCCACTACTGAAGGTGATGTCTAGTGTTCCTTGGAGCTCAGGAACAGCTCTCTGGCAGTACAGCTGCAGACACACCACCACACCCATCCTATTTGACCACTTTTTTACCTTCCTTCACCATTTGTAATGTCTTGGTCCTCAAAAACTCCAAAGCAAAAACTTTATCCTGAAGGCCCTTTTCAATCCACCCACCAACTTTGCAGTGATACTGGGAGCCTGGTTTCTGCCTTGATGCTGCTGGCAATGTACATCTTAGTCTCTGTGACTTCAGATCCCCCTTTGTGTTTTGTCCCATTTTCCCTGTCATACCACAGGAGCTTTCTGTAAACATCAATATTCTTCCTCCTCTGCTTACACCACACAATCAATATGACAAAATGACTGCTATACCCAGGCTCTATTTACTGTGCTACATGTAATGGTCTTACTGCTACCTGTGCTTCCATTTCTCTGTCACCCTTGTGAATTTAGGATTCATCTTGCTGTTATTTCTATGTGCACTGCCTGGCACAACAGGGTTCCCAGTCCTGGAGGCTGATATAACAATGTTTTTCATAAGGCAGATACTCTAATGAAGGTATCCAGCACCCTTACTCTTCAGACAAATCTCTCTGCTGAGATGCCAGACATCCTAGTTATGCCAATTAGAAAGCAGCCAAATTAGGGGCAAGTATCATCCCATAAGAGATGGTATCAGAATGCCCCTGTAATAATAGGGAACAAAAGCTCTTTATCATAATCTTAAAGATTTTATATGTATACGTATGGGCCTGACTTAGGACAGCAGAGTAGTATCACCTGCAGAGGATCAAGAGCTGATCTGCTTCTGGGAGGGGCTTTCTTGTCTCTTTGAGCAATTATGTTCCGCCCTTGTTCCTGTGAGTCTTTGCTGCAGAAAGCCAGCCAGGCAGGCAAGGCAGAGGAAATGCCTTATCTTCAGCAAAAACCCATCAGATGCAACCCACGCAGGATTTGCTACCTCATCTGTCAGCCAGAATTACTGTAAGTGGTAGAAGAGGCATATTCACTATTTAATATCTTTCCCATTGCCCAGAGGTCCTTTACACATCCTCCCACCTCCAAGTAGATAAGGTTTCTTTGCAGTATATATGCACCATTGTTCCAGCCAGAAGGATGAAAGGTGGTGAAGTAATTCAGGAGAAAGTATGGTGACGTGAGTTGGCAGTTTAAGGACCTGAGACTGTCCTATGAAGCTCTTGGCACCCTAAGGGACACCAAGAGACAAAAAGCTTTCTCAGGAAATGAGAATGTCTGTTCTCAAGAGAAGTGATGCCTGCACACCTTCCTTGGTTCATAACTGTCTGATCACCTTGAACAAGCTCTTTTAGTCTCATCCAGTCATGGGATAGTCCATGTGCTTTTATGGTTCACCACGTGGCAAAGCACAGAGTTTAGGGAACTTGGTGGCCAGAGTGGAACAAAAAGTACTCAGAAGGATGATTTTAATTCCTGCTTCTGCTGCATGTCACGTGCACAGCAACTAGTACAGAAGATTCTGGCTGATTGGTGCCGGAAGCCGGGAGATAACAGTACAAAATGCAAGCAGTGGCATCCTCAGCCGGAAGCTGTGCAAGTTCAACAGACCACAACCCCTGCAAACACACCGTGTTTCACTTCTCCTCCAGCAAAGCAGGGCCCAGCCTCTTTCTTCCACATTATGGTTGGGAGAACTTCTGAATAAAACTCAAATCTGAATCATATTCCTCAGTTCTTATTACAACACGTTATTTTAAACAATGTGCTATTCAACTTGTTACTTAATAACTTCATAAGCTAATAAAGGGTATTGCTGGGAGCAATTTGTCTCTCATTCATTCACAGTTTTAACCTCGTGATTGCATCTTTCCCTGGTTTCCTTGGAGTTGGCTTGGCCTCAGGCTTTTTTTGAAAGAGAAGAGCCCCTTCTTTCTCTTGGGATAAATCACCAACAATGGAAAGATACCAGGTCAGAACTTGTCAAGCCACTCTGTGCATAATGTCACCATGTATTAAAACCAGAAATTAGTGTAGACTGCTGAGGTCTTTTCTGCCACTGGAAACCACACCCAGAGGCCACAGAAGCCTTCCCTTCATGTCCTTCCCACAGCCACCAAACACACATGAACAGTCACAAGACCAGCTGCTCTGTTTGTGTTCTGCACCACTTCCACAGCTTCCAGAGCAACCATGAAGGATAGACTCTGAAGCCAAGTGAAGCACAGTCACCCTCTCAATTCCCTCCTGCAGATCAGAATCCCCCAAGCTCTCCTCCACTGACAGCAGCAGGGCTGGCTGCCTCAGTGGCCCCCTAAAGGGGGAAATTCCTCTACTCTAACCTATTTAATGCAGGCATCTGTTTCCCTCTGTATCTTACTGAAACAGCATTCCTTTTTTTTTCTTCAGACTAAAGCTCTGATCTTAAAGACAAAGTTTCCTTTGCCTAAATATTGTGGAAATTAATATGTACACTTCTCATTAATAGTTGGATATTATCATGTAGTGTGTGTCAGAGTGGTTGTGTGAACAATAAGATGAAGATAAAACATTAATCTTTATGTAAAAAACAAGACCTATGATTGACTTGTTATTGTGCATCAGTTTATACACACACACACACAGAACGTGAAAGAGAAATACATACCTATTTCTGTCTATTGACAGACAGATGTACTCTGTGTATTCAAATGTATCTCTGTCTGTGTGCTGCTTATATGGATAACCCCAGCAAAGACATATTTAAACATTACCCTCAGATTTAGGAATTGACTTTGTCTTTTTTAGAGATGGCCTCAGATATGTACCCATTTTCCTTAGGTCTAAAAGCCTCTGTACACACAAAATATAGCAGAGACTCTGCATGACATTTAAATTGCATACCTGGAAAAGAACATCTTAAACCTGCAAGGACTACAGAGTGGTTACTGTTGCTGTACCTCAGTGCAGGGGAAAGGTCAGTGGCAGAATATTAGAGCCTTTTGAAAGTCAAACCACTAACAGCAAGCAAAGCTAGACTGTGGATTCACGAGTGTTTTAAAAGCAAACATACTCAAAACTAATCCAAACAACTTTACACAGGGAGATAACACCCTCTGTATGCAAGTATCATTGTTTTATAACAGTGCTTATGCACACATATTTAATTCCACACAGTTGTATCTTTGCTCAGTTACAAAACACCAGTTATTTTAAGAAGGGCTTTACAAATGCATGTGGCATTTAGTGTATCCTGGCCTACATATTTCCCTTTGTTTGTTAAAGCAGTACATGCGTTCGTGTCAGTATACACACCCAATTCCTTAATTTTAGACAAAGTATTCTAAAAGATTTTGCCAAGTATTTCTGTCATTTCTTCCTTCTCTAAGCTGCTCTGTGAAGTATTTGACTTTTCATTGGTTCTATACCACAGATGCCAGGAGAGTCTTTTTTACATAAGAAACTTCTGTTTGCATCAAAGTGTATTTCACTGCTAGAAAACACCCGTGTTGCAAAATAGCCTGACACAACTGAGAAAGCAAATTCCTTGGGGAAAAAAAAATTAAAAAAAAATAAAAGGCAGCTCTCTTTTTAGCTGTAGCCAGGACAGCATTAAAGCAATTGCCCAGGGAGGTGGTTGATTCATTGTCCTTGGAAGTTTTTAAGGTGAGACTGGATGGGGCACTTAGTGCCATGGTCTAGTAAACACCACGGTTGGATCAAAGGTTGGACTTGATGATCCCAGAGGTCTTTTCCAACCTCGTTACCTCTATGATTCTAATGTCTTTTAGATGTAGAGAGGAACATTTTTCTTGTCATTTCAGAGCCTGTATTTGCCAGACAATGCACACCAATTTCATTCACTGTTAAATCCATTGTCCTTCCCTGAGCTCCTTTTCGCTGTTCAGAGCATGTCTTCCCACCACAGCTCCTTAGTGGCTGATTTTTATATATCCTAACATGCACGTTCTCATAGGTATTGGTTATGGCTTTGCTCTTGTAATAACCTGTTAGCATATGGTAATTGTTTCTGCCCTTTACAGGATTTATAGCAAAGTCTGTCAACTACAAACAACACAGTTTAACCTTTTAAATCTTGCAAGGACTTGTGCCTTTAGCTCCAGAAACTTGAAAATTACTCCTCCTGGGGTGACTAATCACAGAATATTCACACATCCATTAAAGAGTCACCTTGCAGCCCAAGAGAGCCATGCACTCCCCAACTAGTACCCCAGAAAACTCTGTGGAGCAGGAGTGCTGCTTTTGCCTGCTGGGGTGGTGAGCCAGCATCCCATCAGCCCTCCTGTTGTCTTTGCTATCAGGAGCGCTGAAAAGCTAAAATTTGAACTGAATGCACCGAACTGCTCCTGCTGGCCCCATGATATAGCAAACTGACTTTTTCAAGACTAGTGTACATGAGAAGGGAACTGCACACCCTTACATCACCATTTCACAGCTTGTCTTGTTCAGCACAGGTATTTCCTAACACAAAGTGGGAAGAAACTCCTTGACAGCATAAAGTGTCTCCTGATGGTGACCACAGCTCTTTCAAAGGCCTGATGAACTCAAGGAAAGGGCTAGTAAAGGGCTGAGTGGGTAGAAGGTAGTGCTTGGTCAGATGTCTAAAGGAAGTTCTGCCATGGGGTGGGAAGGACCTCAGGTCAGTTTGGAGCAGACTGTTTTGTATTTAGAATTAAACTCTGAGTCCTAGCATGCCCTCATATCAAACCTATTACCAAGCAACTCAAAGCTGGAGATACCTGGAACACTGTAACAGCTCTGTTCAAGTCAATACAGTAGGATCAGTGGGGCAGTAGGTAAGGAAGAAAACTAGTTACCCTCACAGATCAATCTGAACCATCTAAACAACCCCAGGCCATACAGATTTGGTGTAATACTCTAAGGTGGAGAGGAACATGGCCAAAACAGAGCTTCTTAATCGTATTTCAAATTCCAGGAGCATGCATTGCTACCACGGAGACCAGGGCATGACTCTTGCCTGCAGATCCTATTTTGCAGAGGGCAGTCCAGAGCCTGGGGCCAGGAGTCTCCTTCACCCTAGGACTGAGGAACCACAGGAGAAGCCTGGAGCAGAAATGTACTCCCCAGCTTCATTTCTTCCCCTTCTCCCTTCTCCCAGCACTCATTGTCTCCTGCCCCACTCCACCTGCAGCCACTCTGGGACTCAGCAAGAGGGATGCGATAAAGGACTTTGTGCAGGAGCCATGGTGCTCCCACTACTTTCCTCAATCCCCTGCCAGACCAACATTACTGTGCTAGGTCTCCTCCTCACTTGTTCCCAATATGACCCTCCCCAAAATCTCAATCCATCAGAGATTTGGGCATCACTGCAAATAATCAACTAGTCAGGGAAGCAAAGGGGGGGAAATGCTTTTAAAGGGAGAACTAGGATTATAGACATGTATTTTGTACATATATATGTATGCCCTGCCTTGCCTGCAGGATGTGGGGAGGCTCTGGCTACATGGCTGTAGGGACCTCATGCAGTTGTGGATACCAGTGAATCCCCTCTTTTATGACTGCTGGGAGAGCGGGAAACTGTGAACATGGCCAGAGTCCTGCTGAAACATCTGCAATGCTGAGGCAGATGACAACTGGAATCAGAAGTCACTCAGGGCATCAGCAGGTTGCCCATCTAGCCAGGAAGAGACTTATGTCACCCTACAGGACAAGTGTCATCCTGTGCCCGAGGTCTTCTGCTGCTTGGTGTTTCCCCACTCCAAAGCTCAGAGACTGACCCCAATCAGAGAAGAGCAACGAGAGCAGGGAAGCTCTGTAATGGTGCAGAGAAACCTTGTCATTTGCTTGGCCAGCATCTTCTCCTCACATTCTTAACATCAAACCTGTGATCAGACACATCCAGGGCAGGGAATAATCTTCTCCCACATGTTGGAAGACCTAAAGATTTCTTTTTTCCCCTCTTGGCTGCTCTCTGAAGTGAAGAGCAGAGGTCTCCTGCTAGAATTGCTTGAGCATGCTTCACCAAACTTGTTTACCATGATTGCAAAGACCTCAGACAGTGGTGCCACTTCCAGGCTTTTCTGTTCTCTGCTGTAGCCCACAATATATTAGTCTCCAGAGGGCTGATTTTCTTTTCAAACTCAAACCCAATTATATAATATAGACAACAGGGTGAAATTTGACAATCTGCAGTAGACACAAACTTATGGTCTCTCCTGGCTTTAAACTCAAGGAAGCTGCAGGGTTGTTGATTTTTGTTTTAAACAAGGAATGAGTAATGCTAAAGGTGGATAAAAGAATAAGCAAAGCTCACAGGAGGCAATAAATAAATGGTGTGTTGACTATGTCAGGTAAAGATGGCCTCATTGCATTTTTGCCTCAATGCTATGGGAAAAAGGTCTAGAGGTTTGAGTCACTCATCCCACACAGGGCACTACGCTTGATATGTGCTCCTGGCTTTTGAATTGCCATGCAGCAGCTTTAAATGGGACAGTTAGTGGCTTGATATTTCTGTTTCCCAGTGCTTGCTAATGCATTTTTTGAGTGTCACTTTGAACATCCTCTAAACAATGCCCTGAAATGCAAAAATCAGAGACAGACACATCTTATTCTGTCCTCTGTTTTTTCCCTGCTTTCTGGTAATCTTTTCAGCATGGGAGAATCAGGGAGTAACATTGCTGAAGGCAGAGCCATCAGCTGGAGCTCCTCTGTGTCATCACTAACACAGTGCTATCTCATGCTCTCTCACAGATAAGGTCACTCTTGGCACGTGAAGGTAACTTTAGAAAGTTTTGGAAGGCTTACCAGGCACTTTGCAAGGACTTGACACTTTCTCCAAGTCTCTGTCTTCATTTCTGGATTCAGGAGAATGTATAGCTTTGTCCTGCTTCTCCTTGTTTGCAGTATTGTTTGGGATGGTTATGTTTTGCAATGCTGGCTTTTTAGGCAGTGGAGGTTTGCTGCTAAGCTGTTCAGAGGACTTTGCTTTGGGTTTGATCTTTTCATTTAAAGAATCACCAATATTCATATTGGCTGTTTTTTTGATCCCTGCCTTATCACCTTTTAGAAAGGAAGTCAATCCCTCATTTTCTAAATTAAATTCTGCACTGTATCTTTTAATCCCTTTTGATTCTGGTGATGAGTTGTCTGTATATTTCAAGGACAGTGAGGTGGATCTAAGTTTCACTTGAAAAGGACTTTCATCATTACAGCTTGGCTGATTCTGAGATACCACAGAAGAATTGCTTGGCATCAGCACTTCATCAACAGATGAAGAAACACAACCAGCCAAAATTCCTGTAGGTTCTGCACTCTCAGAGTCAGACTCTGGCAGTCTAGTCTGCTTTTTGTTGCTATTTTTTTCCTCATCCACATCTGAGCCCTTCTGAAAGTCTTCTTTCCACTTCTCATTTCTTGAGGAGACCTTTTCTTTAGACTGGAAGTATCTGGTATTTAATGGGCTTTCCAACTCTGACCTTTCTGGGAAGTGTAGGCTTCTGGTTCTTGGTCTCTCCCGTGCAGAGGAAACAGAAAACTTTCTGAAGGCGGTGAGTTCCTTGACTACTTTTTCAGCTTTCTTCCCCAACAGTTCTTCTTTGTGGACCAGTAACTGACTGTTCTCCTTACCAGAAGCAGCTGCCTCTTGTGCACTCTTCATTTTCTCTAGAGAGCAGGAAGTAGATGATCCCATCCACATTGAGGAACCAGGATGTGAAACATGGAATGAGTCTGTGGGCTGGGAGGAACCCTTGCTGGACTCTGACAACAAGGTAAACTCTTTCTTTGCCTCTTCATTACAGGGCATTTCCACAGGTATCTGATCATCCTTCTGTATATTTTCTTCTGACTTTCCCAAGCAAACAACACTATTCTTACTAATTGAAATATTTTCTTCAGATGGTATTTCATTTAGTGGAAACACAGTAGGAAGTTCCTTATTTTCTTGATTTAAAATATTGATTGACACATCACTCACATCCCCAGACAATAGAACCAGTGTTTCTGAGGAATCTTCTTGCTTTTGTACTTCTCTGTCAGGACTGGAGTAGGAAGAAATTGCAGAGTCTTTGTCTTCTATCAGCAATGAGGACTCAGACTCCTCACATGTTGTTTCCAGTGCTGGTTGGCAGTCCTCCGGTTTATTATCTGGAAGGAGCTCTTCCTGTACAACAGCAGACTCAGAGGCAGGCTGAGTCATCACTGGCCTTAAAGCACGGGGGAGGTCCTCAGGCATTCTGGGCTTTGGCCAGGAAGGCACATCCTGCGTTGCAGCTGTGCTGCATGGCAGTTCTGGATTGCTGGGTTTGAACACAGCATCATCCTCTTCTTCTTCTTCTGGGGTACAGCTCAAATCAGTCAGGGATTCAGACTGGGTCCTCTGCAAGAAAGAAATTCAGAAAGCCCCATCACCATGTAGTTTCCCTTTTTCTCTTATTCATCATTACATTTACAGCTAAGATCTCAGGGGGGAAGGCAATACTTGCCTCCAATGCTGAGCTCGCAGTTTTCTTAACCTACTAACTGGATGCTGTTTTACTTAAGCAGATCCTGGAATAATGCATTTAACCAATATAAAAGCAATGAGTGACACTTCCTGCTGCACAACTAGTGCTTTCATGCCTTTGTGGATGGGAAGTTCATCAAAACAATGGCCACTGGACTGTCCTTGGCAATCGATTCCCCAGAGCATACTGCCTATGTTGTGCTACTCTTAGGCTAAAAGCAGCACTTGAAAGAGAAAAATCTGTCCCTTTGTATTTTGCTACTCCATAATAGCATTAAAAATAAAACAACCCATTCTTCCTAAAGCATGACTCTGAAGAGGGAAGGGTACACAGAAGGAAGAGCAAAAGCCTAACAAATCCATCCAGTTATGACACTCCAAGCCAGCTGAGTATCTGCCCCATATGGCAGTCTTGTGTCTAATCCCACTGCCATATGGCAGTACAACCTTGCCTCCTTTGTGTAGAAGTCTGCTTTTTTCTTTCAAGAGTTAAACTATTTGATGAGAGTTTATAAATTCATATGTAGTTATCTGTGAGGTCTTGTGATTAAACTTCAGGTGAGGACTGTCTAAATATACAGGATTATTCAGAAACATAGCATTAAGCTGCTGAATATGCCTTTTCATATGGAGCCTGTGTTAGCCCCCTGATTCACTGTGATTTGTTCAGTAAATATATACTTTGGATGTAGGCCCTAATTCTAAGAACAGAAAACCTGCACTTTGAAGATATTTTAGGGTTCTTCCAGCTTCTTGTTTTGTAAATGCAATTGCAAAAACAGAGTTGCAATGCCACCTGCATTTACAATGCATATACACAGGAACAGAAAAGCAGAAGACCTCAGTAAGCTAAGAGCAAGTTGCTCAGGCAGAGTCAGGCAAGAAAATACTAAAAATAGTATTATCAAAACATGTGAACAGTCTCTGTGGAAAACCAGGAGGCCTCAGTGATGTGGCAGTTCATAGGTAGTCTGGACAAAGCAACTGTATTTGAGTAACTAAGTTAGAGTGGAAGAGCAGGTTTGATCAGTGAATTATTGCTTTACATGCTTTTCTAAATAACTGGCCTTATCACTGCTGAGCTGAAAGGTCACTCACGGATTTTGGAAAATACAGAACATCAGCTAAGTAATATTTTGAGACAGAGGAAATAATATTTCTGGTAATAAGCAAGTTAAATTAAAGCTTTTACTGTATTTAAAACATGGGGAAACCCACAAAAAATAAAGCACAAATACTGTAGTAAGAGCTGCAAACTTCAGTGCTAAAAGAGAAGAACGAAGGAAAGAAAGAAGAAAAAGAAAGAAAGAAAGAAAGAAAGAAAGAAAGAAAGAAAGAAAGAAAGAA
>JAOXXN010000001.1:31182826-31206382 GCA_026770055.1 Myrmophylax atrothorax | reverse complement strand
TGCCCCCTTGTCCTATTGCTGAGTGCCTGGGAGAAGAGACCAGCCCCCACCTGGCTAGAACTTCCCTTCAGGTAGTTATAGAGAGCGATGAGGTGGTGCTGGATGTCCCTGTGACCACTGAGAGAAGAGACACCACGGGATGTCAATAATATAACTCTTAAAAGGAAGATCAGAGTGGAGAGATAGAATAAAGTTTGCTGCAAGGGCTGTGCATCTGAGCCTTTGTGCCAACAGGGGAAGGCCTGCCATGAACAGCATGTGAGGCTTTATGGGCTACAACAGGAAAAACGGAAAACGCAGCAGGTGCATCTTCCCAAGCCTTTCAGTGGGGCTTTCTGGGTATTCTGGGATCTAGTCTGGGATACTAGATTGGCCATGGGTATTCTGGGTATTCAGTTGTTTTCACATGCTTCTTTCATTGCTCTTGGGCAAGGTGTGTTTTCCTTTGCCTCACCAGCCCAAACTCCTCTCTGGTGCACTTGTCTGTTATTCCAAGGGCTGTGCAGATTCTCCTGTCGGATCCTCACCAGCCCTTCTGCCATGCCCCTGCCAACAGCACATTCCTTTCTCTATTACAAGCATGATGCATTTCCAAAAGATGGGGGGTGGAAGCCTTGCTTTTCTGTTTTTTTTCCCCCCAAAGAATTAATAGTCCTTCCTTCCCCAAGCATTTCTGAGAGAAGTGAGAAACACTTCACAAAATAAACTTTCCTCCCAAGCGACTTTTGAAGAGTGAGCTTTTGGTTTTTAAAACAGTGCATTGCTGCAGAACATGCAGGAATAAGAGGTCAGGAGGCACTACTAGGATTGCCCAGTCTGATGTCCTGCATAGTGCAGGGAATAAACTGTTCCCCTAGAAGGGTGAAGGGAACTTTTCTTCTCTGATAGGACTCAGCAACTTGAGGGTATACACCTTGACAAAGGCCATATTTTGTTAATGGGAAAAACCTTAACTTGACTTGCATGCTTTCTTTAAACAAATGAAAAAAACCCAACAAACCAAAAACAAAGCAGAGCAAACAACCATATAAAAGAATTAGAGGAAGGGGGGCAGGAGGTGGAGTTTTCATTGGCAAATAATAAAGTAAACTCATGTGAAATGTCTTATTCCTATGCAGTAACCCTTTCCTTCTTGCTTTCAGTTCTTTATCTTTTGTGATTTAATAAAGGGGCCATGAGATCCATTCTGCCAACATGGAAAGTGTTATTATTAAGACTTGTTAAAGCAAAAAAGCCACACTGGCTCTCCTTCTTCCTCAGCATGCAGGGGTAACAAAGGCATAGCTGTTTTACACAAAGGCACAAGACCTCCCCCAGCTAGCTCCCTCCCAGAAATCTTCTGCTATATTTAGGAGCACAAGCACAAACAGCTCAACATACTACCAGAGTTTTAGGTTTGCACCAGCCATCTTTACTGACAGAAGCGCAATCTGTGTTTTTAACTTAAATAATTTTGAGTGTTTACATAGAGTACTTTGGTTAATAATGTTCTGAAGAAGTTCACAGTTTCTGTATAATAGCAGGCTAATGTCACTCAGAGTCAAGGGTCACTGAAGTATTAAAAATGCACTGTGCCTTTCCCTGAAAAGCAATAAAATATAAAGCAAAATGTCTTGCTTTAGTTAGAACAAAATTACATTCAATTCTACATGTCACAATTGCAATTACTGTTGAATTCAGAATTGGGAACGTTCCTGAAGCCATTTCACAAAAATAATTATACCAGGTCTTTTGGTATTCAGAATGAGTAGGAATATCAACATTCTAACAAAGGTCTCAGTGCCTTTAAATTCAAGAAAATATAACAGGGCTTTCACTGAGCCCTCCTTGCTTTTTTGGAACCATGAATACAGTAAATTTTCTATTCACCTATGTACACACACACTTGCTTTGTGGTAAAGAAAGAGTAAGACTTCCCGGGAACCACAGCAAGCCCTGAGCAAGGGCTCACTGACACCTGCTGCCCCAGTAATTAGCCCAGTGTAAGGGTGTTCTTGTGCAGTGCAAAGGTTAATGGGAGTTTAAGATGCAGCAAGTGTTTAGCAGTACCCAGAATGAGATCCCTGCTCAGCTTTATCTTCTATTCTGAAGAAAACTCAGTGGGCCAAGTTAACCAGACAAGGAAGTCAATTGCTAACAACCAGAGCAGAACTTGGGCCAGTTATCATAGGTCCACAATGAGTGGTGCAGTCAACAGTGCCATTTCAACATTTTTATTAAGTTCCTTTACTTTTAAAATGGCCTGTTCATTTGAACACAGAATACAGTTATACCCTACTTCCAAATATTTTGCAGTTAGTGGGATGAAAATTAAAGTCTGGTTTGGGCAAAATTAAATAAGAAGGAAAGTGAAGGAAATAAAAAGACTAAGATGGGCTTTACCAGTTTCCTTGGGAATTCCTATGCCAGAAGGATGAAATAATTATTGCAATCATCTATTAACCATGTGCGTAGTAGTTTTAATACTGGATATTTAAAGTAGAGGTGGGAAGAAAAAAAAAAGAAAGAAAGTAGGGAATGCAAAGATAATTAAATAAATATTTCTGAGAGAAGCCTAAGCCCTTCCAGGCAGAGTTACACCAGCCTGCCAGCTGAGACTAGCCAGAACACAAGCAGGTTGATTTCCAGGAGCTGCTCACCAAAAGTGTCACAGGGACCCTCAGTCCTCAGCTTTACCTCATTTCAGCCCGCACCATTCTGCTAAACCAGCTGCAGTTGTGTGCTAACCTGGAGTCACCTCGGATGCAGGGATAACAAGAAGCCATGTCTTCAGCCCAGGGAGCAGTGCACCCTCCTGGGTCATCCTAGCACAAAGGAGCAGCGAGGATGGAGTAAGATCCAACTGAAGCCACGGGATGGCAGTGGGACGTGGAGGGGAAAGGGAGCCTCATCCCCTGCATTCCCTGTGTAGGCTGCAGACTCTGAGGCCAGCTTCCTCCCCAGCATCCACACCGTCCCTCCAAGAGGTACAGCCGCTGTCAGCGCAATCTCAATCCTCTGAAATTTCCCCGGGCAACAGCACTCACATATTTCAGCAATAACTGCTACCTTGTAAACACATTCCACATTCCTGTTGCATTAAACCCCACAGGTCAAATGCAAAGCTGAACAGCCTCTTGTCTAACTGTTGTACAAGGCTTGCTCTGAGACAGTACATGTTTCAGGCTCTTGTTTGGAAAGGACCTTCTTTAGTCTCTTTTGACCCTTCCTAATTCAGGCCCTCTCAGCTTTCAACCAACAATCATTTTCTTGAGCCCTGATGGCAGACAGACAAGCCAGGAGCTCCTTTATTACTTTATCCATCAGAGTAATATTTGGATCACTTCCAGAAAAAGGAGCATGAGATTTTCAACACAAGGTCACAGTAATATATGACTACCTCTGGTTTCAGGTAGGAGTCCAGTTAATCCAGACAGTCTTCATATCCCAAGTAATTTCCTACATGAAAAGACTGGAAAGGTTGTTTTCTGTCCACATCACAATAAACATCATGGCTGAGTCCCTTCATTATTATTTGGAACCTTCCTCCACACTCTATAAGAAATACAGTCAGGATTCCGCAAATGTTAGAGCCCTAACCTTTTGTCATTTACGCCCTCATGACATGCACTTGCAGACTTTTAATTCTTACCATCCATTCAAGACATATTTGTTATTTTGTGTTTGAAAGAGAAAAGATACTTTTCTGTACCTCTTCTCTCCTCACAGACTTGCAGGTTTGTGCTCCAAACCACACTCAGTGCTCCAAAGCAAAGATATGAGCAAATAGAAGTAACTGATACTTGCTCAGATTCTTTTTCCTTTGCTCCTTTCCTGCAGCAATAATCTCAGCAAATATAATCTCCAGAGAGTCATTCTGCATGTAAAACCTTCAGCTGTCACTCCAAAATTACAGCCTTTGTGAAGCCAAAACCCTGATTGCACCTTTAATAGTTTTTACTGCCTCCTTGACAGAAACCTAGAGCCACTTCTCCAGTGCACCCTACACCACCTGCACAAGCCCACTCATTTCCTCCTACTGGGAAATGGAAAGCATTTCACAGAATTACAGATTAGGGTTGGAAGGAACCCTTGGAGATCACCTGGTCCAACCCCCGCCCAGCAAGACAGGGTCACCTAGAGCAGGAGACACAGGAACACGTCCAGGTGGGTTTGGAATGTCTCCAGAGGGAGGCTCCACGACCCACCTGGGCAGCCTCTTCCACTGCTCTGCCACTCCCAATGCAAAGAACTTTTTCCTCATGTTGAGGTAAATGTTTTAGTTTATGGCCATTGCTCCTTGTCCTGTCATTGGGTACCACCAAAAGGAGTCCGGCATCATCCTCTTGGCACTCACCTTTGAGATATTTGTATGTGTTAGTGAGATCTCCTCTCACTCTTCTCTTCTCTAGACTAAACAGGCCCTGTTGCCGCAGTCTCTCCTCGTAAGAGGGATTAAAAGTTTTTCCTGATGCTCTTCGGACAGCATCTCTCCGAGCAGGGACCGGAGTGAGTCCGTCATGCAGAGGCAGCGCTCAGCTCCAGGCCTGTCTCCTAGTCCAGCTCTGGTGGAGCCAATGGCACAGACTGAGGTGCCCTCTCTGGTCTAGGGCACAGCTCCCCAAGGCACCCTCTGGCATAGTGGAAGTCACGAGGCAAAGGGAACTCAGTCACACCACCTGGGTCTCCCTGGAAGGGGTTCCATAGACCACTAGTAGGGAACACAGTGGGAGAAATGCCTCCCTTTTCCCATATCAACACTGGCCCTCAGTCTTCTTCTCACTTCTGCCACTGGGACAGAAGTTCACCCTATCCTCTGACCTGAGAAGCATTTTCCTTGTGAACCCCTCATTGGTTTAAGATCTCTGGCAGAAAGCTGTCATGTGCACATTTGTCCCTAGCTGCACCTACCTCTACACAATGGAGAGAGGAAGGCACTTCAGGAATTAATAACTCTAAATCACTTTGCTCCAAGGAGACACTCCTGTGCAGAGTGTATGTCTTCCTTTCTGCCCCTTCTAAACATAATTTTCCAATTCCTGTATAACCTTTGGGGCTTGGCATGTGGGGTAGGATGGTGGGGATGGGAATGTAGAGCCATTTGGAGACATACCACTTGTCCCCAGGCTCCCTTTTTGAATACACCATGAATGTTTTACTTCAATTCTCAAAAGCCCGATGAGATGCAGGTTATTAATTCATGACTATGACAAGATTATTATGGTTAATTTAACATGTGCAGGCACTTAACTAACTACTGTTGGGAAATATTTGTCATTCATTCAAAACTTTCCTGCCTGTAATTTGGCAGATACAGTGCAAGTGTGCAGCAGAAATCTAGCATGACATAAAGAGCACTCATCTGCCATCACCTTTACATGTGACTGTATAATACTGGAGCTCTGCCTGATTTAAATAAGCACAACAAAACATACTGCAGCATTCATAAATTAAATGGCATTGGCATTGAAACACGAGAAAGAGCTCAGACGTAGGAAGAGGAACAGAGAAGCACACAATCTCTCCACAGGGAGTGAAAGGGACACCATTGGCAGAGAGGGTGGCAGAGCAGTATTTCTAATCAAAGCTCAGAATGCAAAGCTGTGCAAACAAAAGCTGCTTGCGTGGGCTTTCCTCCTATCTCCTGTGGGTCTGCCATGATTCCTACCAAGGCAGGTGGTGCAGAGTAAAACCAGTGAACAGGTTTCATTCAGGAGCAACCTGTCTCTTAGGCATGACAAATATCTCCAGAGTCATTCCTCCACTCCTGGGGAAGGAACTTCCTGCATCAAACTGCTGTGTTTTATTTGCTTTCCCAGGGATGAAGGTGAAAAATCTGTGTGTACAGAGCTAGTTACAGCAACAAATTGAAAATCATGTCTAAAGTAAACAGCCTCATGGCACCTTTGAAGGATCCCAGCATTTCTTGGCCTTTTCTGATCCCATGGGCAGGTCCAAAGTCAGTGATGAATCATTTTGCCCACAAAGCATCTTTAGCTCTGTGTTTTTGCAAGATCTGTCACTATTAGATGCATCCCCCCTATCAGCCCCTTCCCAGGGCAAGGACTCCATGCATGACCTGGACTTTTTCAGTTCTCTCACATGGTAAAGTCTCCTGAGGAATAGTATGTTTTGGTACACTTACATCTTTGAGCTTCATATAGGTGTTTCAGGGTAAAACTTGGGAAGATACTACCAGGGGGGATTTCCTGAGTATTGAGTCCCCTGTTGCTGCTGGCAAACACTTCATATAATCCCTTCACAGGCTGATTAAAGTCTGATTTTGAAAACCATTCAAACGCTATTCCAGAACTTCGTACCTCTGATGGTTAGAAATTCCCAGACTAAATGACCAGTCTATACCTCTTTATTTTTGTGCCAATGCAAGACTTTCCTTAAAGCAGCTTTTCTCTTCTGCAACAGGCATTCAGAGAAGATGGCCATCTCCCCTTTCAGCCTTCATCTGCAAAGCCAAAGAAGCCATGGCACCCTAATTTCTCCACAGAGTAATTTCCTCTCTATTGCCCTGGCCATTTTACTAATCCTTCTTTGCTCCCACCCCACTACAAGCTCACCTCTTCTGGAAGCCAGAACCGGGCACTGGACCTCAGGCAGCCTCGATAGGTAGATGACACAAAAGTCACTTCTGGCCTTGGGCTCCCCAGCTCCTAGTTAAGCTTGCACATGTTGGCAGACAGGCAGAAAGGAAAGTATTCACCTGCCTCCCCTACCCTGCTCTCTAATGCAGAGTCCAAGGGCATGTTTGAGCTATTTACTAACAAGAAACACTGTTCCATGCAAGGACAATGTTCCAATAACTTCCCAGACTTGGCTCTTTCCGACATCCAGCCACCCAGATGCTGATGCTGGCTGCCAGTGCCAGACTACAGGACCAATTCCAGATTCTTTTCAAGCCCCAAAGTGTCGACATACGCTCCCTTGGCTGGATTTGCAAGGGCCCAGACATCTGTGTATCTGCAGAGTGTCTCCGGTGTAGGTATAATGGGAAAATATTTAGCCTTTTACATGCAGTTGGCAAATGTACTAGCTCAAGATTGAGGAAATTCTGACCCTCTCTGCTTAGGGGCCTCCTTCCTTTTAACATTTTAAAAAATACTTGTGAGTCACAGCAAGGGGTAGGGAATGGTATGCCTCACAGAGCTCCCAGCTCTGGCAGAAGAGCATTACTAAGAGGACACTCTCAGGCTTTGTGAACAGAGGAAAGATCAGGAAGTGCTGGGTGAGTTAATCTCTTATGTCTCACGCTATCCTATAAAGGTGCTGTTTTACTAAAACAGCTAGATCAAAGCTACTAAAGAGGTTTCTGCTGTTCACTGTCTCCTGAAAGCTGTTGACCTTGAGACTGAAACAATTAAATGAAATGTGAAGCACCTCCTCAAACAGATATTTTTCTTCTCTGTCCTACGTCACCTAACCACACAGCAGTATGAAGTTACACACTTGAGAGAGCTTTTTGTAATAAAGAACATTCTGAACTGCACAAAGATACTGCCCTGATACTTGTTTTCCCTCTCTTCTTAAGTAGACTAATAATCTGTGAGTCCTAGGAATGAATGTATGAGCTCTCCCATATGCATTGCCCATATGTGTGATAGAGACAAAAAGTCTGGGATACTAGATTGGACATGCACACTTTGAAAAGCAGCTGCTATATCAGGTATGCAATGTGAGACTCTGGGAATTGTTTTTCTGAATATTAAATGTGGAAAATATCAATTGAAACTGCACTTCGTTCCTCTGAAGAAATCGGCTTCTGAATGCCTTAAAGTCAGCACTCAAATTAACAGGTTCATATTAGAGATAATTAAAATACATTGCTTAAAAATAATCTGGTCTTTTATGTCCGTATTCAGAATTCCCCACTACAACCTGCAGTGCAATAAACCTGTAAGTGTGCTTGCAGTGTGCATGTCCTGGGGATGTGCAGCCAGGTCTGTGGCTGAAGTCAGTGGGCAGGCCTTTGCTCAGGTTAATTGGAGCTGTACCAAATCACATCACTGAAGAACTGGAATCTACTGCTTACAGACTCCTGAAAAAGGCATGTTAAATAGCTTTTATGCAGCTGGAGACATTGATTTCCACACTTTTCAAAATACGAAAACTATTTTCTTGGAGGAGTGGTCCTTCACAAAGCTATCACACCAGCCCTGTGCCAGCATGAGATACAAATATACCCTGGTTTAATTCCTGCCACCTCTGTGAGTAGAGAAGAGGAGATCCGAAAAACAATTGTCTTCCTTGTGCTGTAAGTATTTTTCTTAGAATGGCACATCCCTTTAATTTATACATTTGACAAAGGGCTTCTACTTGTAATCTATCAAAGGAAAACAAAAAGCAGTAACAAATCCCATTGTGTTACCTACAGAGGCAATGATTGCCGACCTCTGCAAACAATACATAATTAGAGGAACTTGCTGTGTTCCATTTTGTAAACCTTCCATGAAGAGTGAGTTGCATCAAGAGCTTGGCAACCGGTAACTCTTGATCACTTAAAGATTTTTCATTAGCCAGTTTTACAATAAATTAACTAGAGAAGTTTAAAGGTTGTCTTCAACAATTTATAAACACCCACCACAAGGAACTGGGGAAGATAGTTCATCTTTCCACTTAACTTTTTTACTTACCATCCGATGAAACTTTAATCAGTACAAAGGCAGGTCAATACTCCCAGAACTGAACGTTGTGCACCTGTGTAACCAAGAAACACATTTCACCTGTCGGAAAACCACCTTTAAAGCACCTCAGATATAAACTTTCTTCAGCTGCTTACCTGAGAAAGTTCCTGTTTGCCTGATTCAACGTACCACAAAAGGCTACTGCTGTTTCGAAAGGGATCTGTCACCTTGCCAGACATTTAAGTGGTAGCAAATCCAGTAGAGGCACTTTCAAGTTTGCACGGTGAATTCTGAAAGTCTCAATTCAGTTCGACTTGGACAGTGCACCCTACGTGTCATCAGTTACCCAGCACGGGGCTCCTCTCTGCCTGCCTGAAGCATGAGTTATTAGCACTGCCCTGATCCTTTCACCGAGTGATCCCTGTATCTAACACGGAAGGAGTTGGTCAGGGGAGAAAGCACCAGTATCCCCCAGTTGCTAGGAAACAAGCAGGGAGATCCTGACCTGAATTCTTAGCGGAGGCTGATGTTGCTCAGGAAGCCTAGCTGGGTCCTTTCTGGAAACGGAAGGTCATGCCAAAAAGTTCCTCCTGGCTTTGCAAAGGCCACGACACAACAGCACCCAAGACAGAGGGACAGCAGCTGAGCTATTTTTATGACAAAAAAGCACCTGCTCTGGAAATAGGAGCACATGTGAAAATGGAGGGTGAGTTTTCTGCTCCTCAAGCCAATGAAACTAGAAAGTTTATAACACTAAAATGGTATCTTTCTATTTCAAATCTGGTCATTAGATAAAGGGGAAGAAACCACCTATCATGCACACAGCCTCAATACTAAGAAACACAATGACAGAATTTTAAGCATATGAAAATAAAAAAAATAAAGGTTGTTCCAGACACGTATGTCATGAATCCTAACATAGAAAACTGAAGAGAAGCAGAACAGGGAAGTTAATGAGGACACAAGAACTCTGCATTTTCTGACCATGTAAATATTTTAAGTTACTGACATGGCATTGTATTAATTACTCTATTTAGCTTGCAAACTCCTTAGGATAGCTTTTCAAAAAGACAAAAAGTAAGAGCTGAGCTAGACCTGAAGTGCCTCTGGGTCCCTTGGATGGGGTATACCTGACCCTACTCATCCTGTATAGTGGAAGGAAGTAGTGCCTCCTCAGATGCAGCACAACACAACTGTTGAAGACCAAATTATCTGGAAAAAATGCCTGTTTGCTTTCTACTGGCTCCAAGGAACATATTGGCAAAAACTGCATGAAAGCAATGCTGTGAACACCACGTGTGGCACAGCTCCCACAGGCTGGAGGGGCCTGTGAGGCCAGGAGGGCTGAGGGGTATCAGTGCAGAAACAAATCTTTTCCTTCCAGACGGCTGCTTCCACATCGCATCTGGGCACATTCTCACATGTGAGCAGCTCCCTCCTTGCTCAAGGAGGTTCTGCCAGTCCCAAACAGGAATATCTCTGAGGACATGCAGCTCAGCCAGGGAAGTAGCATCTTTGTAGGGCACACTCTCTGCGTGAGAGATTTGCAGTGGATACACCTACCACTCAGCCACCACACGGGCAAAAGCTCTGTTCAAGAGGAGCCTCAGGCACAGGAGGATGGCCTGTCATCTCTAGAGAAGTCCAGCTGTGACCCTAAAAGGGAATTACTCCACAATAACCTTTTATCTGGTAGAAACAAAGCGATGCTTTAATGGAAGGGAAATGCACACAAGTGTCTTTGCAGAGTGCCAGCCCAGCTCAGCTGTACAACTGGCACACCTAATGCTTATTCCTAATGCACGCAGTGTATACCCAAAAAGGGCTATCCTTTTGATACAGCCGGCTTCAGTGTGTTCAGCACTGGAGTCGGGTCAGGAAACAGTCTCTTAGCTATGCTTGAAATATTTCCCTCCCCCATAAATGTCCATATTTATCCAGGGAATCAGTCTATCCCTGCAGCGATTATAGCTGCCCAAAAGCAGATGAGCATTAAGGTGCTTCAAGTATCTTTCTGAACTAGTGCCAAAGCCCATCACATTGATAGGAAAATTACAGTTCTTTTGTTCATTTCCCTTCTCTCATTTTATTGCAGAAACAGGAAGAGCTCAGTGTTAAGTCCTATCCCAAAAGCACTTAAATTTCCAGACAAAATAGTTACAGATGTCATGACCTGAATTCAGCAAAGCTGAATTAATTCAGGCTTTAAATAGAGGCACAACAAAAAAACCCAAACAAAAATGTATAGATAACCAAGAAACATTGGGAGGAAACAAATTGAAAATTTAAGATGTTAAATATATACTCACCTGCTGCTAAAGATAAACTGATCACGTAACAACACTGAGTGCAAATCAGGAACCATGGCTCTGAGAAGTGCAACTGATTGTTAAGTAGAGCAGATATTCTGAAACAATTTTCTGATGAAAGGCCATCTTACAGATACCATCACCAGAAGGCAAAACAATGCAGAGAATCTATTCACAGATATATTTGCATTTTAGATAGTGCTAGATTATTTTTTTACTACAGATTCTGCTTCTTGGCACTTCAGTGAATCTTTTCCTACAAATTCTTCCAAATGACCCTAAGCTGACACTTAACAGCAGAAATTAGAGAAAACAGAGGGAGCCTGGCAAAATGAAAGGTGCCACAAATATAAGTTTTTCATAACTAGGTCCTTAATAGAGGGAAAAAGAAATTAAAAGACAAGTATGGTATATTTGAGAAGAAATGGCAATTTGCTGAGCCCAAGAGAGAGAGAGAGGGGAATCCATTCAGGGACAAGAATTTCAGATGTGAAAGGGGAGAAGGAAGATTGAGAAAAATACTTCTGGACTTCTCTGAATAAAGACTGAAGGGCATTTGTGAGGATTGGAAAGAAAGCCGTGGGAGATACTTTGTGAAGATGATAACATTTCAGGTAGGTGAGAGAATCCAGAGATCTCTTGGCCACAGATGAGCAAATATTTGGCTTAGTCAGTGATTTGTCACTGACACTCTCAGCAAAGCTGCTGTAGGGCCATTGATTTAAACTTCTCCTATGCATAAAATGGGGGGCAAATGGTACATGGACCAGAGTGATAACAGACAATAAACCAGTGAGAACCGCAAAACAACAAAGCAGTTTCATATGAAAGTTAGAGAAAGGATGTAGACAGGAACAAAGCTGTTGGAAATGCTGATTCCAGGGAGAGCCCAAACTGGGCACCTTTCTGCTTTCTTAACATTTTCTCCAAGCAAGTCTTGAACAGCAAGAATGGTTAAGCAGTAAAATGGATCAGGGTGGGGTACAGAAAATCCATTCCATAGTGTTAAAAATAACCTGTCACATCTTCCTGTTTTCTAAACTGGCATAACTCCACCAGCTTCATTTTATGCCAGCTTAAAATCTGGTCAAATGCAGTAAGAGGGAGGCGGAAGTGCCTGTTAATGTTCCACTTTGCATGCAGGCTGGTTTTAGCAAAGCACGTGTCTATTCCAGGGTAAGGAACTTAATAAAGGATTTAATCTTCCTGATGAATACAGAAGGATGCTGGAGTATCAAACTTGTCAAACACACCTTGCATTTTTACAAATTTGCTTCACTCAGCTATATTTTTGCAAAGCCATGTAAAACAGACAGCTCCAAATTGCCTGACTTCAACCACTGGGAGTCAAACACTGCTGTCCTAATCTCTTTGCAAAGGTGTAGTATCACAGCAATTGAGACAGTACGGAACCCGGTCACATCTCCACAGGCATCGGGAATACAGTGCCTGGAAGTGTCCCGGTTGTTGAGCCGCAGGAGGAGCTGCGTGGAGCACTGATTCACGCTGATGAATTGTAACCAAGCAACACCGCCAGCATCTCGCCAGCCCATTGTTCAGCTGAGCTGGGGAGAATAGCAGCAAAACGGCACTGAAAACCTGCCAAACCCCGACTGCAATTAAAGGATACCATCTCTCTAACACTAGATATAGTGAATTCTTTAACCAAAATTTAACAGAAATAAACTGTTACTTCTCTCTCAGTTGGAAGATTATGACACGCCTGAAGGCAGCAAATGAATTTCTGTGTGTGCATGACCTCTTGTAAATCATCTTTACAAAAGAAACAGTTCAAATTTACTTTACACAAAAAAGGGAGGGCAATGAATTATTCATCTGAGCAAAGGGACAGAAATACTGTCTGTTTGTTAGTCTAACCATTGGATGCTGAGAGAAACTAAAGACAACTTTCTCAGATGCAGTAACTAACCACTAACAACACAGATGAGGTGGAAAGGAAGTGGATACTTGAAAATTTTGTTCAGTGAGAGTTAGCAACCATTTCCCATGTAAGTGCCTGAAACCAATAGCTAATGTACGTAATATAGCTACTACATCATCATTGATATGAACCTTATTATCAACGGAGGCATTAAAAAATTAGGTTACAATATTGAAAGTTTTTCCTTTTACTGCAGTTAAATCTGACAGGTTGGATTATATGTTCTGTTTAATGCCACGGGCCTGATATCAAGAACAAAATTCACTGTAAAATTATCCAGTTGCTCTTCATGGAAATAAGAAGATGAAACAGTCTGCTGACAAGACTGTTGGTTTCTAGAGAACTTAAATTTTTGAGATGTCCCACAGTACCCACATTTTACCAGGAAAAGAAAAATTCACATGTATAAATTAAGAATAAGATACAGAATTGACTTGTTCTTAAAATGTAAAAGACAGACTAGCAGCTGTAGGCATTTCTCAGAGCACAAACCCCAAAACCACTGACCTGTAAAACAGAAATAGTAAAAACATCTGCTAGACTTCTGGGCTCTGAAATTACATTCCCTGAGAGCAAGTTTCCAAAAGAAGTGTTGGGCACATGTAAGATACCACTTCCCTTTTCAATGGATTATGCTTCTCTTACATCTTTTTTCTCCAGGAATTAAAGCAGTTGAGCAAAGTTACAAACTGCCATGGCATTGACATAATACAGATTTATCAATGTCTTTCAGAATTTGTGATATCACAGAATGGCTTGGTTGGAAGAGACCCTAAAGATCACCTATTTCCAACCACCCTGTCATGGGAGTGGACACCTTTTGCTAGACCAGGCTGCTCCAATCTCCATCCAAGCTGGTCTTGAACACTTCATGGATGGGCCATCCACAACTCAGATCACCCTCTCTGCTTCCTCCTTGCTCTTCTTTCTACTTCTTTTCTTCAAACCAGGTTCCTAGGTATGGTCTCCTCAATCCCACCATGCGGAATCAAGGCAGTTCTGTACTCACTATTCTACATGGAGTATCACCAGGCTCTCACACAGGCAGGAATGCTGCTGCTTAAGATCTCTCTGCTTGATAGTTTAGGGTCCTTTTTATAAGTCCTCAACACTGCCTCAGGTTTTTACACCATACAGTACTCCTTAGAGGGTGAAAGTCTGCTCTCCCATGGCATGAGTTCCCACCAATTTCCTCTCAGTGTCAGCAGATACTTAAAGCCGAACTTGGTCTCATCTTCTTCTTTCCCCTCATATGTTTGCCAGATGGCTATATATAATGTCTGTTCCCTGGGTTGGCTCTTAGATTGATTTTTTTTCCCCTCTACATTTGCCATCTGCTGGTCCAAACAGCTAAACAATACACTTACTTTTCAATCTCATGGCATTGATTCATTCTTGCTGTCAACTTGGCATACAAAAGAGTATGGCAGGCAGACTGGCAGGTTTGGGTAAGGCCTTGCTCCTCCAACAGGTATTTTCTCCTTCGTGCACCTTTGAGAGCCATTACCACAGGAGCAAAGCTCTTTAAGAGGGAACAAAGCACAAAGCCAGAGCAAAAGACAAGTACCAAGAAGAACTGAACCATGTTGTCCTGATAATGGGAAGTGGTCTGTGTTGTGGCTGTTTCTTGGGAGCAGATTTGCAGTCCAGGCAGCTGGTGCTATCCAACTTTGTACAAAGAGAAGACATCAAGTTGTGCAGTAGCTAATGGCAGAGAACTGCATGTGCATTTCCAAGAGGAACAAAGGCTGTGTGGAAAAAATTTGACTTAGAACCTTCAAATCATTTTCCAGAGTCTTCAGCAACTATCTTCCTCTTTTCAGAGAAAATTGATGAGAACTCCTGTGAAATAACTGGTGTGAATACAGGCACCATGCCTGTGCACTGCAGGGTACGCGGCCTGGGCAGCACCACAGGGGAAAGGCCAGAACAAGGGCTTGCAAAACTGCAACAGCAGCTGGCTGGGAAGGATATGAGGAAGAGGACAGAAGCAGCATAGAAAGAAGAGGAAGGAAAGGTGCCAGAAAATCTTGTTATGACCCCACCTAAATGCCTAACAGCAAGGTGTTACTGAGTTGCCTGAATGTGCATGTTTTACCCGTCTCATTAGGTTAAACTCAGACTTTTTTTAGAGACGATTCTATCTCTTGAGTGTTTGCACAGTTCGAAGCACAATAGCTCCTTGTGCTGGCTGAGTCCTTTGAATGCTGTAAGAATACAATTAAATAATAAGAGCAGTAAAAAGCTTGGTGCTATTCATACTTGAGAAGATATCACATGGCTCTGGACAAATCATGGGCAAAACTCAACAGAAATGTTTTCTCATTATTATTGTTGCTTTCCCTTAAAAGTATTTTAAAGACAGAAAAAATTGTTCTTTTAAGGAAAAAATATTGATTTCATTTAATATCTGAATGCCACAGAAGACCAACAGTTTATACAAATAGTCTAAATGAACAAAAGCTTAAAAACTCCTACTTCAATGCTTCTCTGTATGCTTAAATTTGCACATACACTTGCCTTTTCCTGTGATTTTGGTGGCTCATATGACATCCAAATAACCTGCCTGCTCTCAACTTTACATCACATGGTGAAGTGGGAACTGTGTGAGGCATGCAGGGTCTTGATCTCTTAATGTTTAGATAAATGCTGTCAGTACAGAGCTGGTCCTAGTTTTCCAGAGCTTCCAGACTCAGTTATGAAACTAATAGACCAAATCCAGCAGTTCAGTGTCCTTGGTCTTAACAGCTCTGATCCAATGCTCCCAGAAGTCAAAAGAAAGATTCCTTAATTACCCAGTTAGTGTCAAATCAAGCTCGATTAGACTGGAGTGCCACTGAAGAACAAGACACATAAATTCTTTTGGAACAGATATCTTCACTAGTGAACTGTAAGGCACTGACCTGACTACTCCAGGTCTTCATGTAACCTGATACTTCATACACCACCCAGCGTTCAAGGGAGTGGTGCTGAGAAATAGATTTCTTGAAATTCCCATGCTGATTTATATGCTTCATGTTGGTGGTTCACAATCAGATTTCTGGTTGTCGCCATCATGAATGGAAGGATAAAAATTCAGTGAGAAGTTATGAAATGCTACATCTGCTCAAGAAGGCAGAACGACCAGCCAAAACCAATGTGTCACAGAAATGTGTAAACCAGCATCAGATTTAGCCAGATCCAGCACAAGTCAGGTCTATATTTAAAAGCTGCACTGGTACAGATGTTAGTAGGTGTATGAATAAAGGAGCAGAAGAGTGTACCACCAGTCTACATATCCATGGTAACCAAGAGAGGATCTCCTGGGGAAAGGGAGCTGTGGAATGGGGAACAAAGGAGCTTTATTTTCTTCCCCTTTGCTTTAGGGCTAAATAGCTTTCACACTACCCAGCAAGATTATTTAGGCTAGGGCCACTTTCACCTCCAATTACAAGAGCAATGAGAAAAAAGAACAGTATGGCATCGTCTGCCCTCAGAGGGCTTGTCTAGCTTGCACTGTGGTCCTTGTCTCTGCATGTTCACGGCTGTTGTTTCACCTAGGCTGAAGTTGATACAAACACACCCAGTCACACTACAAATAACCCATTATGGTAGACACAATACAGAACAGTACCCAAGACACACACTGGTCAGTTGGGAGGTGCAAGGTAAAGAAAGAAACAATGGCCTGCTATACAGCTCTCAGCATACAGTGTCTAGGCACGAATCAAAGAATCATTTTGGCTGGAAAAGATCTTAAAGGTCATTGAGTTCATCCAATATCCTAGCATTGCTAACCACGAGTATGGCTCATTTCTCTTTGTATATATGGGTATGTTCTGAATACGTTTATGATGATGCAATTGCATCCACTCTTGGCCAGGTTTAACAATCTTTACTGTCTCATAACCACTCATAAAATTCTACTAGTATTGTAGGGCAATGTCCAGAGAAAGAAAGACCGATTGCAGAGCAATTAAATGACTGGGATGTCCATGCCACACACAGGGATACCAGTGTCCTCACACGTGTGCCTACTCCTTTGCTCTAATGATCCAAGGGGGAAACCCTTGAGTTCCCACCCCTCTGTGTTCCCTAAACAACACTCAGAGAACTGCCATTTCCCTCCATTTCCTTAAAGCCATCATTTGGGCAAGAGGGAGGTGCTGCAGCTGGCACTGATGGAGCACATGTGGACTGGATGGATTCTGGGTACCTGTTTCCTGAGCTGCCAGGCAGGAAGTCAAACAGCACAAAAGAAATAGGCACCATCTGTTCTGTTGCTTTATGTAACCTCTGAAGCAAAAGAATGAAAAATTGTTACAAATACAGTTACTTTTAATAATATCTTTTTCTTATTCTCCTGCCTCTGCCATAAATTTCAGTTTTTCCATTTGTGAGTCTGACAGCTGTCTGCACACGGTCCATTTCTCGGGCTCATTCCTGGTCCAGGTTCTCCCTGGTCTTCACTAGAGACAAGAAACAGTGACATCAAAAAGAAAAGGGGATAGAAAGAAAACCAAGGCAATAAATCCTTAACATACCCCAAAAGTCATCTGAATATTCAAACAGGAGCAGAAAAACTCCTTCCTCTTTTTAATCTATCTTTTATTTCCATGCTATACTATACACAAGGTATGTTTTTAATAGTCTGTTCTAAAGTTGGACGTGGTCTTCTTACTAAATACTGTATGATTTTATAATTATACAGCAAACTACTTTCCTAATTTGGAATAAACTCTTACATTCTACTCTGCCTTTAAGAAAATGGGGCTTAAGTACCTTTTATTATTTTGCTAACAACATGTAAGCCAAGGAGAAAGAAATTTTTTCTCTGTTTTAGTTGGTTTTGAAAGTCTTAGAATTGACAGTGGCATGTAAGCAATTTACACCTTCACTTATACAGCTACATGAACTCAGCATTGATTTATGCAGCACACAGGGTTTTTATTTCTTGATTAACTTCCTTTCAGGCTTTCGCTGTAAGCCAGTGATACTTTATTAGATATGAGATAACAGCAATACTTGTATTAATTTCCTTCATTATATTCAGTTGCTTGTAACTTTGGCAGGTCGTGTAACTTTTAGGTCCTTTAAGTGGGGGGACAAAAGAATGAATAGTTTGTGCTGGTGCAGCTGAAGTCTCCACCCCACATACAGGAGGCAGGTTGTGGCTGCACAGTGACCCTTGGTTCTGACACACTCAAGCTTGTGCTTTGACTCAGCAAAGTAAATAATGCTCTTTTCAAGCAGTCTGCACACCGTTGTCAGGGCGTTCTGGTTTAACACACAGCATATTATCAGGCATTACACATGCAACGTAATTAATTAAAACATTCGAAAACTGAAGTGCTTTCACCTGGTATTTGACAATCTGCTGCTCCTAAGCTAAGTGGCTGAGAGTTTAATAAAAAACATCAGAAAGAGCAGTTAAAATTTCAACATCATGTTGATTAAGAACCTTCTCGTATAAGTAGACCACTTGCATGCTCCTATTGCAGTAGCTCTCTCACCTCCACTAGCAAATGGCTTTTGTTTCCTCACCCTAACCCATTAAAACAGTTACTGTCTCCAGATCACCACGACTGTTGTGGAATATAAAGTTTTAATGACACCACAGCAGACTGTTGGGTTGAGCTAATACAGGTTACCAGTTTTAGTCCAAATCTAACAGCAAACAGTTAGGATGATGCCCAGTGCTATTGTAAATTCCAACTGCATTCCATCACGGAGAGGGAATGGAGAAAACAAAATGGTGTAATCGCTTATAAATATTATGATGAAAACTAGACTAGTCACTTTTATTTTGCCCTATACTTCAGAAACAAAGGCCATTAAAATAACAACTAGTCACATAAGAAAAGCTAGGAGGAAATGAGGCTTTATATTGTGGAGATACAGCTGACAAAATGTAGTTTTGTAGGAGCAGAAGTGGCTTTAAAAACAATGAAATAGCTTTCA
The DNA here is from genome assembly GCA_026770055.1 of Myrmophylax atrothorax. NCBI lineage: Eukaryota > Metazoa > Chordata > Aves > Passeriformes > Thamnophilidae > Myrmophylax > Myrmophylax atrothorax. The sequence continues at coordinate 31,187,576 of JAOXXN010000001.1, read as the reverse complement.
CCTGAACTTGGAAGGTCATTTTGTGGAGATGGAACCAGGAAGCCCTTGCTGGAGATTCCTACCACCATCATCCACAGACCCAAAGTCCCCAACAGTGAATTCAACAGTTCTTAGTGAGTTGTACCTATTTGCACACATGGTCCTCTTTTATATTGTTGTGGTTTAGCTACAGCTTGTGATTTCGTTCAGAATAAGACTGCAAAGCAGCTGAGCTGGTCATTAAACCAGACTGCCAAAGCAACGTGAGTAAAAATTACAGAATTCAACTTAAAGACTACAGTCTAATTGCCAGTATTTTGCTTTCACTTAGAAACTCACTACATCAGGCTCACTGCAAGAGCTGCAGAGAAATTTCTGCAAAGGTTCAAGAAAAGTGACTAAAACTGTTTTCTGTACACAAGACAATTTACAGTGCTCTCGGCTCACAGAGTCATTTTGCATCAGATTCTCAGGACCAGTTTTACTAAAAAATCCTCTCACCATGAGAAAGGTTGTGGAAATAACCTCTTTAGAGCAAATAGCACTTCCTTAAAGCAGTCCATCAGAGTCCAAACAGAAACTCTCATATGCTTGTGCTGACAGTGTTGAATTACACAAGAGATGGTGACCAGTTTAAAGAGCACGATTTTGTCAAAACAACAGGCAAGCTACCATTATCCTTCTGTATACTGCAGACTCACTCCAAATGTCAGAGAAGCAAGACCCTTCTCCAAAATGGACTGCAGGTTAGCCCATTTTGGACCAACCTTCAGTCCCATAAGACTTTGAACTTTGCCTGTTCAAGTGTTGATGCCCAGTTGGTGATCCTGGAACATCAGATATGCAGTATTATTTTATTATGAACCATGATTTCAACCTGTCTCTAGGGAAGAAATGTCTTTCTTTTCCCACTATCATCTTCCACGGTTAAATTGCAAGATAATAACCCACTGTTGTGATTGAGTTAAGCATTACCGAAGCAATGGCTGTAATTCAAAAGAAGAGTAAAATGCAACAGAGCTCCCTTATCCATGAACATAATGAGAACAACAGATCCATAACTTACAGATACATGGCAAGACCAAAGAAGCAACTGATGTTGTGGGTCAGAAGAGACTTCCCTTAAGATTGCTATCACAAATGCAGACATTTGTAGGGAAGAGTTGTTTCTGCAGGAAAGAAGAAAGCAAGGCAGGAGAAACTCTGAAGGAAAAACAGTGGTATAGGCAGCAGACAGTATGAGAGAAAGTAAGAACAGTTGTAGAAAAAAGTCCCCGAAAAGGCCTAATGACAGAGCATCACTTCACTGGTGGCAGAACAAAGTAGTGAGTGATGCTTAGAGAAGCCTCCCTCCTTTTCTTTGAATTCTACTTCATCCATGGAAACAAGGGTTGTTTTGGGTTTTCAATGATGACGATTGGATCTGGCTTCATCAGCAGATTAATATTAGCTAAAAGTTATTAAAAATTGCCTGGTTTTGAGCTAAGTTTTGGCAGCCTCAAATCTCAAGTGAATCCAGGGACACAAGCCCAATTTTGACCTTGCAGTAGTTCCTTGTTCTGTCTTGCCCACTTATGGTTTTATTCATACACATTACTCCGTGTTCTCAAATGCCTGTGCAAAAGTGGAAGAAACAGCAGCAGCAGATCGACTTTCAGGTGGGTTTTGCTGATTTCTTTCACAGCTCTGGCAACAATTAATAAAGGCAAACTTGCCAAAACAAGGTAGTGAGTCTGTTCTACAGCCATGAGGCCACAGACAGGACAGGTATGCACCCTGCCAGCCCATGGGACCCCACACTCACTGGAGCAGTGCTAAAGGCCCCCGCTCCTATGCTGAATTCCATCCATCTTTCACAGGCCAGTAATGCTCCTTGCTGTATTCCACATCCCAGCATACCACACACATTACCTTCACACCATCACAGCACCCAACAAACACTCCTTCAACACATACACAGGGGAAGAATGTACCTGAGAAATTCTGTCCAGCAGAGAAAAGGAGATTTCCTGAAGTCCCTTAAGCTTCTCAGCTGACTGCAGTATGTGCCACAGCTTCTCAAAACTAGTCAGCTGTTTCAGAGAAACATGCAACTTATGAGGAGAATGTGTCGATTCATTCACCATATATGCTCCTTCACAAACATGTAACACAGATTGGAACTGACATTCAAGATGACCCACACCCTATACAAGCCTCACAAAAACTGCCTAGTTATTCACTTTTCCAGCTTGGCAAACTAAGCCTCCATACTCAGTGTCAAGATAAAACATTTGTTAAAATAATTCTTGGCTTCCTTCCACTCCAAACAAATTCATCAGGCAGATATTTCAACTCATTTTTTATTCAAGCAAGCAGAAATAGAGAGGTACAAAAGTAGAGATGTAAGATCCTTGATTAGTTAAAATATGATTTTTTTTTAACATCTTTTTCTTCCACATAAGGATAATGGAAGGTTTTGGCTATTTTTGAGGTCACTGTCTCCAATTAAGAGAAATGCATGAGCTTTAAACAAATCAGACAACCGTGGAACAATTTTAATCCCTGAATGAATAAATCCCTTGGGGGACCTGGCTGCAGAGAAATCAATGGGCAATTCTATTAAGCCTTAACAGCAAATAAGGCACAATCTGGCTTCTACAATGAACCTCAAAGCCACAGATCCTGTCATAAGAATTTATCAGATTCGTGTGATCAGTCATCAGTGTACAGAGTGTGATTATACACAGAATATCTTCTGCTTACAGCAGCTGTTGGAACAGCATTGTCTCTAGATCATCTCTGAGTTAGGGGCTATAATCTTATGGGGGAAAATGACAGTAGTACATGTTAGCTGGGTGAATACTCATTTGTTCCAGTGAACTCCTACCCTTATCAGCACCCTGCTGCCCACTGACCTCACCTCTAGCTCAGAAGTGTTGAGAGAGGTATCAGCTGTGACTGTGAGAAGCTCGGCATTTGCTCACACAGCCTTTCACAGCAACATATAAATGACCTCCTTTGACCTACAGACTGGAAGTGCTTTCTTCAGCTGTGGGAACTCAAATCATTCATATCATGCTACAAAAATATACCACAGACTGGCACAGAAGATAGAACTGTGCTTTAAAAAAACCCATCAAAACAGAAGAGGCAATCTCCCCTCCTCCTCCATACACCTACATGCTTAGCTGCTGACATCTCTCAGGGTAGGGACAAAATCACTTTCCTTGATGTGGCTGATACAGCCTAGCCCATACTTAGGAGCCTGTGCAGCACTCCCGAGTCTGTTCTGTAGCACTGGAGACAGTGCTTGAAACCAGACTGCTAAACTCTCATGATCTTCGAAAGGGACTGACTGCATCCACTCTGCTTGTTGAAAACATGCCAGCCTGTCCAACCAGGACCGTGTCCAGGGCTGTTGCAACAACCCAAGAGGACAGCTGATCAGTGACAGTGACCCAGGAAAGTTCCCTGCACTGCTCAGTAGTTGAGAGACATCTTCCCTATCCAGGTATCCCAACTGTTCAGATCTGAGGCATATCCAAGGGGCATGACAGCTGCCTTCTTTGCTTAGAACCACCTTTCCTTTCCTTGAAATCAAGGCATGTGAACAAAGAAAAAGGGTGAAAATAACACACATACAGCTATTGCCCAGACAGAGCTATGCTACATACATGATACACTCAGTGCTCGGAAGTTCAGAAGTACTCACTTCGAGCATCCACTCTTTAGGTATATAGTTATGAAGAGTCAAGTTTTCACAGCCACTAAATGCTTAGAGACAGGAGCTACAACTTCTTGCAATTAATAGGAATCCTTAACCAATAAAATGCACAGTGGGATTTCCAGGTTAGGTGCCTCAATCCTATTGCAGTTGACTGGAATTATATCCCTGAAGATGTTAAAAGCCTCTGTATTGAGGTGTCTCTGTTATCCTTTGGCACTCAAATACAATGACTCTATTCCATTTCACTGGCTTCTGAAAGAAAGAAATACAGAAGTAATACTACAAGTGTTTCCCTCCTTCTTCTGGGTAAATAAAAAATACTGCCTGCATATTTCAGCTTTGCAATCTCACTTCACATCTGTCTCTGAGCACCTAAATGGAAGTCCTGTGGAAGTTACTGAGGTAAATTTCAACATTGCCTGGTAGTGTGAGACACAGGACAGGCAGAAATAGTTAAGTAGTTTAATTCACACTGCTTTGGTATTTGACCAAAGGGGTTTTGCAGAAGTAATTAAAAAAAGGGAACCTTAAGTCATTAGAAAGAGCAAATAATTTTCCCAGTGACACTTTACTTTTCTTCCCTGGCATTATTTCAGTGATGCATGTTATCCAGATCTCTGTAACCTGCAAAATCAATTTAAAACACTAATGTACAGTTATCACCTCACTTTAAAAAACTAAATTGGTAAAGAAACATAGCAGTCTTCATCTGTAAGTTCAACAGCAGTTAGATAGACCATACATTATCTCACAGAGAGCTGTGAAAAAGGCTAAGCTACAAGATTAAATAAAAACTATATATATTGTCTACCATAACTCCTATTATTTTGAATCAAATACCTTTTGAGATAAGTACATATTCTAAGTGGACATTTGAGAGCTATAAGATGTAAACTGTGCAGTACCTTAAAAAACAGGCTACTGAGGAACAAGAAACCCATGGACCAGATACAGTCTATGAGTACATTTTGATAATTTTGGACTGAGTGATTTTTGGGGAATGCACGGGGATAAGAAAGAAAGTGAATCTGTGCCCTGCCAAATGGGCCTGACAGTTCTCCC
>JAOXXN010000001.1:31153589-31168525 GCA_026770055.1 Myrmophylax atrothorax | reverse complement strand
ACGAGAACCTCATGCAATTCAACAAGTCCAAATGCAAAGTGCTGCATCTGGGTCAGTGCAATTCCAGATATGAGTACAGACCAGGAGAAGAAGCCACTGAGAGCAGCCCTGAGGGGAAGGTCTTGGGGTTTCTTGTGGATGAAAAGCTGGACATGATCCTGCAGTGTGTGCTCACAGCCCAGAAAGCAAACTATACCTGGCCTACATCAAAAGCACCGCAGCCAGCAGATCGAGGGGGGTGATTCTGCCTCTCTACTCCCTGCCTGGAGTGCTGCATCCAGCCCTGGGGGCCCCAACACAGGAAAGACATGGACCTGTTGGAGCAAGTCCAGAGAAGGGCCACCAAGTTTATTAGAAGGATGGAGCACCTCTACTATGAGGAAAGGCTGAGAGAATTGTGATTGCTCAGCCTGGAAAAGAAAAGGCTTTGGGGTGACCTAATTGGAGCCTTATAGTACCTTAGAGAGGCTTATGAAAAGGAGGGAGAGGGACTTTTCTTACAGGCAGACAGTTACAGGACAAAGGGCAGTGCTTTTAAACTGGAGGAGGGCAGGTTTAGGTTAGGTGCCGGGAAGAAGAGGGTGTTGCACTGGAACAGGTTGTCCAGAGAAGCTGTGGATGGCCCATCCCTGGAAGTGTTCAAGGCCAGGCTGGATGGAGCTCTGAGCAAGCTGGTTGAATGAAATGTGTCCCTGCCCATGGCAGTGGGGTTGAAACTAGATGGTCTTTAAGGCCCCTTCCAACCCAACCCATTCTATGAATCTGTGATTAATTCTAAATCTTGTTTTCTTTGAGTAGAAAAAGCAGGATAAAATCACATAGATTCAAGGCTTCAAATGCTGCTGAAAGGCTGCTTGCATAGATTTTACAAGAAGCAGGGAAATATGTCTACCCAGCAACACACCATGAATTCTTCCTCTTTAGTGGGACTATACTGTAATGGAGATACTACTCTGTATTCATAGTAGCTCCTGCTTCTTCTAGTATGAAGAAAAAAAAGATACTAAGGAGGGAAGATACTGGAGGCACTGAATTCTTTCTTCTACAAACCCTGTAAACCAATTATGCTCAAGTGAAATACCTTCTACTGAGTAATGGTGACAGTTTCCATTGCCACAGGTAAGCAAACTTATTTGGAAACAGCTCCAAAACCAGTGGCTAGAAGTTAGAGAAATATTGCTGCAGAAGCGCATGAATACTTTTAAAAATTCTGTATGTTTCTTTGTTATGCAAAACAGATTAATGTAGATCATTACAGGAGAGTTTTTAGTTTAAGATACTCTTCTTTCATATAAACCCACAAACTGTATTTTCAGGTTTGCCTATGCAAAAATATTATAGTAAAATGCAATGTAAATATATATGTATAAATCAAATATAGCATTGTTCACAGTTGCAAATAAGAGTCACAAGTGCCAACAAATGATAAACAGTTTTGGGGTTTTGTATTTTTTTCCAATAAAAATATTGTAACTAAGCAGTTACAAGAAAACCACCCTACCACAAGTAACCCACATTATGAGGAAATAGATACTACCACTAAGTGTGTAACACATTTCAGGTTGGGCATAGACAATAGTAATTCCTGGGTATTGGAAAAAGTAAGACGTGTTACAGATTAGAGAGTTAATAACCAAAAGTAAAGAACTGTAAAGATTCTGAGTTCATTAGCTTTCTACACTTAAGGACAATTTCATATTCAGTTATGGTCTGAAGGTTTTTAGAATATACTACCGGAGCAGTACATACAATTTCCCACCAAGAAACACTGTTCCAGTCCTCTTGGGCTAGCTATTGCCATAGACATTGCCAGCTAGCAAGGTTTTTGTCAAACTGAAAGGTAGTATTTGCAAACCTCAGCAAATTCAATTAATTCTTTAATTTTTCTTTCTTTCAGTTTCTGACCTAGGTCAGGTGTAGGGGGATTGCCACTACAGTGATCCTGCTCGCTGAATATACTCACTTGAATGATTTTTTTTAATTAACCATCAAAAATTATGCAGCAATTAATTGCTGTCAGAAGTCACTTAAAGTCTATATCTCATCACCATTGAAGAAAGTTCCTTTGGCACCATCCATGATGTGATGATCCCATTGCAATTTGCCCACAGAAAATTAAGGCTTTCATTTCCATACCATTTTTTAAGGAAAGGCTAATCCTAATAAAAAAGGCTATCACTTTACCAGAGTACTTCACAAAAGGCAGGTTTATTGCATCTTGATATTTATAATATCTCATATTCCCTTATTCCTCTTTGCATATGAGAAGAATTTTAAAGTGCAAGTTGCTTAAGAATCTTCTGCATTCTCTCTGTAGGTGAGTACCTCTTTATTGACTTCCTTATTATTCTACATGGAAAAGCATCATTATCACAACTAAAGAATGACATCTTACGACAAGAGCTTCTGCACAGAATATTTGCTCCCAAAAAGAACTAATTTTTATCTGTTCTAAGTGCATCTAATATCTGCTTCTCATCTTCTAGATGTGGGTATTAGTTTTATCAACTAAGATCACATTTCTCAAACTTTTTGTGATCATCTTCTAAAAAAAAATCAATATGGCAATATGATTGCAAAACAACAAATCACTTTCCCATCTTCTGGGATGATGAGATGAACATCTCTCATCTGGGAGAAAAGTGTACAATATGCCTTTTAATAGCTGCATAATGTGGCAATGGTTAATACCATTATGTTTGCTCCTACAGTCTGTTTCTTGCAGGCAGTCCTGTTAACACTGGTGCTTGCTGAAATTACTTCTGTGGCTGTTTGCCAAACAAAGAATGAAGAACCAGGACCTAAAAATTAAGATCAATTCACCTGTACTGAAAAATGTTATTGTTCTTATGGATGATAATCTTAAAATTTATGTTACACATCTATATTTATACTTCAAAATTTTTTTAACATTATTCATTAAACTGTTTTTACAGGCTTTTTGAAGCCACCTGTTTCTGAAAAGCAACACAGTTGCTTTATTACAGTACTAGGAGCATTTATGTGGGTTATACTGTCTTTAATCATTACTCAAATATGTTAATGCTTAGTAATAAGCTTATCACAAAACAAATTCATCTGAAGGAACATACATGCAAGGTGTATGCTTAACCCATTACTGTCAGCAACACACCTTTGCTTTCAAAAATAAACTGGACACCTAAAAAAATCTTCTATTGAGATAGCAAGAAGGATGAATCTATTAAAAAGATTGATCATTTAAATGAATTAAACTGAAATTCCTTCTCTATTTCCAAATACAGACCATAGATCTCCCTGATGATTTATGTGAGAGAATTAATATCTTATTTATCCAAATTAACAAGTCAGGTTTGAAAGGAAAAAACCCTAAAATCTTCCTATCTCAAGATGGCACAGCATTTTCTCAAACATAATACTCATACAGTTTGACAAAAATATATCCAAATCATAACACCTTAATATAGACATTTTCCCAATAAAGTTTCATACTCTCTCATAATCTATCTCCTTTTTTGAGTAAATTTTTCAATAACTTAAAATCACACATGCTTTTAAAATAAAAGATAAAGCAAATGAAACTTGGTTTTTATCTCTGTTTACTGAGATGGACCACCTCCCACAATAATAGAAGAGCTGGGAGAGGGGTGGGAGAAGGAGCTATCTAGGCTGATTCCTTCCCACTGCACAATGTTGAGCGGTGAAAAAACTGAGCAAACATCTGTGAAACAGACTTGATGAAATTTAGCATTCAAGAGGGGAAAAGATAATTAAATCAGCATTACACTTTAACTCTCCAGATGTTGTGCAGAGCCTTCACAAGCCATTGTGAATATAACAGTCTAAGTCCTTGAAACTAGAATCCCTAGAAAGAAAAAGAAATTAAATTTAATTTGTTTCACGTTCAGTGAATACAGAAATACATTCTGATGTTTCCATGTGCAATATTCTAAGGTTTGGGTTGTGGAAGCACTTTGAGCAGGATTTCCAGTCTCTTTAACAGTCAGTCCACATGATTTGAAGGATTAGATTTTGTTGTACAAAAGTGCTATAATACTGTTTGTCATGAAAGACAAGCTTTGGACTCCTATCACTTAAGAAAATCAGACAGAAAAGGTCTTTGCCACCAGGTCTGAAAGACAAACTGCAAGGCAAATCCTTTTCCCTTTGCTGGAACAAGGAGTCTGGTACAAGAGAGAGAAAGATAGAAGAATAAGAAAAAGCTACTGTCCAATTTACTTCTCATATCACATTCTCAATAAAAGAATAAAAAGGTGACTGTCTGTCTCATCTCCCATCACAGTTTGTCTGCTGAAATAGCACCAAAACCCTGAGAGGAGGAAGTGCAGTAGTGGTGATTCCAGCACCGCTGTCTCATTATACTTCATGTACTGCAGAGTCACACATTAGCTGTGGGAGAAGCCTCTCCTGTTTCTAGTAGTTGTTTCAACAGTATATTTTCCCCAGTAACTTGTCTTCAAGCAATTGAGAGATGAAATTTCCCTTCCTGGAAGATTATTTTTGTGGTGTTCTGCTTTAAATCCAACAGGAACTTACACCTAGATCATGTTTCTTCAAAGTCCCATATATCTGTTTTAAAAGTCTTAATTCTGTAACTCTGCTGATGATTCTACATAAATATCTGCATTAACATTCTTGCTTTTACTCTCAGGCAATATCTTCCCTTGGTTTTTCACTCATTCTGGTCTCAATTAATTTCCTACATCTTTCTAGATTTAGCTGGGAGGGAAATTATTTCATCATTCATAAATCCTTCAGGCATTTCTACTATTCCATCTTTTTCTTCATAGAGATTCTAAGCTCTGGACATAAAGTTTTTCAAGAACTTTAGTACTGTGAACATTAGAGCACTCAGCCAGACATAGCCAAAACAAATGTAAATCACAAAAAGCACACAGTTCCAGATCCAGATCTCTGCTCTGTCTCAGGAGAGTCTTATCTAACAGGCTATTTTATTCATCACTGTATCACTACACTACACGGACCTGATAAATTCTTTCCACTTAAGCTTGTAAAACATAGCACTGACTGCCAAGGTTCCAGCTTTTATTTAATGTTTTTTAATGAAAATAATCCCAAACCATTTAGCATAAACAAGTAACTAAGAAGTGTCCAAGGCCAGGTTGGACAGGGTGTTGAGCAACCTGGTCTAGTGGAAGGTGTCCCTGCCCATGGGAGAGGTGTTGGAGCAGGACAACCAAAACCGTTGCATGATTCTAGGGTTCTCCAAGTCTGAAACAACCCTAGCTCTTCCCATGTAGCCAAAAAAGACATAACAACAACCCTAGTCCTTCCCACTTACACAAAAAATTATAACAAAGAGCTGGATGAGGAAAAAAGGTTATGAATAACATCAGTAATAACTGATATATCTTGAACTCTCAAAATAAAGAAAAATTGAGTTAATTTTCATTGGTTTAATTGAGAAAGACAGCTTAAACCATGTGAAGATTCTAAGCAAAGTATTTATACCTGGCTCACTCATTTCATTTTTGGTCCTTACTGAAACTCATTGTACCCTAGGAAGCACATCATGTCATGTAAGGCCAGCCAGGACAAAAACAACAAATCAAAAGAAAACAACAAATCAAAAACACCATGCAAAAATTCCCCTTCCTCCAAAAAAACCCACAAAAAAACAAAAAAAAAAAACCACAAAACCCAAAAAACCTTAAACAAAACCAAACAAGGTATGAGTTGAATTCCTAATCCACTTTGTAGAAGATTAGTCTTCATTTGGTATTTAGCCAGAAGTTTACTAATTAGAACGGAATTCTATCACCCTGAAAAGGGAGTGATGCAAATAGAAAAAGCACCATAATTGTTAGTATTGACATTGTGACTACATGGATTGTTCCCTCCTTTCTTTCTAAATAACAAAAATACAAGTGCTATGGTAATTAAAAGTAAATGAAACTGTTCCAAATAACACGATGCTTCTTTCAACACATTTAAGCACTACACTGTACTCTGACTAAGAAGGAGTAGAGACAGTTCTATTAGAGGAACGAAGGCCTGCTGCACTTGCTATTAAGGACTGGCAATAGCTACAAAATCACAGTCTTGCACAGCTGTGTTTTCTTACTAAGGGCACCAGAACCAGCTCACTAACCCAAAGAAAACTTGTCTCATATTGTTAGAACCTATTATTAGGACTTACAGGAGCCTTTGATAACAATCAAGTGCCAAAGGTAGTAATCTCAGTTAAGAAATTAAACTTGAAGTACATTATCATCTCAAAAGCAGAAATTATGTCCTACAAGTCATGAACGGAGACCTTTTTTCCCCCTCAGCTGGCAACATTTTTTAATGCATCAATCAAAAAAGTGTGGTGCAACAAGCATGCAGCTATCAAATATGAAACTGAGACTGAAGCTGTCAGGGCAGTAGCTCCATATAGTGGAGGCTCCATTCCACTAAATGTTGGAAAGAAGGCTGGGCTTGCTCCTCCTCAGGATTACAAGTACTTGAAGACTTACAGAAAACAATTCTGTTTCTTGTAAAGAAGTGCACATATATAGTGTAAAAATTATTCTGAAAACTAAAAGAAAAATGACTGGATAGTTAAGAGCTTTTACGTAGGAAAAATGAAAATATTTAGATCTACAGCTGGCACAAAACAGTGGGTGTTCAGCATAACCCAACAAGTCAAGACTTTCAGTAGCATTACTTCCAATCCTGTTTTAAGAATTTTTGACTATAGCATCCCAGTGCAAATAGTTGCTATTTACCATATACTTTTGATAGAATCCAATAAACAAAATGAGTATCATCAAAAGATGTAAGTTTTCTTGCATCAATGTAATTCCATAGAATTCAGACAATATTTCAACAAGAAATGTCAGAGCTCATGCTTTTATTTTTATTTCCCACCACAGTGTTTGGAACTTAAATATTGTGGAACCACTTACTCTTCCAGAGGCCAGTCCAGACACCAATCAGGAGATTGATGATGGGAATGTTCAGGTGATGATGCTCTTAATGCAGAGTTTAACTGAAACAAATTTGTACAATTCTGGTGTCAAAACTCCTGAAGTTCCCTAAATAAACATAATTTTACTAAGACAAAGCACTGCTAAAAAACAATCAAAATTATCTCATAGTCACTGTAAGCCTTTTTTTCTATTTAAGATTGTCAGCTTTAAAATTTTATTTTATTTCAAAAGGAAATGCGGTTTTCATCATATGCTTCTCTGAAAGACAGATTAGAGACTCTATTACTCCCTTACTCAGATTTAATTCTACATATCCATTGTCTCAATTTTCCTTGAAAGACAGAAGTTAGCCACAGTTGCTGCAGGTTAAACACTAAAATCTGTAAATATTTCCAGGGATGAAGAGTCTAAATTTAAGGTTATTCAAAAGTAAGAACAGTGTTGTTTGCAGTATTCTTGTGCTGTTTGAGTTGGTAAGGCCAGTGGAGTAGAGCCTGAAGTGCCTGAAACAGACTGATATTTAAGAGATGCTGGACTCCCCAGTGGAAAAGTTGCAGAATGGTAGTCTAGTCATTTTGACTTGAAGGGATGGGGGCTGGATATTGGGTCAATGCGTAACTCCTGTATCTGTGTGTATGGGAAGGATGTGTGAGGGATTGGATAACACACTGGAAAGTTTTGGAGGTACATACTCCTCTGGGTTCCTCGTTTCAGGCTGTCAGTTGTTCACATAAGGAGAATCTGGTCTGTGTTGGATTGGGAAACTGCAAGGTAGGGTGGCTACAACAACCCCTGAGTGCCCCTGTGGCTTAGCCATTACCAGAGACAGACCCACAGAACAGAACCCTGAGGCAGGTCACCAAAACCTGAAGGGGAATGATCAGACCCAGCACCAGCTCATGGAGGTGAATCTGCAGGCAGTGAAAGGGCCTCCTCCAGCAACAGGAGCCCAGCGAGCCGTTAAGAGTCTTTCAGCCACCTACCACTATCCCACAACCTTGTGCCTGGTGCCACACACACTGTAAAGGCCATTGAACCAGACTTGCCTAAATTGACTGCTATCCTTACTAGCATTGTTGCTTTTAAGGGCTTTACTCTGCTCATGTTGCACTTCTTTAATGGTAAAGAAGGTGCTAAAAACGGTAGGAAGTCAGAGTACAGCTGCTTGCACTTCTCCCAGGTGACACTGGGTATGAATGCAGCAGCCAAACTGTGACCAGTGGGGAAAGGGAGGTACAAAGGCAGCAAAAAGGAGCATCAAGAAACAGAAAGGGATAAAAAGGTACACAGGCCATGCACTTGAGGCTGTCCAGGGGTACCTGACATGGCAGTCAGTTTCTGTGCTTGGTCACCACAGCCAGGACAGGAAAATAAATCAAACCTGTTGTTTCCACAGGAGTCCAAACTTCTTCCACAGTTAATAGGATGGGAGGGATGGGGAGGTGCTTTTCCTGACTGGTAAAGACAAAGCTAGGCAGATAGATTAAGCCTTCTGGTGTCACTGTGTTGGTGCTCATTGGTTGCTGACCATGCTGACACTTCCACCTTCTAACTTCAGGCAATATTTCGTTCTGCACCAAGGCAGTAAATCAGTATAAGGTGAAGCCATAGGAGGAGCAGCTGAGGTCACTTAGTCTGTTCAGGCTGGAGAAGAGGAGACTGAGGGGAGACCTCATTGCAGTTACAACTTCCTTATGAGGGGAAGAGGAGGAGCAGGCCCTGATCTCTTCTCTGTGGTGATCAGTGACAGGATCTGAGGGAATGGCCTGAAGTTGAGTCAGGGAGGTTTAGGTTGGGTATGAGAGAAAGGTTCTTCCCCTAGAGGGTGGTTGGGCACTGGAACAGACTCCCCAGGGAAGCACTCACAGCACCAAGCCTGACAGAGTTTAAAAAGCATTTGGATGATACTCTCAGGCACATGGTGTGACTCCTGGGGATGGTCCCGTGCAGGGCCAGGGGTTGGACTGGATGATCCTTGTGGGTCCCTTCCAACTCAGCATATTCTGTGATTCTGTGACTAGCTATGTCAGTCTTATAAAAAGGATATCATATACCCACTTCTTTAAACTAACAACAAAGCCCCAGTCAGTACTCACCTCTGTTGCTTCCGTTATATACTATCATGATACTGACTTTAATAATAATTTTCCTATATTGCCAATTTTCTGATTTTCACTTGCCAGTACTAGAAAAATTGGTTCTAAGCAGCTGGCTTGGATTTTTAATTCTCTTCCCTGTAAGCAAGAGGGAGAGATACCTGCTCTTGCATGACCTTCTGAGGGAAAACAGAAAAGAAATAGAATTCTTTTAATCTTTGCAAGGGCATTGAAGGGACACTGTTTTGATTTTTTTGAAAAAGCCAAAGAAGAAAAAAGGTCTGGACTTTTAAAGACAGTTAAACTAATGTCAGCCCAGATTTTTATATGAGAACATTTCAGTCTTTGCTATGTGAGATTTCTTCATACTGCTTTTGCAACTGACTTACAGACAGCTTAATGGAAGCTAGATTCATTCTTTCCAAAATAATTCACATAATTATGTTTGTAATTCTCCTGAAGTAGAAGACAAATTCTCTTCAAGAATGAAAAATGGTGATCTTTGTCTCAATACAGGCTCAGTCTAATATTTGTTTTTCTAACTAATTGTAAACGAAATGGTGACATTATTGCAACTGTAAACAACCATGTGAGTAACGAATGACCCTTAACTAGGAGAAGAGATTAAGTCTGGAGGCTGATGCAACTTTCCACCAAATAAACACTTCAAGAAGAAACACTTGCAGTCCCTGTCAGGGAACACTTGTACACCATGAGATGGATGCACTCAGGGGGAGTAGGCAGGCTCTTTTAAATCAAAGGTTCTCCTCTATTAGCACACAGTCTGACTCATTCTGTGCAGCTGGGGAAGCCTTTTAAACTGACTTCCACAGTTAATACAAAGTCTTGTAGTTTTTGCTCTGACTTCAAGGTAAAGGAGAATCCAATTTGAAACTGAAACTGAGAAATTTAAGAAATTCGTTTTAAAAAGACCTAACTTCATGTATAGAGATACCCCTTCCAAAACCCTTGTCCTTACTTATGAGAGAACAGAATATCAACAAAGTAATTTACTCCAGTTAAATGAGACACCTGATTCTCAAACCTGTGCTATAATCACATCACTCAGCTTCTTTTAGCCCTCTCTTTTATATACCCAAAATAATACCCAACACTGTAATATCGTATCATGAAATAGAGAAATACTGTTGTTTAACAGATAAGAGACCTATTTAAGACACTAAGAATGTGTAGATAAACTAACTCATGAAGCAGGACAGGGACCATTCTCCTGTGCTGTGGCCAAATAATATGAAACAGTTTCTACATGTTGTTAAACTATCTTCTTAAAAAAATATAAAATATTTGGCCACATTGCCATTTGGGAGGCACCTAACACCTCAAGGAGTACCTGTGAGAATGGGGGTTGGTATAGGTTAAATCATTCCAGAGGGTATAGAGAACTAATAGTCTATGTAGCACTTGCTTAAATGACTAGTCACCTTAACTCTCACTATATATCAAGACAGTATAAATGAGTGAAGACAGATGAGCATCTTCAGGAAAGTGACCCATCCCATCCTAATTCAGGCTATTCCAGAGGGTAGTTGATCTCACTGTCTCATTCTGTTGGCTATACAGGGAACCTACACAACTAATTTAGAAGCATGTATAAGAGCTATACTTAGTGACATGAATAGTTTCCAAGTATATGGCAGATGTACAGCAGAGTAAATCCAAACTTTCCTGTTTATCTGACTATCTAGTCTAAGTCTTAGTACTATATTGCATTTCACCCCAATTAGCTGCAGGAAGCACAACACAAAAAATATACTTGCCTTTCAAAGTGCTCAGTCCCCACCTGTCTTTTGGTGATATCCAGTTCTGACTCAAGCTCAGCTGCTCTGTTTCTGAGGTGAGTAAAATCTTGACTCTGCACAGCACTGTAAAGTCCACACTTTAATTAGATAGCAACTATAATCCTCTAAACATGTAGCCAAATACAATTATCCAAAATTAAAAGGGCAGCTGTATCATGCAATGCAGATTTAGAACATTGTTTTGGAGTTAAATACAACACTATGCAGAAAAGTCAATTAGGGTATAGCTGAGGGATCAGAAGCAGGTTTTTGGTATCTTCTGCTGTTAAAGCAGGCAGGTACATTGGCCATTTGAAAATGCAGCTAGATATGAAACCACCTCTGTTTATCTACCCTTGTAAAGAATGAGAAAAGCCACAATACCCTCCTGGCCATTTACTCAGAGATGGTTTTCTGCTACAGCAAGCTGTTCCTTGAGAAACTGAATGTCAGAGTCTATCTCTTGCTTTGCCATCTATGACCAAAATTCTTTCTCATGATTGGACACAAGCGAAGATTCCAGGCTTTTCATAGATGCTCTTTCATTTCCCAGTTGTTTTCTCAGCAGCTCAGTTTCAGAATGGGATGACTCACACTTGATCTGCAGCTAAACAAAGATTTTAAAGTTTCAGATGCATGTCTATTAAGCTTACTGGCATTTTATTAGGGTAACCTTTGAAAAAAAAAAGATAAATATAAAAAAGGAAGTCTGGGATCAACGAGAAAATTTGCTTTTACTCCAACATGGATGATTAGGGTTATATTCTCCTAGTCAAAATCTTCTGTCAGATTTATAATTTCATCTAATGTACATAGTTGAATATAAGTGTACTTGATACAAATGACAAAATGCTATGAAATATATGGAGCAATGGATTCTGGAGACAGAATCGTTAAAGAACAGGAACTAAGTTCACATTTTGTTGAGGCAAGAAACTATTGATTAACCATTTGCATGCAGGAAATAACACCTGGTAAAACAAGCCAGTATCAGCATCACCAGCAGAGTGAGAATACATGTATTTTACTTAAAGGAGCATCAAGAAGGAACTTGGGGGCAAAAAAGAAAAATTATTAAATACAAACCAAGAGATTAAGTATCTATATATCTTGGGGAAATCGGAAAAAGAATATCCATAAAATCTAGTATATTCCACTGCAAAAGGAAAGATGGACATACCTGAGATATAGCTACATACAAAAAAAATCATAGCATAAGTAGCTAGATGCTGTTTTCCCTTCATCTTTTCAGGTATGCGCTTTAGTCTGTCTACTGAGTCGGTCTGGGGTGCTGCAAACACTTTATCTATACTTTACTCAAGCCTAGTTTACATTAAGCACACTAATGCTCAGCCAAAGGTCATGGGAAATCTGTGAACTGAGACATCTTAACAAACACTCCACCTCTCCAGCACATTCCTCAGAATTTTCAGAGGATAACCATTTTTGTGTTCAAAGGAGGAAGATACTGGGAGAATCAAGATCCTAGGCCAACAGGGGAAAAAAAACAACCAAGAAATAATCTCAGCTGGAGCAGAGGATGGACAGGTCAGTGAGAGATTCTTACTGAAAATACCTGAGTAATCTGGGTATGTATGAATGACTTTTCAGTTTATTCAAGGTGAGTTTTTAAAAATTTGCCTACCAAATACTAATTTTTCAGATTCATAAAAATCAAGGTCAACAAAAATTTCACGGAAAATTAAGAAAATATTAAAGATATTGATACTTCTTAAAACAGTCAATCATTTTAAAGTCCATGTCAAGTTTCATTGCTCATAAACAACTCCACCTATTCTGCTTACTTAGTGACTAGATGTAAAATCCAAGGTATCTTTCATGAAAACAAACAGTAATTTTAAGCCCTGACTTTTGAGTATTCATAGTCAAGCCTTGCAAAATAGCGTCCTTTTCCAAGAGTATACAGCACATAACCTTTGAGGAGTAAGCCCCTGAGAAATGCCAAATTAAACATTTAAAACATTGGAAAATCGATCTTTCATGATCCCAAAGTATATGTAGATCCCTTAAATATAACGTTAACATGAACTTATTTTTCTAATATATTTCACATACTCTTTCTACCTTCTCTGCTGTGGAATTTAAAGGCTAATTTAATAATTGTCTGACTGCATCTAGTTTAATGCAAAGTTGTTGTGTAGATGTGAGATTTGCAAGTATAGTGACTCTCCCAATGTATGTTTTGAAGCCCTCCATCCATTTTCATAAGAGACTTGCTTAACACAGGAATACACGACTTGAGTGCTGCTTCTGTTGTTAAATGCTACAGTAAAGCAATACGAGATAATCAAAATGCTACCACAAAAAAAAGATTAAAACTGCTTCAAAATCCTACAAAACATCTCCATATGAATTTTAAGAGGTAGCAGTAATTTATTCTAGAGTAAAGCTTAATGTTATTTCTTTAAATAACTCCTGTATGTAAAAACTAGAGAGAAGAGTTCTTGCTTCTGACAGCAAAATTAGCTACTGACATTTTAAACTGTATTCCTATAATTCTGCTCCTTCTCCAGAGCTAATAAGGTTGAAAATTCTGCCATGGGTCGCATTTCATTTTCAAATGAGATCCTCTTATTTTAGCAATAAAATGTGTTTTTGCATGTAGATGATGTGTGAATGCTGGGATTCTGTCAGTCATATTTATACTGCTGTCACCTGTAAACTCTGGCGTGACTGAGAGCTGACAGAGTCATGTTACAGAGGAGCCCACAGCCGCAGCAGCTCTGACTCAAAGCATTAAGAATTTTGTACACTTAAAATTAACACAAACGAGGTTTTTCCTCTTTAAAAAATGCCTGTACTTTGCCAAGTGATACTTGTATTCCTGGTCAGTCACTTTTAACCTCTTAATTTTCAGTGGGTAGCAGAATGAGTCTGGGAGGTTAACAGCAAAGCGAGAGGTAAAACACTGTGATTTCCTCGAAGGAGTTATTAGAAATTACATCCAAAGAGGTGACTGTATGAGGAACACATCATACTCATTTTAGCTTTGTCTTACCTAAAAAAAAAGGACAAGGAACACACAGCACTGCTGAGCACATTAAGATTTTTGAATAAAAACCTTGTGTTTTAGATATGTGCCTTGTATAACTGCTATGAAACGGAATAAGACATTTGAAATTCCGATCCAATATCTTGACCCCTTCATGAAGAGGCCTGTTTACTCCTACACTTAATAGCAGGTATGTTGGGTGGAATTAGAAGGATGAAATGTCTACTGGTTTGAGGCTCTCTGGACAAACTAGGACCATGTACCAGTTTTGTGGGTTTTTTTAAAGTCAAAATCTGCCACACAGTCTTCCTGTGCTGTTGCTGTTTCATTATTTTTATGGTCTCATCCACTTTCTGAACAGCAACAATTCTATAATACCTCTCTCAATACCTTCATTCAGCTAATACTGTGTTACACATTACATTTACCTTTAAATGGTCAGAGTATCAATCTTTATTTGATCTACATACATTGCATTTGCAGAGAAGAATCACAGAAGCTCCTCTTATGGAGAGCCTTACATCACATAAAAACCACACAGGCTGCAAATTACTCTTTACATATCAGTGTATATGGGCTTAATTGAATGACACATTTTAACAATTTCCAGGAGGTAAAACAGTCTTTCTGGGACATCATAGCATATATTCACATTCTACTTTTTTCCGCAGGATTTTTCCTTACTTCAAAACAAAAGATGAGAGGTGTTCAAAATTCCATCTCATATTTTTGGATGCATGGCTCTAGAACCTGCTAAGACAGTGCTCAAACCTGGTCCTAAAGAAAAGTCTGATGGAGCAACTAATCCTAGAAATTATTTCCAGGCACATAAAAGACAAGAATATCGTTGTCCTTGTTCAGCAAGCCGGGACCAACTTATCACTGTGTGGGTGTGACCAAAGCTGTGTATTCTCACCCTTTATGTCATTTCTCATGAACTGTTAACAATAGACCATTTGCAGCAGCTGTCCAGGGCACACCCGATCCCTGAGGATGCAAGCTGGGTGTTAAAGAAGCCTGTGAGACAGGAGCTGTGATAACTCCCCTCTGGGGAGGCATCAGCACCTTCACACCCAGCCTGAGGGGTCATGTC
>JAOXXN010000001.1:31121426-31138014 GCA_026770055.1 Myrmophylax atrothorax | reverse complement strand
GGTGCACCTCTTGTCTTGCTAGAGTAGGCCCTGCTGCTCCTGCTGCTGCTGCTTGCATTGTGTTTAAATTCAAGGAAGTAGAAACATTTTCTTGTTACTCTTTCTGTTTCTTGCTAAGTGTCTTTTAAAGTACTTATAGATCTAGAGTGATAGACTTTATATTAACTGAGGAGTGAGAAGTTATTTCTTGTTATATATAAGTTGTGTAAGTGTGTGTTACATTGTAGTTTTCTTTTCATTTTCTCTTTTCTGTATAAATACATATAGTTAGTTTAAGCATAAACCTAGTTTGGAAGGGTTTTTTTCCCTCTCCTTCTTTTTCTCTTGGCTGGTTGGGGGGGGAAGGAACCCTTTCTCTCTGTCTCGGACAGTTGGCATTTTGCCAGCTCAAACCAAGACATCTTGTAAAAATAATTTTCCTTTAATTCAACCATATCTTCTATCCATATCTTCTAATTTACATATGTGTTTGTAAGATTATGTGTCAGTTCTATCGTCCAGAATAAGCATCACCCTTAACATTACACTTGTTCCTGAACAGTGTCAAGCATTAGTTTTGCACATAAGATAAAACTCCAGTCTGAACTCATTCCTGACTTTTAATGCCAGGACTAACATATTAACAGGTTTACAAACATTGTAAAGGTAAAAATGTCATGGTATTACAAGGCTAATTATGCTTTTCTTTATTCCACCAACAAAATCATATGAGAGAAACTACTCCTTATGTTTCCTTATGTCACAAGATAGGAGTTCTTATTTGCTGTACCTCTACCTGCATCTCTTTTTAGAATAACACAGACAGGGACAAGAAGACTAGTGCCTTTGAAGAAAGTGATGTGAAAAGGGTAAGGGAGCCATGTGAGTCCACTGACTCCTATTGCCTGCTTCTGTCAGGCATGGACATAAAGAGTCTTTGAAAGAGGCTGCTTTAGGTAGACCCCAAGTCAAGCTGAGAGACTAGACGAAGTTCTCTCTTCCCTGTTAGCCACTAGCACAGGTTTTATATTTTGCAGACAGTGCAAGGTGAATGACAAGGATTTTTGGCAGCCAGTCACTATCAAGTACTCATGAATAATGCTCACCTTTGAAATTATTAGGAGTGAGTAACAGCTCTGAAATACAATCCCCACCCAAAGAGAAGAAATTGGAAGATTTTTACTTCTAGAAAACGAGCAAGAGAAGCAAGTCTCTTTCTTTTCCTCTCCCCATCCTGGATTTATTTTAAGTCTTACTTTCAGATTTTGGTGTGGTGGAAATCATCAGAGAAGATTCTGCATTATCATGTTTATCTCCAAAAGAAATGTGAAAAGAGCATTTTGTGAAAAGAGATTTTTCTAACTTTAACAAAATTATTCTTCATGACAATTCATTTTAGGAGTGAAATTAGACATTTTTAATTTTGTTTGCTCTGGTATGTCTAAAGCATCCTCTCAGAGACATATGGTGAGTTCTCTCTTACATGTTAATCCTGGTTAAAGTAGTGCAGAACAGTTACTTTGATTTTTGTATACTAAACAATGCTTTGTTGACCAAAGAAGAAATTAAATTCAATACACAGGATTATTTTCAAAAGCAATAACTGCTGTATTTTGCAGATGTGATTTATGCAATAGTAATTGAGACATAAAAAATGCATTTAAAAGTCCAATCCAAATGGGATAAGTCAATCGTGGTATGTATTTACAAATTCATACTCTTTGCATATTGTCCAAATATTTCTAATTATCTTGCTGGGTTTGTCTTCAACTATAGTCACATTTCAGAAATGGCATTTATTGTTGCATGTGTATTTTATCCTTCAGCATGTCAGAAACTGACCCATGACATTTTTGACTCCACCGACCATTCTGCACACTTTTTTAGCTTATTGTGGTTCTAACTATGGAAACAGTTTTCAACTCCTAAAACACAGTGTGTAACAGCTCACAGGAGGTTTTTAGTGGCACCCTGTGGCAAAATGACACATTGCAGAATTCCAGGAATCTAATGCCAGAATGGAAACAAATGGTCCCACATTTGTTTGGTTTTTAGTAACATCAGAAGTCTCACAAGATTCATTTCCCTACCTCTGACCAGCGTTACAGTGCACGGGTTCACTTTTACATTTTGCCAACTGCCTTCAAAGTTGATTTTCCAGTGTTTAGAAGTCCACATGCTTTTTACCCAGTTCATGACCAAATAGCTCACCCCAGTAAAAAGTTATCACCAGTCTAATTTAGCAAAAAGTTATGCCTATTTCAAATTGCTTAAAATAATTTACAACTTTTTTTTTCAATGAGACAATACAACATTCAAAGTGCTGGGACACATATCACATGAAGTTTCTTTTAGAGTCTGTTTCTCTCACTGATCACCACCAGCACACATGTGGTGATGCTTTCTTACTTTTCACTTGCCCTTCTCAACCCACACAGTTCTTTTAAGTATTCAGTAAGGAACTATCACACTCTTAATGAATAAGTTCTTCAGTAGGAAATGACTCTAATCTTACATCTTTAACTTGGAAGTCTTTCATCCTTATCCACCTTCTTTTCTCCTTCACCTTTCAGGGAATATAGCTGTTCTAATGTTTCTTCAACTAGGAGGTAAAGGCAATTCAGGCCACATCATAAACAGTTTTCTCTTATGGAAAAGCAAATACATGAACACCCAATTACATACCCAAAGCCAAACTGCTTCCTCAAGTGATGTCACCATCTCACCTGAATAAGGATATTAACATGGCATTTCTTCAAAAGTCACCTATTCCTAGAACTAGAGAGAAGAAAAATTGTTTACCACTACCTACCTGTCCAAGAGGAATAGCCTATGTGAATTCTCACAACCCACTGTACCAATCTTTTTCTCCACAATTCCTTCATGTCTTGGGACTCCTATATTAAGACAGAATGGAAGACAAAAGCACGCAATGTATCCTTTATGAATACACACACACAGGAAAGAGAGAGGCAGCACATACTTGCCCATAGGGATTGTACTGCAGATAAAAAGCTTCAGCTCATATTGAACACTGTCCCACAGTGCAAGCTTAAATACAGACATGAGCTCTCAATAGCTAAGGTTTGATAGCCTTTAAGAATGGCTTAAACCAATGCAAACCTGGAGATAAGCCGCTACATGAAATACATATTTAATTACTTAGGTTTTGATCACTTCCAGCTTCCTAATAAATTATGCTATCAACATTTAGTTATCGTATCTTCCCAAGTCCTGTGGAGAGTTTCTGTGTATTTCACAAGCCTCCGTGTACTTGTCTTAACACCTTCAGTCTCCTTCTGAACTCGTGAATTTCCAGCATCCACAGCATCCCACGGCAAGGAACTGCGCAAGAATCACCTATTTTATCTGTTGTGCATTGGCCTCTTGTTGGCATGGCCCTGGGAGTATTGCTGGCGATGCCTGTACGTATCTGAAAGGAGGGTGCCAAGAGGATGGAGCCAGGCTCTTCCCGGCGCTGCCAAGCAATAGGACAAGAGGCAACAGGCAGGAACTGAGGCACGGGAAATGCCGCCTGAATATGGGGAAGAACTTCTTTATCATTCAGGCGACCGCGCACTAGAACAGATTGTCGAGAGAGGAGGTGGAGCCTCCCTTCCTCAGTCAGACCCGCCTGGGAACAATCCTGTGCCAAGTGCTCTGGGATGGCGCTGCCTAACACAGAGGTCCAGGGGACACACTGTGGTCCCTCCCAAACCCTCCCATTCTGTGATTCTGTGACTCCATCACAGCCGGTCCTTCCCAGCTCCCTCCTGCTCCGCAGTGCTGTGGCTGCACCGCTGCTGGCGCGCCCTCCGCGCCCCCGAGCGGCAGGAGCCGCTCCCCGGCGCCCGCCCCCAGCACCTCTCACCCGGGAAGCGGAAGGCGCTCTGAGGCCGTGGGTTCCAAGGACGCCGCCGGCTCCAGGGAGCCCGCAGGGGCAGGGACAGGGACAGGGCTGCGCTCCCGCCGTGAGTATCGCGGGGCGGGCGGGACGCGGGGCAGCCGCCGGGACTGAGCGGACACCGCGCCGGGAGCCCCGTGAAACAAAACCGAGCAACCCTAATAGAGCTGGGCTACGCAAAGTAAAACCGCATTGGGAGGGCGCTGTTGAGTGAGGGGAACACACTGATTGAGTTCCTTGCTTTGGTTTCTTAGGCACGAGGACTGCGAGGAGCAGCGACTCGGCCCCCCCGCGGGTGTGCACGGGGAGCTCCGGTCAGCGCCTGAGCGGCATCGCCCGGAGGAGAGCCATGCCTTGGAACCCGCATGCTGCCCCGGAAAGAGCGGGACTGCGCCGTGCCTGCCGCTAGCATTTCATTTCTGTCACCACAGTCGGCCTGCGCTCGCCGCATTCAGCTTTAGCAGGGCAGGAATTCCTCCCATCCGCTGTCCGCTGACTAACAACATGGTTCTCCAGCCATCATTAAAGAACTGCCTTTGGCTGT
Organism: Myrmophylax atrothorax; assembly: GCA_026770055.1. Classification (NCBI taxonomy): domain Eukaryota; kingdom Metazoa; phylum Chordata; class Aves; order Passeriformes; family Thamnophilidae; genus Myrmophylax; species Myrmophylax atrothorax. The sequence goes on along the minus strand of JAOXXN010000001.1, from coordinate 31,133,587 downwards.
CCTGCGTTCTCAGGACTCCAAAAGCTGGCTTCAGGAGCACAGCTAGTGGAGCCCTCGTTATCCAATCTGTTTCTAATGACGTTTACCAAAATCTAGCTGTGGAAGACTGGATCCATGACCACATGGATTTAGAGAAGCGACAAGTCCTTTTCCTCTGGAGAAATTCCCCTGCTGTGGTAATAGGGAGACATCAGAATCCCTGGCAGGAATGCAACCTCAGGCTGTTGAGGCAAAAGAATATAAAACTAGCCAGGAGAAGAAGTGGAGGAGGGACAGTTTACCATGACCTAGGTAATATCAATTTGACTTTCTTCACAACCAGAAAAAAATATGAACGAATGGAAAACCTGAAACTAGTTGTGAAAGCACTGAAAGCCTTGTGCCCGCAGTTAGACGTGCATGTCACTGACAGATATGACATCTTGCTAGATAGGCATTACAAAATCTCAGGTACTGCTGCAAAGCTGGGAAGGACAAGTGCTTATCACCACTGTACCTTACTCTGTAATGCAGATAAGTTTGTTTTATCTTCTGTGCTAAAAAGTCCTTACAAAGGGCTAAAGAGCAATGCTACTCCTAGTGTGCCTGCCTCAGTGAAAAACCTCTTTGAAGAGGATCCTAGTTTAACTTCTGAGATGCTCCTGGATGCTATTGCTAAAGAGTATGCTGTGCAGCACCACACAGATCATCATATCACCTTAATAAACCCAGCTGATGAGACACTGCTTCCGGGAATTAATAATAAAACTAAAGAACTACAAACCTGGGAATGGGTGTATGGAAAGACACCAAAGTTCAGCGTTAGCACTTGTCTTAACATCGTCTATAAAGATTCTGTTCTTGATGTTAAAATAAATATGGATGTAAAGCATGGAAGGATTGAGGTCTGTAACATTGATCTGCCGGAGCAGTGGCTGCCACCAGCACTGTACAACAAACTGGTCAAGAGCCTCACTGGCAGTAAGTTTTGCCCAAACGAAACCACTACTCTAGCAACAACATTGCTAAGAGTGTGTCCACAAGATGATGAGTTGCACAGGAGGTGGAATCTACTATGTGAGAATATGATAATGCTAATGTGACTTGCATTTTGAAAATATAAGTTAAACTTAGGCTTTTTTATTTAATGTGTTGAAAACAAAATTAAAATAATTTCTACAAGCTAATTTTTTCTCTTACTAATCAAACTTTAATCTTGTGCTTTTCTTTAATATTACAATTAAATTTCACAGTGCCTGCACCCAGTGTTCCCAAACTGTAGGATGTCAGCCACTCCTGATGAGACATCATTGCTGCTTAGACTAGGGAAAGTGGTGAGAGCATCCCAAATTGGCCCTGTAGCCAAGTAGGTACAAATGGCTGAGACAGATGGAATGGTGAAGGGGAAAACTGGTGCTGTGCTGCTGCATTGGAGGCCCCAGCATGCATCCTGCTTCTTGTGGATAGTAGTCCAAAGGCTGTATCTCAGCCCTGAGCTGTGTGGAGAGGGACGTCCCCTGGTTTTTGCTTCAAAGTCCTGTCTTGCAGAGCTCTCGGTGCTGCCCCTGTGCCTCCACTGTGCAAGCACAGTAGTGAGCTGAGCTCTCCACTATGTAATGACTAACTCCTACAGTTCCAGCCTGCATTAGGGCTTGTGTCTGTGCACGTGCAAGAGTCAGGGAAGGATCAGGAAGTTCAGTGTTGGGGTTTGTGTGATGAGGGCAGGAGAGGCTAACTGCAACAGAAGGCACACATGCCTCCTTTGTTCTTGCACTGCCTGGCACAAAGTTGGGAGTCTGCTGCCATGGGTACTGGTATCTAAGCTAAACTTTAGGACATACACTTGCAAGTACAGATCTGGGAGAAACAGTTCCTTCTATTACAACTTAGGGGAAAATTTTCTAGTAAAAGGCAACAATGAACTGAAAGTGACAATTTTAATGTTAAATAATAGTTCAATATAAAATAAAACTGTGAAAGAAAGACTCGAGATATATTTCACTGTTGTTGTGAACAAGCAGAATGCAATTCTGATTAGGTCAGAACAGAAGCAGTTTATTGGAACAGCTGTAGGAGAGAACGCAGTGCAGCAGTGACAGACTGCACTGATAACAAGTCTCCAAATGAGGCAGTCACAGAGTTTACATATCTTTATATTACACAACTGTTCACCAAACTGCTCTTGAATAGTAAGAGTTAGTTCAATTTGAAGTGGGAGGCTCATCAAGCAAAAAATCCATAAATTCAACTTGTCAGGGAGTGAGCATGTCCAGGTAAATTCCATTCAGCACAATATAGAAGCAGAACCCAATTTACCCGAGTCTTTTCCCAGGTTAACTTTGCTGGTAGGACTTAAAATGAGACCATGGTATCCAGAAATGAGACAGATAGTTACAGACAAAGAGGTTTTTACCCAATGACTTATGTGTTGCTTTTAGTACTGGCGCTTAGAGGGGAACTGCAGGAAAAAACAGTGGTAGATATAAAATGGAGTGAGAAACACCAGTATCAATTAGGCAAGAAACAATATTGCTGTTAATAGGGCAAGAGAAATAAGGCCTAGTCTGGCCTCAACAAAGTAAAGGAGTAATGATGTTTATGTTCTTTGGGCTGTATTAATCACATTTCTGAGGCTGGGGTAGGAAGAAAAAGTTGGATGAAAAGTTAGCATAACTGATTGGACAGCGAACTTAGAAGACTTACAATCAGGTCTGTAAGGACATCCTGACTTGCAGTGTCCTTGTTTTCTATACAGAAAACCTTCAGCTGAAGCCCCAGTAAGGATTTCAGAATGATCTTTACCTTTCTGGGTGCACTACAGGGATTTCAGCAAGGATCAGTCTGCAGTCCTCCCAGGCCAAGCAGAACATTTGAATCCAAGTCACAGCACCACATTCTGTCACAGAATAAGTAGAATGCAATTTTGATCCGGTCAGAACACTAGCAGTTAGTTAAACAATGCTGATCAGATGAGACAGCTGGAAATATTTCACAGGTGATGACTGCAAGGGCCTATGAGGTGTTACTATGTTACTTCCACACTAACACCTTTAAAACATGACTGGTTGACTAGCACTCATTAGGAGGAAATTACATGCCAGAACTGACCTACCTTTAGTTAAGGAGTGCAGTCAGTTGGGGTGAATCCAGCCCTCAGCTGGGACTGGCTGTAGGGCTGAGCAACACTCAGCTGAACCCAGCAGGGAGGGTGGATTAAGCTCATCTCCACAGATGATGCCAGGAGGGCACAATTCAGGTGATGACCTGACTGCATCAGTGTGAGCAGCAACACAGAAGATGGCTTGAAGTCAGTAACACGATTTCTCTGAGAGTTTGTTTTCCATTCCTTCATGCTCATTGCTCTTCATACATGGTGTTCCTACTGACAGCACAAGGAACTGTTCAGAGAGAAAGGGCTTGGAGGTAAAAGCTGCAGTGCAGCACCAACTGGTACGTCACTAAAGGCTTAATTGTCCATACATACAGGCACTGCATATCCACGGGATCTGCAAGGAAAGCCATAGTCTTAGCTAGTGAATTAAAGCTGAATTAGAAGCAAAAGCTCTTTATTTTGCTGCTGTATATTTGAAATTGCTGGACTTAATTAAAAGACACAAATCTTCACATTTGGGAAGCTTCCTGTACTTACAGTGAGCCTTGTGCCGAATGTGGCTGGATCTGTGAGGCATTACCCAGCTTCCTTGAATTACCCTGTGCAGTGAAGAAGTCAGACAGATGACTAAAGCTACAAATAATACAAAATAATCTTTATTCCCATTAAAAATAGGCATATATTATACAAAACTGAATAAAATTCACAACAGTAACTAGAAAACTAGTATCACAGGAGCAAGTCAGGGAGCTCCTGTGGAATGTTTAGAGGAACAATTAGTAGCACACAGCTCTGTGGCACAAATATTATTCATTTTCCTGATGTAACACTCCAAAGCTGAGACATTGTAAGAAAAGATAAGGAAGGCAAACCATTGACAAATTGTGACCCAGAAAATAAGGCAAAGACCAGCTCCATTTCTTTTTGATTTCTGTGGAATAGATTTGTTGTTAGAGGAAAGGGGAAAGAATAGCAGCATTAGATGACAGAAAATGAAATAATAAAGCACATTAAGGGAAAAAAAGGATAATGGAATACAGCTACAAACATGCTACTAGAATATAGAGGCCTACTGTATTACATGAGGCAGAAAGCATAAGGCACCTATCAGTCCTGAGGCTGAAAAGATTTCGATTGGATCTGCAAAAGAGGCCACTGCCTCTTTTTTATGTCAGAATATTGACTTTGGCAGATTCTTGCTAACAAAGAACTCTTATTTAGGAAGAAAAAGAAGCAGCAGCTCAGGTAATATCTTCTGGTTTCCAAAGGATGATGGAATGACAAGGAAAGACTTTGTCTTTCCTCCAAATAGCATATTCCTTAGAATCACAGAATATTCTGTGTTGGAGGGGACCCACAAGGATCACAAAGTCCAATTCTTATGTGAATGGCCCATATGGGGACTGAACCCATGATGCATTATTAGCACCATGCTCTGACCAACTGAACTACGCAGGGCATCCATCTTTTGAAAGAACTTAACATTAAATTTTGGGGGTTTTAGGGGATTACCTTAGTAGTAGGAAAATAGCTTACTGCAGTTGAGACTGGCATGAATAGCCAGTCACTGGACTTTAGAGAATAAGACTAAGAGAGGATCATACATCCTTTCCACACCTAATGCAAAGGATAGAAATCACGTATATGATCACACATCACAGAATAAAAAAACATACAGGAGTGACAGGGAAGAGACCACAGCTGTTTGCAGCCTTCCCAGTCCAAAATCCATAATGCAGAGACATGTAAGGTAACCCCAAAATGACTGTACAATGAATACTACAACCTTTGTAGGAAAGGAGCTTTGCAAATGGGATGTTAAATTTGGGCTTACTAGTGAAGTCAGCGAAATAAGGTATTACGGGATTGACCAAAACCCAGCAGAACAGTAGTCATGACTAGAATACAGAAATTAAAGGAAATAAATAAGACTGCTTATAAAAGAAGACATGTGACAGCCCAGTTTCCAATGCTTGTAAAGTGGTCAATTCTAAAAACCAAAACTGGCTCAAGACAAAAGCAATATTAAAACCAGAGATGACAGTTAAGAGGCCTTTGAAAGACAATACTGAGGGTCTGCTATGAAATCAAGATAAAATTTAGACATGCATTGTATTAGTTAAGAGTACAGTGAAGGAATTGTACAGTTGTGCTTATGAAAACACTTATTAAAAGCAGTCACATCTGATCACATTTTCTTTGTATGTTTAGTATGAAAGACATCCACTGTTGTTTCATGACAAGGTCTCAAGTCCAAGTCACAGTATCCAATGCTGAAACGACCCTGCAGAAATGGACAGAATTGACATGGTGAGCAGGTGCTGACTGTGGAAAAGCCCACCCTCAGGTAATTAAAGAGGTCAAAGCATTTTTACCTGTGGTTTCTTAAAATAATCAAGACCCCTTCCAATCTTAATCATCCATCCGTTGTTGAATCTGTTTGAAAAATTCACAAATTTGAATACTATGAGTATGTTGAATAAAAAAAGTAGTTACATCCACAGGATGCACAAGCTCCTTGTTTCATTCACAGTTATTTCCTAGTGTCACCAGTACCTCTGTTGACCACAGAAGACACTACTCAGTATAAAAAGACAACTAATATTATGTCCACAATTGGAAAACATGAAACTATGGAGGGCTGATTTTAACCAGTAAGGGCCACTGCCTTCCACTTTGTTAATCGCAGCTGTAATTAATAATTGTCTGAAAAGTGAGGGTTAAGTAGTTTGACTTCAAATAACTGGCATTCTCTCATTTTTTGTATCACTCACCTGATTTCTCGATCGTGTATTGAAGATGAAAATTCAATATTCAGTGTTACTCCATGACTCCTTAAAGACTGTTGTATTTCTTCCAAGCCACTCATCTGCTGACTCCTCCCACTACCCTGTCAAAAGTGAAAATAACGTGGAGAGTTTTGTGGGGTTTCTTTTAACAGATGTTCACTTCTGGTCAGCGCTTCCTACACTCAGCAACAAAACCTTTTTAATATCAGAGTAAACCAAAAGAAAGTAACTTGGGTGAAGGAGGATTCACAGTGTCAAAGACAGGATAAAGAGCGGAGATATTACAGGTACATTTGCTAAGGGATGTGGAGGAGGAGCTCACCCTCAGCCCTTTGAAACTAGATATGAATTACTACTAAAAATAAGTGTAGTAATACTTTAAATTAGTGCAGTGCTAGTTTGAGAGATTTCAGCTCTGCAAAGCCTCTAAAATGACAGTGAAATACAGCTGTTGGAAGAGCAAAAAACTCTGTACCTCAAGAGATGCTTTGCTTTTCATGACATTTTCCACAACAAAACTTTCACAGAAATATCTTTTCAATTTCAGATTCTGCTTACCAAGAATTTGTTAGTTATTGTAAAACTCTGCACTTACAAAATTACTTATGTTCAACTATCACATTTTTATTTTTCTCTTAAGTCTGAGTTTTCTGCTGAAAGCATCAGAGCCTGAGTCTAACAAGTTCAGATAAGGAAGAACAACTCTATTTGCTTGTGGTATCACATGAGTACAGGGAAACAGAAACAAAAATCTAGACACTTACATCATCATAGGAAGTGAGCAAGTGGATTGTTTTCACTTTGCAAGGCCCCTTCACAAGCATCTCGCAGAATCGTAGAAAGTTATACAGCTGTAAAAAGTTTTATTTAATTTAGTAACTTGGAATTTCTCTAGTAGCTACATCTGTATTAGTTACACCAAGTATCCACTTGCCTGGTGAATATGCCTAATGTATGGGTCCTCCACCCAAACTTCAGAAACAATCTCACTGAGGTACTCATGGAAAAGCTTTTCATAGCCAAAGCCTGTTGCATTTTCCTCTATCCTGATTTGTTTATGGTATTTGCCATCTGCAAGGAAAGGAGGTCTTTGTTTAAGTAAAGGTCAGGACACCATTTCTGTGTTAGGACACCTCACCCATAAACGTTCACACAATAGACATTTAAAAGTGAAGGGGTAGGTCGTGGCTCACAGAACCACAGGATGGGTCAGGTTGGAAGGGACCACAGCGGGTTATCTGGTGCCACCTCCCTGCTCGAGCAGGGCCATCCCAGAGCACATGGCACAGGATTGTGTCCAGGCAGTTCTGGAATATCTCCAGTGAGGGAGACTCCACAACCCTCCTGGTCAATCTGTTCCAGGCCTCAGTAACCCAGCACAGTAAAGAAGTTCTTCCTCAGATTCAGGTAGAACTTCCTGTGCATCACTTTCTGCCTGTTGCCATGTGTTCCCGTGGTTGGCACCGCCGAGAAGAGCCTGGCTCCATCCTCTCGACACTCCCACTTTAGATACTTGTATACATTAATGAGGTATCCTCTCAGTCACCTCTTCTAGAGGCTGAACAGGCCCAACTCCTTCACCCTTCTCCCACAGAAGCCAAACTAAAAGTTATTCCAGTGCAGTAAAATATACAAGAAGATGTGCACCATAAACCTGAATATAGTATTAAAAAGTTCCCATTGATGTCAGACAGCCAGAACCCCAGATCTCTATGTGCAATATTTCGTCTGTAGCTGAGAGACAGGGCAGAGGTCTGCACTTTTCCTGTTTTGCTCTGGTTTACTGCACAATCACAGAGTAATAAAAGATCAATAAGTTTATAGGATCAACAGATCAGCCTTATCTTCATATTGATGTCTGGATGGAAACACACACCCACAGGCCATCCTGCAGCACACCAAAGCAATGGCTTCAGCTCTCTGGGATTTGTAAACAGTGATAGGCAAGCAAAGTTCCTTACAAGGCATGCAGTTAGGATGGGAACATGACTTTCTGGAGCTCCAGCTTCTCATACAGTTGGAACCAAGGGTTTAAAGACTAGCCTAGGCATGGTAAGTCATTCAGGATTGCACAACTCTTGCCCTGAGGTATAGAAAAGTCATTTCTCAGGCATAAAACAGTTTCCCATCACATCATTAAAAAAAGTAGGATGTTCTCAGGATCCTTTCTGACACCATGACTGTCAAAGCATAAGCTTCTGTAGAGATCCATACTTTTGGGAGCAGGGCTTAAAAAATTTCTCTTGAAAGTGCAAGTGCAATGGATTTATAAGTAGAAGTCCAAAAATCAAACTACCCAGTCTCTTGATTTGTTATTCTGCTTCCAGCAACAGAAACTTTTTTATCCAACACCCAGAATTCCTCACTCAGGTAATTTTTTCTGCACTGTACAGAAAAACTTGGTCTATTCTCAGGCCTCAATGTCTGTAAATGTAGTGATTACAAGTTAAAAAAAAAAGTGATTATATGTGCTGAAACTTTCTATGCATAGGGTGTGCCACAAGCCTTCACTTAAGGCTTGGCTATGCTAAACAAAATGTGTTGCAAGAAAACATTCCTTACAATGCTTTGAACTGCAGGGTTTATAGAACTGCCTGACAAGCCCGGGGCAAAGGCTGACAAATGCAAAACTACTTCTGGCTCCCACAGGCTTTGTGATCAACTGGCTGTTGTCTCTTAGGTAAAGTTCTTGGGAAAAAGAAATGCTCTCTGCACATTACATAAATGTTCCTTGTTCAGGTGGAAGCCCTGCCTTGGCAATTGTCTGCTCTGCAACTTGTGTGGAAAATGGGGAATGTATTCTCCAGATGCTGCCTGCTGAATGAGGCAAGGCTGAATAATAAAGGAGGCGGGGATCCCAGTGACTTGCAAGTGGGAATTCACTCCTTGTACAGGGATTATAAAATTAAATCTAGAGCCATTCTGTCATCTGACCTTTAGGCTGAATGACAAAGTAATACTGATGAGTGGAAAGCATGTTATTATATCGTTAATTGGAGAATGCATTGCAACATGGGCATGAGATTGCATTAGCAAGCATGACTTTGTCCTGACTCCAATATTTCACCTATTGGTAAAGACATTTGATCACCTTTTCTTATGGCTAAAAATCAGCATTATCAGCATTTTCTCTATATATTTCTCTATAGTGGTGCTTAGAACAGGAAAATGTTGGCTTGTATTTTATGATGATTCCTTTTCAACAAAAATAAAAGCATAATCCACTCTTGTTCTTTCTTCCATTTAAGAAAAAAACCCCACTCTCTAGCATAATGTCTTTTTCTTTTAGATAATTAAAACCACATTTAACATATATTTGCAAAAATTCTTTATCCATGCAAAGCATTGTACATGGTGCATCTAATCTAACTGCTAATGTATTAAGAGACAGTCTCTCATAGTGAGACACAGGATCAGTAGGTAAGGATACTTATGGCACCAATGCTTATGACTATGATAGTACAAAGAATGAAGCTTCACCAGGAAGTTCAATGCTGTCACACATCCTTCCCCTGGGTGTCATGCTTCCTGTTGACTCCCTTTCAAAGAGAGACAGGAATCAGTTGTAAGAGGTAAGGAGAACAAGCTGGAGTGAACCTGAGTTAATGCTGTCCTTAGACATCATTTACACTGATTGTCTGAAAAAAAAAAAGAAAAATGTATACACCTAAAACCCGTTAATCAGCCCAGAATATTCAAAGCATAAAAAAAAAGAGAGTCAAATAAGTGAAGTATTTGAAATACTCCTTTCAGGTCTATGTTGTTCTCACCCTTCAAGAGCCTCCCAAAAATTTCTAAAAAAATTCTTTACAGTATGTCTGCAAAAGCCAAAGGTAAATCAGTTAGCTGCAGAAGAGATGCCCCTGGTATCAGCAGCGATATAGTGGCATGAGTGTGGGATTTCACCTGTTCTTGCCTAGAATTCAGGCAATCAAGGCAGGACAGAGCATTGGGCAGAAGAGCTGGATTTAGAGCAGGCTCAATTGCATCTACATCACATTGCACTGTACATTGACCCAAAGAGAAGTGTTTTAAGTTTCTAGACATCCCTTAAATTGCTCCTTCAGTTTTTAAGGTAAGTCCTTCAGTTCTGTGTGTCAGAACTGTGCAGCCTACAGCTTGGGACTGACTTACAGCCCATGGACCTCATAGTCTATTGGTTGTGAATTTACAAAGAAGTAATCGCACTTTTGGATGAGGACATTGCAGGGAGGTGGCATGAAATGAAAAAACAGGCTCTGTGGAGTGTGGATGTAGGGAGGCATGGGAAAGGGCAAATGGGGATAAGCCAAAACTTCAGTGGGAAAAGCTAGAGACAGGAGGGGAGCTAAGAAGCATGCAACTGATGTGCAATGGCAGGGGGAAGCAAGAATTCAGGCTGTAGAAGCAAGATCCATATTAAAGACATGGATACACTTAATAGGAAAATGGGGAAGGGCTGGACTGGCATGATGGAAGTTACGTGTATAGAGGCTTTTTACCCTTTCCCCCACAGTTTCCACAACAAATAGGATACACTGGATAAACTGAGAGTCCCATAGTGTAGGAGCACTGAACTGGAGGAGGAAGGCACGGGAGTAGGAGGCTAATGTCACTGTGCATAGGTGTAACCAAACTAATATCTGTAGGACTAAACTGCTAGCCATAGAGTGATAATGAAAAGCTGGGCATCTCCTGTGGATGTGTAGTGCCCATGCTTAAAAATCTAGTTTCAGACCCTGAGGAAAGAGAGTCATGTTTCCAACAGAAACCAGCAACTGGTTGTCTTTAACAGCCCATCCACAGTTTTGAGTTGTACATGTCTTCTCTACTTAGTCATTCACTGCTGCTTCCCAAATCTGCCATGTTCAGTCTTGTGAGAAGGGTAGTTGCTGAATATGCACATACCATTCTGCAGCTTTTATTTTTATTTCTTCCCTTTAGTTTTCTTCAGATCTATACTTAACTAGAGGTGTTTCCAAACTGACAGAAGGAAACAGAAACTTCTCCATCCCTGCAAATTTCTGTCTCTCAGTCACCACATGTGGCATGATCAGGTATTAACAGAGGTTAGCTCGTCACTGAAGAAGTAATGCTACTTGGAACAGTGCATAACAGTTCAATCAGAATTTAAAATAAAAAATAACAGTAAGAAGAAAATATAGCAGGTCTCCCTGCCCCCTTTGTTTTTAAGACAGGCACTGCACATCAAGGTTTGCCACTCCCTGGTACCCACATGGTGTTTGTGTCTTCTGGAATGGAGGATGAAAGATACAAACATTGCTGATTCCTCACTGCCCTGGGGTAGTATTGCCTTACCTAGATCACATGAATTTCTTTCCAGGTAGCCTGCTTGCACAAGCACAAAAACACGCTTGCAGGCGCCGTGCCCATACTGGAAACACTTTAGTGAAAGGAGGAGTATAAGGCATGAGCTGCATGGAAGTGCTTCCTGTCTTACTCAGCAAATAAAGAAGAGGTTTCACAGCCCTTGTTCTTCCCCAAGTCCATTGTCACTGATATGCTTCTTCCCCTTTTTGGAAGTCACTTGTGTTTACATCTTGCCCTTGAACTGAGAGGTTCTTTTTACACAAGTGGAAAGAAGAGAAATTATTTCTTATTCTAGTGAGGAATCATCTCATTATTTGCCATGACATTTTTGTACCTCTGTCTTCCCATCACAGGATTTTTATAGTTAAAATGTGTAGAAAGTCTCCCTTGGTTCCATTAACATCTGCCTGCTATTATCCTTTGGTCTGTGAACACCCAGGACAGGGTATTGAAGAAATCCAGTAGTTTATTGAGAAATGAGGAATGCCAGTACAGGTAAAGAGACTAGGAAGCATAGGGAAGCATATAGAGCAAAACTGAGAAAGTAACGTGGTTGGGGTTTTTTCCCAATGCTGGTACAAGAGGCAAATGAAGGAGACTCAGCCAGCCATTAATAGTTCTAGTTTAGAAAACAGAACAAAGTTTGTAAATGTGACAACAGTGAGGACCTGAAACAGACTTAAAGCTGGACTATCGGGGGGACACAAGTAGCTTAAAAGATAGAGGTTGATATACTACAGAAATAAATAAATATACGGCAGAGGAACCGGACACTACACACAAATCAATGTGATCGAGTGCCCATTTATTATACAGCACACATGGTTTATATAGGGTTAAAGCTACACACCATTGGCTAAGTTGAACCTCACACCATCAAGCCACAAACTTTATTTGGTTATAATCCATATCTCACAAGTCCAATGTTTATATTATCTCATCCTAGCTGTTTTCAAGCACCTGCAGAGTCC
>JAOXXN010000001.1:31092849-31108530 GCA_026770055.1 Myrmophylax atrothorax | reverse complement strand
CCTTGTGTTGTTGTATTTATTGTAATATAGTTATTAAAATTGTAACTCTGACTCATAATCTCTTGTGTGTGGAGTTCTTTTCTCCTGCTGGTTTACCTCTAAACCAGCACAGAGGGCAAACTTAAAATTGTTCCTACACAGTTGCTAGAGACTTCAAAATCAAGCCTGGAGAACCCAAGTGCCTGGGGCCAAATAACAACCCTGAGACAGCAGCATCTCAGAGACTTGGTGGAGGCTGGAAAACCAGCAAGACACTCCATTGCCAGCCTCATAGGTACAACAGAGTAGGGTGCAGAGCTGGATGAGTGATGCTGTATGTGAAGGATAAAAATATCACAGCATAAAAATATTGCAGGAAAAGAGAAGCATCCCTCAAAACTTGTGGGTGGAAATCCCAGTTGCTACCAATAAAAATGCTGTAGTAGGACTGTACTATCAATCCTTTATGAGTTCAGTGAGAGTGGTCAGTGCAGCCAAAGAAGGAGTAAACACAGGATGGTGGTAGGAGTGGGAGTTGTGGAGCAGCCTGGATCAATGTCTCATCAGGATGAGATGCAGAAGTGGAATTTTTCATTGCAGTAGATCCCTGGTTCCAGGAAAAGCTGGTCCAACCACCCACAGAAACAAACACTAGAGAGTGGTACAAGGGCCTAATTTGAGGGATGTTAGTGGGAAGCTGCTCTAAGGCTGCAATCCTGCCAAGTGATTACTTTTAACATTGAAATGGGAAAAGGAGGTCATGTGCATCCAATATGGGTGAATTTGGTTTCAGGGAAGGCAATGAAATAAACTGAGGCAAGCATTAGAAACAGTACCCCCAGCTGCAACACTGGCTCCACAGGGGTCCTTGGGATCACAGGCTGCTGCCCATTCTGGACAGCACAGGAGAGTACATTAAAGATAAAGTCACTGGGCTGATGAATAAATCTGGTCAGCTGGGAGATGGACAGACCATCCCCATAAGGAGCACACCTGATGGTCTTCTGGGATGATGTCAGCAACCGCATGGATAAAGGCCACTGGGTGAAGTATAGCTGGGTCTTCAAAAGTTTCTGAAGATTTAAATCAGCATTATCAAGAAAACTAAATGTGGCTTTGCCAGCCAGGAGGCTGTGGAGGCCAATGGCACCAGCACATTCGCAAAGCAACTGGATGGATTCATGGACAGCAGTGCCATACAAAGGGTGGATGTGTCTCCTACCACCCTTCTTAAACAGCTGGGAAAGCTGAGGGCACAGGAGGAAAATGGACTGCAGAATGCAGCCAAGTTTCTGTGTCCTCCCCAGGCAGCATCTCTTCCTGCGGCTGCTGGAGACAGACTTTGGGGTGACCAATCATCAGTATTACCCACAGGGCATTTCTTATAGTCATCTGACATCTCTGGTTTAGAGGGGGGCTGGTGTTGCCTTTTCTGGCCTTGATGAAACATGAAGTTGTTTTATAAGGAGGAAAGTCCCATAAGATGAGCCTAATATTTTGAGGGCCTGTCTGGAGTGTGCTCCAGGCAACTCCTATAGAAGCTCTGTGCCAGGAAGAGGTTGCTGGCTGGGAAATCCCAGCCCACTCTTTCAATGGGTAAAGAAGCAGAACAAATGCAGTTATTCAGCACTGTGTCGCTGTGCTGACATTTCCCTTTGTTTCCTGCGATTTGGAGAGAGAGACATGGACATGTGGCTCAAACTGATTCAATTCCAGCGGTCAGAGTCAGCCATCAGAGTAATCCTTTCTCCCACATGGCTTAGGGCTTTGGCCCACAGGGGCTTGTTTTTGGCAGTGGTTTCCTGCTGCTTCAGTTACTGCTGGAACAGGTTGTTTAATTGGTCCCTCTGCCTGGTGTCTATGAAAGCCAGTCACTGCAGCCCCAGACTCCAGACAGATCCGTGCCTGAGCCGGGGAGGGATCAGCCCATACCACCTGCAGCTTAACAAGTCGGTGAGAGAGAAAGCTTTGCTACCTCACATTTGCTCTTTATTGTAGGAAGCACATTTAAATACATTTCCCTGCACTGACACCAGTTGTGAAAACAAAACACAGGACCCTAACAAAGAAGCTTTTTCTTCCCTGTCTGTAATTTGCCTTTGATTTGCTTACTGCAGATTTTGAGACAGCAATGTTAGCCTGGAAAACTCCTTAAAAAATACCTATTGCATTTCCCCTCTCTACAGCAGCATGGCTATAAAGAGAATTGGTTTTGATTAGATATTAGGAAGAAATTCTTTACTGTGAGGGTGGTGAGGCACTGGAACAGGTTGCACAGAGAAGCTGTGGATGTCCCATTACTGGCAGCGTTCAAGGTCAGGCTGGATGGAGCTCTGAGCAACCTGGTTTAGTGGAAGGTTGGAACTAAATGGTCTTTAAGGTCCCTTCCAATTCAAACCATTCTGTGATTCTATATGACTTCGAACTACTTTTACATGTTAGTCTTGGCTGTTCTTTAAAACAAAGAATGTGGCATTGTTTCATTATACTGAAAGTCTTTTAAAGTATCCAATGCAAATCTGCCACCAGATAATTCACTGCTACTTGCCTTACCCTCAGTGGGAAGGGAAAGATGTCAGTCATTGCCTTTCATTTTCTATGCATATTAGAAAATCATTACTGTGTGCTTTTTCTCTTTTCTGGAAAAAAAAATCTAATTCCTTATTTCCTACAGACTTTGCTTTCTATCTAAGTTGTGATTGTCTTGAGAACATTTTTGGTGGTGCAACAAACTCAAACGCTGTTGCCAAGTCCCACTGATGCTGACAGATGAACACCTGAGAGAAGTTACCTCCGGTGCTTCATACACAGTGCCATGAAAAGTGTAAAACTCCAAATGGGATTTTCCCTCTTTTTTATTTCTTCTCCCCTCCTCAGCTGGCATCAGCTTCTTTGTTTCCCACTAGAACCCCCAGTCCTTTCAGTGGGATGTTCACCTGTCTGCTATACCCCTGCTTGACCTGCTCAAGTGTGTTGCACCTCTGTTTGACTGATTTCAGTAGTTTGATTCTTAACTGGTTTTCATAGTTTCTAACCATCAGTGGAAGAGCTTGTGTTCCTGCTCAGTGTAGCCCATGGTTTGATAGCCAGTGCTTTTTGTACTTCACATATGAGGGCACTTCAGATTTCTGCTGAAAGTCTTGTTGAGCTCATAATACATCACAACCACAGCTTCTCTCTTGGCCACTTACCTGGTTAGATAAAGACTGTGGTTGGTCTGAGATGTTTTTTCCCTGCCAAGCCAGGCTGCTAGAACCCTCCTAACTCTTGCTGCTTTGTCAACCCCCAGGATCTCTTGAACCAACCCTTCAATCCCTTGACATCTTCCTTAATGTTGCAGCCAGATGACCTGGAATGTGATTCCCTGGATCTTTCTTTCCCTCTAATTTGTCTTTTCTCCTTCCTTACCTGATCTTCTGGGTTTTTTTATATGTTACTTGGTGTTAGATCATTTACTTTGTAAGATTTTTTTTTTCAGTGGACAAAAGGGTGACCAAGAATGTGACTGCAGCTGCCCTGTCTACACCAGGCAGAAGAGTAACTTCTGGTAACATGGACACAGGTGACCAGAAAAAGATCAGAGGGAACAACAATCTGAACTCATTGTTTATCAGGAAAGCTTCTGCTCAATCTTAAGGCAGCATGCCAGTGTTAAGCTTTCCTGATTATTTACTCCTTCCTACCAATTTACCAAGTTTCAACTCATTTTCTGCAGAGATTCACTGCAAGGTACTGATACCCTAAAGCAATATTTGCAACAAAACATGAAATTCCCATAACTGTGACTTTTAAATAGACTTAAAAAAATAAATAATCCTTTGTGGCTATGCTGTGCAAGTCAGCAGGCAGGTCTGCAGGCCCTTGGATGTTGCCACCATAATGTGAAGCAGCAGCTTCATGCGTAGCACTTGCTTTAATTGGGCTCCTGAGGAGCTCACAGGCCTGTGGGGATGGCAGTACCAGTAACAGTGACAAGGAGCTGGCTGTCAGTGACTGAGGCTGACATGAAGGGAACCAAGGAAACCTCCACCCTTGTTCACCCTCCGAACTCAAACCCCAGCCTTGTACTCATGGGCAGCAATGAGATTCCCTGCCCCACTTGAAGTTTATACTGATCTACCAAAACTGCATCCATAGGCTTTACATAAGAGTTACATAACATAGATGTTTACATAACATAATGCACCAAAGGCTTCATCCTATGACTTTAACATAAGCTATGTCAAGTAGAGGGGGTCAAACCATGTGATAGACTTCATACATCTGTATTTAAAAGTAACAATTTTAGTAACACTATATTAATATAGTGAAGAATTCACTAAAGACTAAGTAATATATAGTTTGATACCTGTGGTGGCTGAACACTGAACTGTTTACTGTAGTCTTAAAAAAACCTCAGTAATCTTAGAGACATCCTAGAGTTCCCACTGGTCTCCAGAGGGGATAAAATGGGTTTGCTTATGAATATGTTTACCATGCAGAGCGCTTGCCGTGACAGTAAGCAGGTAAGTGACTGGCAAGACAAGGAGCATAGCATTATAATTGTTTTGGTGGCAAAAACTGTCTCCAAACCAGCTCTTGTGCTTCCTGTGTTGACCCTGCCTGGCAGCCCAGGCACACACAGAGCTGCCACACAGGGACTGCCAAGCACATCACTTCTACATCAGCAATGGTGACAGCCAGCAGAAAGATGCTCTGACACTTCCAAAATGGTAATTCAAAAGGCTGAATGTGAATGTCCTTATTCCCTAATTCAGTAGCTGAGCTCAGGCTCGGTTCTTCTGACCTATTGAGTCTGCAGCACCATTTTCCTCTCCCTGTTCTGAAACTGAGTTTTAGACCCATTCCAAGAATACCAAATTGGGTTATTTACTCATGTTGTAGATTGTTACCTACTTATACCCCATGAAATTGAAGAAAACCAACACTCAAATTTAATATTTATCTTTATTTTCTCTCTTATTCCTATTATTATTCTCAGTATTATTCTCATTAAACCAAAATTGGCACCCAGAGACCCATCCACACTGAAGACCACTTTCAAACAGACCTTATAAGCCCAGAGCTAACTCACTGCTATTAGAGGCTGGGATTCCTGGCAGAGGGATGGTTGCTGAAATGCTTTTAAATTTGGAGGTAACCCAGCATAAGGGTGCCAAACCTAAAGCAGGAAGGGTTGTGGTGTTTTTTACCAACACTGTTGATGTGATACAGCTTCTGGGGTGGGTACACACAGAGCTAATTCCTGCTCTGAAGGCTGGTCTCTAATGGAAAGGTGTTTTGCATGCCTGCTGTGGCACTTGCAGTACTTTCTACATCGAGGATTTCCCCTGTGTGATGCTGCCTCTCACCCTGAAGAGGTCCCCAGCCTCACCATGGCCATGGGCTCCAAGGCTTGGGAGACTAACCGAAGCATGTTCAGCATTGTCCTCCTCAAGGCTGGCTACAGGAATACTCAGCTACTGCAGAGACCAAAGGCTTGGTGAGAAGTCTCTTCATTGCTCCAGAGCCAGCACCATCAAGGCAAAGAAAAACTTTAACTCAGGGTCTCCATCCCCTGCACTGGCCATGGAGACAGAGGGAAGAGGATGGAGACAATGGGAAGAGCACAGCTGATAACCCAGGGAGAGCTGCTCATGTGCTTGGGTCTGGGGGGGGATGCATGAACAGCCCTGGGTTCAGCTCTGAACAGGAAGAGTCACCTTCCTTACTCAAAATTTAAACATTGTTGGTCTGTACTTATCTGCCTCTCAGAGGCCCCAATTTTGTGGTATTTCATCCCTGTGGGTCCCCTGGAAGGCAGTGCGAGCTCACCCATCAGTGAGTGGGGAGCTGGGATTTGCTGGAGCGAGCAGGGTGCTGTTGGCAATGTCACCAGCATCTGTCCTGCCAGACCTGCTCTGGGCACTGTGATCACTACTGGGCTAGTCTATGCATCAAACAGTCTATGCAGAGGAGAGGCTCGGTGGTGGGGTGGGTTTATGAGCTAGAACCCATTTCTCTTGAAGTACTGGGCTCGTCTAATGACGCTGTTAACGTAGGTGGTGTCTCTGCTGCATGGGTCTTCCTCGTAGACCTGCAGGTTGCCCATTCTTGCATGGTAGGTGCAGATTCCCCCTGGAAAGAGTTAAGAAGGAGTTGTTATGGGCTTGTTAATAAGAAATACAGATTTCAGAGTAAAAATTCCTAGCTGAAAGGCCATGCATCTCACCAAACACACACAACTGCTTGGCAAAGTGGTAATTGTGCATTATTGTTTAAAAGTGACTGATTTTGTAAAATCTTCCTTGCTGCAGTGAAGGAAGCCATAACTGTCTCCAAATGCAGGTGGAAATGGCATGCTGTTCCTAGAAAAGGGTGTGATGTAAAAGGCAGTATCAGAGCAAGGATGGGAGAGTAAGTTATAGCATAGGGTGAACAAACCACCATGTAGATAACATGGACTACCAAGAAATCTGGATTCCAAGATTTCTGGATGCAACAGCTTGCCACTATAAGCTCATTGTGTCCCTTTCTGCCTCAGTTTCCCCAGTGCCTTGTGTTTGGTTGTTTTCTACCTTATTTATCCACTCGATACCTATTTCACATTGCTGGTCTGCTGGTTTGGAATTGCCTCTTTTAAACTAGAAAACTGGGCTTGGTTGGGGATTTTTATTGTAATAGATGCTGTAGAATCTGTCAGATTGATGCACTTTTTCCCTGAAAAGCAACACCAACAAGCACACAGCACTCCCAGTGTACCCCTTTCTCCTGTGTAGCCCATTGGTACCTCTCAGCTGCCGATCCCAGGTCCAGGTAGGATGTCTTGCCCGTACTTCATTAATCGAAAGAACCAGGATAGTTGAGCACTGATTGATGTGTTCTTCGCTATCCCACACTACGTAAGGCTGCTGCAGCTGTCTGCTGATCTAGAAAAGACAAGCAAGAAAATGGTTTTCCCTCTGAAGGCAACCCTGCTGTAGTTTCCTCCTCATTGTTGTACTCCCAGGCTGCAACTCATTGAAGTGACCTTATTCAGGACAACACTTTGATGTAGAGGGAATGTGTTTAACTGGCATTTTGAACACAGGAAGGTTGGTTGCTAAGGTAAGGCCCTGGGATATGCACTACATGACTGTGCTTTCACTCATCACCCTGTGTACCTGCATCAAGCCGTACTTCTGCCGTCCCTGATCCCAGCCGTTGTCCAGGAGCAGCCCAACACGGCTCTCCTGCGACATGATGGCACCGATGAGAGCTGGGTCCAGGCACAGGTTTCTGGCTACTCTCCTGATCGGGACCTCGTATTTCCTCAGGCGTACAAGGTCTGCCTCAGCAGTCCTCCGTATCATGGCATACCCTGCGGAGGAGGAAAAACTTACACACATCCCTGTGCAAAACCCTCACCTTCCCCTTGAGCGGGTGTATCAAAGGAGTAACTCAAGTTCTGAAGAGACTGCATCTACACTGAGTTGGGCAGTGGAGCTTGGGAAACAAGCACAGCCCTACAGGCTCCGATCATGGCCAGTGAGCTGCTGTGCCAGTACCCAAGGATGACCAGTGGAAGAGGGAGGCTTCTTAGGAGGTGGGACCACATGTTCATGGTCTTCTTGTGCCATTCCATTGGAAATGCAGCTCTGGAGTCAGAAAACTGAAATTTCAAAATGGATTTGAAACAATAGAGATATACATTACTGCTGACTGGCCAAACTGCAGTAACAGGTCTGTTCTGCCTAGAAAAATATGGGGTTTTTTTAAAGCAGTTTTGGAATGGTTTGAAATCAAGCAAGTGTGCTCAGATCTGTGCTTGGACACCAGCAGTCCAGGTGTCTGCCCTGGAAGAGCCTACATCCAAGGTACATGGCAAAATTCCTGGAAATACCAGCAGAATAAACCTGACACAGTCAGCTGTGCAGTGACACAGGGCAATAATACCAGGCAAGAAAGAGAGAAATGCGGAGTTACCAAAAAAGAGTCATCCAGAGGTAGGATGGCTACACACCTGGGACCTTTGCCCTGTAAACTGTGTCTCTGGCAGGTCACCACTGGTCAGCTCAGCCAACAGGCCCACACTCAGGACCTGCCTATGCACATCTCCCCCTTCCAAATACACGGGCCCTGAGGTTTTGTGAGAATGCTGATGTCAAAGTTCTGGCTGATGAAGAAACCATTTTGACTCAAAAGGGGTGGTACCCTTTCCCTTTGCTTTGAGAATGGAGATCCTGCCTATGGGACCTGAAGTTTGTCCTTCTACTTCCCATCAGATCTGGAGGCTTCACAGCACTTGCCATTTTGGGAGAGGAAGTGTCACTTTCTCCCTTTTGGATAACTGAATAGCTGCACGACATTTAATTTGGCAATAACAGAAGGTAAAGCATCTCTCTGTCAGGTAGAAGCAGGTTGATAAATCAAGCAATGAATGATACCTACCACAATCTGGGGCTCTTACAGGTGTACAGGAGATCGTGGGGGCTTGAAGAGCACTTATATCACCATAGCAACTGTAACTCACGGATGGAGCTGAAATATTAAATGGAGGTGTTTGAACACATAAGATCTCAGAGCAGTATTGTACAAGTGCTGCAAGTGCATACGAGTCGAGCATGAGGGAGTCATCCAGACCTGCAATCCACATGCCCTTGTGTTGGCCCTGCTTGTATAGTTGCCACTGCTCTCCATCAGAAAGGC
The DNA here is from genome assembly GCA_026770055.1 of Myrmophylax atrothorax. Taxonomy (NCBI): domain Eukaryota; kingdom Metazoa; phylum Chordata; class Aves; order Passeriformes; family Thamnophilidae; genus Myrmophylax; species Myrmophylax atrothorax. Next base: position 31,099,884 of record JAOXXN010000001.1, on the reverse strand, counting down.
AGAAAAGAGAAATTTGTCCTTTTCTAATTGAATATGTTGAAGCAAGTGGATCTTATGAAAATTTAGATGAATATGTGCTTCCCCAATTAGTTCTAAAGGATGGTGTGGGTGAGGAGAACCGCAGTCTCTGTATTTTCAGAGGGCTCCTCCCATTCAATGCATCTCAGCTTTCAGGACCCCTCGGATGATAGTTGGAGGTACCTGAGCACCCCAGCTGGGAGCATCTCCTGTGTCCTTCTGTAACTTGGTGAGAAATTGATTCATGAGAATGCTTGACTAAGTCTGGGAAAATCACCCTGTTTCCTCAGTAACTGAGGAACAAATAGCCTCCATCAAACAGCTTGCCACATTTGTGAGACCGTTTCTGAGCAGGCAGAGAGATTGGATAAGGTTAGCCGGGAAAATCAAGGGGAGGTATGTCTGTGACTCCCTTTTGGTTTCAGTTCCATACTCTGGATGTGCTGGTTTAAAAGACACATGTGGGCAGCAAACAGCCTCACACAGCAGCCAGGGACCCTCAGCCACACAGAGTTTTACAGAGCCATGCAGAAAGGGACCCCCTGGTCTGACTGCACACCTCCTCCCTGCAGTCCTGCAAACAATTCCCAGCGTGCTTTTGACAGCAACCCAAACCCATCTCACCAACAAGGGCTGAAAGGCCCAGCAAGAGCAGTGCGGGGATCATGGCGATGGCTCTCCTCAGCTGCCCCACGAGACCTGGAAACACAATGGTTTGCAAAACATGAAGAAATCACTGCTGATCTTCAAGAGAACTGTAGGAAAGTTGATGTGCCCAAAGCTCCCACCCTGAGGCACCAGATGGGGATGGCATTAGCCGAGGAGGGGCTGGGGAGCAGAGGCACCCTCTCAGCAGCACACTTTTGCCTTGGGGAGCCTGGGATCAGGGAGGTCCCTGTTGGCAGCCTGGGTCACCAGGGACATTTTTAGCCCCTCTCAGTTCCCATTGCTTGCTCACATGGCCCCTCCTGAACACCCATAACACCCGTAGCACATCTTTACAATGAGAAGGTAAACTATCTTTGCTTTAATTTCATAGATGTTTGAAGAATGATGTGTTACAAAGTGCATACATCCATTGCTTCTCTATTGAAAAAGGATTTTTGCTTGGCTTTTGGAAAAACTTGTTTTCAAAAATCAAGCAATAATTCTCTGCTAAGAGCATGCAAGACAACCCCAAGATTTATTTGATGAAATAATACTTCTCTGCGCAATAATAGCAGATAGTCACTTTAATAAATGCATCTGTTGTGCTTATTAACAAAATTAAAAAATGTTATCAGAGATATTAGCTATCAAGTGCAAAAACATTAACTGAACTTGCCTTGCTGGTGAACACATTTAACCTGAGCAGCTTTTATGGCTTACAAATACTTTTTTCCCCAAGAAGATTTCAAATACAAAACACAGCACGAATCTTGTTGACAGTCATCACTAATGCTGTTAACACTTGAAAACACATTATCAATTTTAATACAGGGTGACCTTTTCTCTAGCCTGCATTTCTACTGCAAACCAAACTGCATGGATACAGACACATGAATAGTCCATCGGTGCCATTGGAGGGACTCCCTTGTCCTGAGTGAGCTTATTCAGGCCAGCAAACATCCACAGATGGAGCTGGGTACACATGGGAGCTCATTTGACCTCTAACACTAACACTGACTATTCCCAAGCCTGGATCAATATAGCTTGACCCAATACCTATGAATTCAATGGCACATCCATATGGGTCCACATCAAAAGCTACAGGCTGTAGCGCTTTCTATGTGCAGGAAATAGCCATATTATACAATTTTAAGTTACCAGGATTTTTCTTTTCCCCCTCCCATCACAAAAACCTCACAAGCCTTAGGCAGAAACAGTGTAGCAATCACAATATTGACAAAATGCTAAATCAAAACAAAACAAAGGCATCTGGCTCTCAGTAAACATTCTGTGAGTGAATTCAGACTCACCTGTCTTCAGTCAGCCTTCCTCTGAGGCAGGTCTCTTGATGACTTTTATATATACATGTAGGGAGAGGTATCCACCCTATGGGCTTTGGAATGTTAATTCCTACCTAGTGTGATGACTGTTTTAAAGTACAATAAGTAATATATATTAAGAGCTTAGAACTCTTATGATTTCTTTCATCCAAACATTTGCAGAAATAGTTGTTAGTCAGACTCAGGACAACTCTGTGAAAGGAAATAAGTACTGGTTTTCCTCCATCAATAAACACATTGATGCACAATAAATGACTTGCAGAAAGTATTGCAGTGAATCAGTGACAGAGGCTAGGCAAAAATCAGTTCCCTGTATCAGTTCCCTGTCTTGTGCTCTCCTTGCTTAGTGTCTGAGTTACCTGGGAACATTTTTGGAAGGATTTTTTTGTCTCATTTCCCCAATGATTTCAGATTGGCAAGCTTTTAATTAGGAACTGTACTTTCATACAAAATTTTAAAAGGATAATTAAAGAAAAACATCTCACTGCTTCATTGCTTACAGCAAACCTAATTGAGGAGGGGAACTTGAATATTTTGGGAACAGAGGCAGGGTTTGTCTTTCAGATTTAGGGAGGCAGGATGCTGCAGCTGAAATTAGGAAGAAAGAAACTGCGTTCTCTGCAGCTGAAGCTAGTGGGAACACACAAAGGGTCTCTGAAAGACTTTCACCTTGTGGCCAAGAGATTTTTTACATATCTAAAACATCTGAGTCACTTGGAAAGATGGTCTAAGAGCCCAGTACCCTTCAATCCCCTCCCCTTTGCCACGTTTTTCTCTTCCCAAGACTCTGCCCAGCATGTGTGGAGGGTAGGAAGGCAAGACTTTTTTCTGGTAGCTTTCTCTTGATTATTTAATGAACCACAAATCCACCCATTGCTCTTTTGGGCCTGAGATGTGGCAGGTAGGATACACTGTTTTGGCCAGGTACTAATTACTGAGTTCAAAATCAAGTGATGGCTATCAGTTTGTAAAGCACAGGATATGATGAAGGGGGCCTTGTCACCTTAAAAATCAATAAACACAAGTATCAGAGATTTAGATCCTGAGACAGTAGGAAGGAGGAAACCTTTGCTGCAGAACCTAGCCCTGTTGTTACAGAAGGGTTGGAACATGAGTTAAGGTGAGTCTTAAGTATAGAACTCATGATGACATCTTCCCAACGTTACAACAAGACTAGAAAATCATTCTTCATGTGTGAACCTGGTATCTTACTGTGGTATCTCAGACTAGACTATCACTTAATCCTTTTACTGGAGCTTAACATTTTAAATAGTAGAGGTTTAACAGGTAGAAAATAGAAACATCACATGTACAGTGTGGCTTTAATATTTTCAAAAGGAAATAGTGACTGAAGAAATGCTGGAGTGGGAGAAAAACAGGAGAAATGATCTGGGAAAAGCTTGTAGTGCTCAGCTTGATAGCAACAAACCCAGTAGATATATTACTTTACCTTCTACAGAATAACATAATCTGTATTAGAAAGAGACGTATTCTCTCAAAGAGATGATAATAATTTATTATTAATATCCAGTTATGTTTTATAAAAACAGCATCATGTTAGTGACCATAAACTAGTGTTCCTCTGTCACAGAATCTATGTTCATGCTCATGACTTGGACCTATTTTTGAGAAGTAGCCTCTGACCTTAGAAAAGATTTCTTTCCTAATGCATTGGCTACTTGCTGACAGTCCTTAAGACAAAGGTTTGAATTTAAATGCTGTTTGTCTTTGCTATGTATTTTTCTCTTTCGTTTATTAACCATGTAATCATCTATTTTCTCTATTTCACAGTAGTCACATGAATTCTTAACACCTCCTCTGCATTGCATTGCTCTTTACATACTCATTGAGTGGCGATGTTTTATTTTAAGTGCAATTATTTTTATCTGTGCTGCTGTAGGCTCTTAGGTCTCTGGGACAGACTCCTTGTATTCACATAATTTCCAGTGTAGGCCCAAATAAGAGGATATTTTTTCAGCAGCATTATGAAGTGGACTTTCTCTCACTAAAACCCTCTTTATTCTCATAAAATTTGCTGACAGCCTTGAGGAGTAAAAGCCAAAAGCAGGCAGCCTCTCTGGAAACTCGGTCGTGCTTCCATAGGTCGAGCAGGGCTCTCAGGCAGTGCATTTGTCCAAGGCACCCCCATGTAATGAGAGATGCAGGGTGTTGGAAAACACCATCCTCTGCTCAGAGGCCTTTGTGAGGCTGTAAACCCAGAGCATCAAATTCAGGTGAACCACCTAATAAGAGCAGGCTGCATCTGCCACTAGTACAGCACAACTTTTCATTTTTATGATAGATTCACTTTGGACAATTACATCAAGAGTACAGTGCCAATGCATATTCTCCTTGTGCTGGATTGTGGTCAGCACAGCCTGCAACTGGCAGGGAGGAGATGGAAAGTCAAGCAAAGAGGAGCAGTTCACTTGTCAAACAGTATCTGCATCTTCTTAAATTTAAGAAGCAGGACAGCTTTCTGGTATTCACAGGAGCATCCTAGCAATAAGCTGCAGTCAGTGACCACAGACATGGTTTCTGCATGGTCTGTCACTGACACTGTTACATTGAGCTGAAGGGATAACAGAGTGGACAAAAAATGTTGGCTGACAAAATTGCATTTTCCACTTGCTTTACATAAACTAGAAGGGGCACACCTGAGATCTAAAGCATACCAAGGTTCAATACCAACAGTTCTTTCCTACTTAAAGATTTTCACTTTTTTTTCTCCCCCTCATACCAAGTGAAGTGTTTTCATTCCACTCAATGGAAATGCAATCTAAATGGACCATCATTTTTTAAAAAGCATTACATATTGCACCTGTTATTCTCCTTCAGATTGCAGATTGCAGCATGTCACTGAGTGGTGAGAATACTATCTAAAATTACCTGGAACAGTACCACATTAATTATTGTCTCTGGTGAGTTTCAGCTGGTTTCATAACATGGACAGGCATTTCCCAGGTTGTTCCTTTTGTCTTGGATGTAATTATAGGTAACACCAGGTATTCACAGACTTTGTAACTGCTTTATAGGGAAGCTGCCCATCACTGCTGACGCACATTGGATGCCTATCACTAACTGACCAGTTGAAGATGTATCTGTAGCATCATCTCAGACAAACCCTTCAGAGCTGTCCTTCCCAACTTTTAAAGAGACACACCCAGTTTAATAATTGAATTTCCATAATTCTTCTTTTCTACATCAAGTATACCTGGAAGTAATCATAGAATCATTTAGGTTGGAAAAGATAATCTAGTCCAACCATTAACCCAGCGTGGCCAATTTTGCCACTAAACCATGTCCCTAAATGTCTTTTAAATGGCAAATATCTTCAAACTTGTAAGACAAGAGGCTCTCAGTTTTCACTGTGTTCAGAAGTGAACAAGCACTGAGGGCCCCAATTCCTCCCTTTATCTTGCCTTTCTGAAGAATGCAGATGAGCACAGAGCCTCTCTCTAGCCACAGTATTTATGAAGGAGGAAAAACTCTTTTAATTTTGTTCTCTAAAATGAGATTTTGAGTTTTACTGTAGGAAAGGTGTTCTATCAAAGAGGTCACTGGCCTGGATCTTATGAGACCTCAGTTCACATCCCAGCTTAAAGACACATCTATCACCCAAAGCAAGTCCTTTGGAGTTTGAGCCAGGATAGGGTCCTGCATGTAGGTCAGGGCAATCCCAAGCACAAATACAGGCTGGGGGATGAATGGATTGAGAGCAGCCCTGAGGAGAACTTGAGTGTGTTGGTTGATGAGAAGATCCACATAAGCTGGCAATGTGCACTCACAGCCCAGAAAGCCTGCACCAAAAGCAGGGTGGCCAGCAGGTCCAGGGGGGTGAGGCTCCCCCTCCACCGTGGTCTCATCTCACCTGCAATACTGCACCCAGCTCTGGGCCCCCAACATAAGAAGGATGTGGACCTGCTAGAGTGAGTCCAGAGAAGAGCCACTAAGCTGATCACAGGGTTGGAGCACCTCTCCCTAGGAAGACAGGCTGAGAGAGTTGGGGTTGTGAAGCCTGGAGAAGAGAAGGCTCCTGGGGGACCTTATAGCACTTTCCAGTACCTAAAGAAGGCCAACAAGAGAGCTGAGGAGGGACTTTGTACAGGGCCATGTAGTGATAGGACAAGGGGTACTAATGAAAGAGAGTAGGTTTGGATTTTGGTTGCCCAGAGAAGTTGTGGATGTCACATCCCTGGAAGTGTTCAAGGCCAGGCTGGCTGGAGCTTTGAGTAACCTCATTTAGTGGAAGGTGTCCCTGCCAATGGCAGAGGGGTTGGAACTAGGTGATGTTTAAAGTCCCTCCCAATCCAAACTGTTCTGTGATTCTAGAACTGTTAAGAGCAATTCGTGTGCCTTGAACTAATGATGCAAAGCACTGAGGACTGGCAACATTTTAGAAACCAAACAGGAAACAATTTCAGACTTTTTTCTAGGGCAGTACACTAACAAAAGAAATAATTAGCAAGGAGGAAGTAGATCAGGAAAGTAATTAATGTTGTTTTGTGTATTACAATCACCTTATTTTCATACAATGTCATCTTGGGAAAACCCCCTTGTTACTGGGATTGCATGCTTTGTGATGCAGGTAAGTTAATTTTTTAAACCTTTTTTATTGGAGTTACATGTTGAAATCGTACCACCAGGCAGGTGACACTTGAACAGGTTGTGTTCAAATAGGCAAGTATATTCACACAGATGCAACACTGAGCAATGTGGCTACTGGATCAGTTGTGGTTTATTTTAGGCAGCTCAATCCATGGCTGCAATAACTAATCCAAAAAAACCGTAGCCTTACATCATGCACCTTGTAGGATTTCTAGAAGGCAGTTTTCTTAACTACTTCCTTTCCATCATCAAGTATGTCTCAGTGTACATGCGCTTAAAATTAATTCACCAAGTTTGAACCAGTTTTTTGAGTGAAGCTCTGGGGTCTTATGTAGTACTTTAGCCAGTTGGATGTATTACCTGAAATGGATGAAGGTCTGAACCGAAATTCCCTTTTGTAGCATATGATACAGAATGATAC
>JAOXXN010000001.1:31047800-31061352 GCA_026770055.1 Myrmophylax atrothorax | reverse complement strand
AGAAGAAGATGAATCAAACATTAGAAAGAGTAAAGAGCGTGGGGGGGGAGTGTCCACAGGTGAGAGTGGTGATGAGTCGGAGGATGCCTCCCAGTCTAGAAAAGGACAAAAGAAAAACCAAAAGCCAAAGTCTGCTCCTGCTGCTGAAAGTGGGGATGATGAAGAAGAACCTTCATTCAAGGTGAAAACAGTGGCTCAGAAGAAGGCAGAAAAAAAAGAACGTGAAAGGAAAAAACGTGAAGAAGAAAAAGCCAAACTAAGGAAGCAGAAAGAGAAGGAAGAGTTGGAAGGTGGTAAAGAACCAGCAAAGCTGAAAGAATCTCAAAAAAAATCTGAAGAGAAGGCTTCTCCTGAAATCACAGCAATCCCTGGCCCTGGGGAAAAAGGAGAGACTCCTGCAGGAGCAGAGGGTTTGTAACATGGTTTCTAAAACTGCAGTTTTAACACTGTAGCTCTTCCAAGGCCAAAGAGGTGACAGGCAGTGGGGAGAGTTTGTTGGCTTATTCTGAGTCATGAAGACTGGACACTTGTTAGCCTTGTCTGTGTTGGCTCACATGTGGCTGTACTTACTCGCCTGTAGTTTGTTCAGGTACATGGGAAAGCAAAAGCCAGATGGTGGGTTCTCCTTACAGTTTATAATTACCGTTCTGTATTCCAAGGGTACTTTCTCACTTCTCAGTTATTCTGTTACTTAAGACTTCAGGCCCTGACTTTGTAATTTAAGAGACAGTTTTGTTGTTTCCATTATGAAATGTTTATGTAGAAGCCAGTGAAAATGTTCCTTATTTGGTGTTACTTATCATATTTGAAACAGTAATTGTATTTAGAGTATTTTTGAAATTTCTGGGATCTTTGAACGTGTGCCTCTCCTTCCTGTAGCTGATGACAATGAGGGGGACAAAAAGAAAAAAGACAAGAAAAAAAAGAAAGGTGAGAAAGAAGAAAAAGAGAAAGAGAAGAAGAAGGGTCCCAGTAAAGCCACGGTTAAAGCTATGCAAGAGGCCCTGGCTAAAATGAAGGAGGAGGAGGAAAGGGCAAAACGAGAGGAGGAAGAACGCATAAGGCGACTGGAGGAGCTGGAAGCGAAGCGCAAAGAGGAGGTACCGTATATCTCATTCCAAGGGTAAACTAAGGGAGAAAGGAATCTGAGCCTATGTGCTTATGGTGCAGTGCGTGAATGGTATTCCCAGGCACATGATGAGACTCTTGGGGATGGTCCTGGGCAGGGCTAAGGGTTGGATTTGGTGATCCCTGTGGGTCCCTTCCAACTCAGCATGTTCTGTGAATCAGTCGTAGAATCACAGACTATTCTGAGCTGGAAGGAACCCACAAGGATCGTCGAGTCCAACTCTTAAGTCAATGGCCCGTACAGGGGATTGAACCCACCTTCGTATGTTTCTCATGAACAGAAGATACTGTTGGGCAGCTTTTCTGCAAAGCATGCTTTGAAATTTCTGCATGTTCCTTAATCGTTTTCTAGGAACGATTAGAGCAAGAGAGGAAAGAAAGAAAGAAACAGAAGGAAAAAGAGAGGAAGGAGCGTTTGAAGAAGGAGGGAAAGCTTTTAACAAAAGCTCAACGAGAAGCCAGAGCCAGAGCAGAGGCTACTCTTAAACTACTCCAAGCTCAGGGTAAGAGTAAAGTTTAAAATAATAATTAAAACAAAAAATTAAACCCCACCCAAGCTTCATATCTGTTACTACTTTGTGGTTGGTTTTGTTTTATTTTTTTTCCTGTCTGAAGTTAGGAGGGCAAGTACTGAGTGATGCCTTCTAAAGCTGCTCTGTTGTCAAGGAAGGGAGTGTGTGCCTCCCCCTCTCTGTTGTTTTGAAAGCAGGTGTAAATGTCTGTATTTTCATCTTACACTTTAAATATCCAACTTTTTAATACATTCTACCTTCAGTTTAGCAAGATATTATATGTGGAACTTAGGAAAAAGGACTTTAAAGAAGTGCCTTAGTCCAAAGGCCAGGAAGAGCAGGTGGGCTGTGCTGCGGATCTTGTAAGACCAGTGATCTGGAGCTTGTTGAATTAATTAATGTGCTTAATTAGGCAAGTTCATTGTTATGCCTCAAGTTAGCTAGTCCATGGGGACAATATGTGACCCTCTTGGATTTGCAGGGGTATGTAGGTGCTTTCCTGCTTTTCTGTCAAATATTATCAGTTTCCATTGCAATGAACTAAATGTGTCCAATATATATTGTAAGTAAAATGTCCTAATTTGTTCTTGGTAACTCGTTTGTGACTGAAAAAAGAAACTAATTCACAAGTACTGAGTATCTTTGTAATTGTAGAGAACACTGCCTGACACTTTGTTGGTAGGTGGATGTAGGAATGTAGGACTCTCCGTGGCTATTAAAATGTTTGGACCTCTTTAACATACACAAAGGCCATTTCTCCTGGGTTGTTGCTGTAGTTATTAGAATCCTATTTATGTGCACTTACAACTAAATTCTTGTCAAATCTGCAATATAAATCACACAGTACCTGAAGGAATATTGAGTGTTTCAGAAGGTGCAGCAGTAATGGAATTATTAATTTGTATTTGCAGCAGACTTCTATTTTTGATTGAATCCCTTCATATGTAGCTTGCTTTCTGGTTAGGCAAAGGTGAAGCTGGTGAATCGAACCTGGCATTACTTCAATGCCTGAAATCATCAATGCTGTTAAATTAAAAAAACCCAAATAAAGATCCCTTCCCAGCATGAAGCAAAAGGGAAAATCCTAGCTGTTGAACAAGTTTAAGCATTTAAAAAGTGTTGTGCTTCTGAGCTACCCGGAATTGTCTGAAACTGGGACCATTGGCAGATGGGTTTTAAAGTGAATTTTCACATAGCAGACTCCAAATTGTTAAACCTGAGATATGTGTTCATGAAATCTTCTGTAGGTCTGTGGTAGCTTCAAACCTGCAGTCTTAAAATCCAGCTGGATTTATTGTTCATTTTTTGATCATTATCCCCTTCTGCTGGTTTAGCTAGCTTCTTTTGGAGAGCATTGAGTAGTGTCTGAAGAACTATACTTTGCTCAACTTCTACAGATTTGAATTAAGACTTTAAAAAAATGCATCAAACCTACTTTCCACTTTTCCTTCCTCTGTCTTTCAGTTTTGGAAAATATGTTCTCATTGAAACTGAAGTTTGTTTATTAATTACCTGGATTTTCTTTCTAACTTTTTTTTTGCAGGTGTTGAAGTGCAATCCAAAGACTCTGTGCCAAAGAAGAGGCCAATATACGAAGACAAAAAGAGGAAGAAGCAGCAGCAGCCAGAAAATAAAGAAGGTGTTGTTTGCATATAGGGATACTTAATAGATTAGTCACATTTCAGGAAATGTTTCTGAAGTAAATCAGCTAATCCTAAACTAACTGCACTTCAGGATGCCTCTGAAGTTCTTTTGACACCCCTGCCCTCACATCCAAGTGCTGATGGGTTAGGATCCTACAGTTGTTTTGAAGACTGCTCACTTAATCCTTTAACGCTCTACTTCACTGCTATTCTTTCCTAACTGGGTATTGTCTGTAGATTTTTTAAATGTTGGACACATACAGGATGTAAAGGCCTTGTGTGAATGTGACATGGAGTGCTTTGTGGGCATGTGTAAGTCATATACTGAGTAGTTTAAGTAATAATGACTTATAATTAAGTCTAGGTTGATGTCCCAGAATAAAAGGGGATTGATCTTCGTTTTAGTAGTTCTTTTAAGTTGGAGGCAGTTTGTTGATTTGTTTTCTTGTATGTAAAACCAGATTTCAGTTCCTGGGTGCAAGTAGTTCAGGGTAGTTCAAAGAGCTTGCATTTTTGTAAACTTAAATTTATTGCACTGGTTAGACGTAGGTTGAATGCAGCAGTTTTTTTTGTTCTTGGTTCATGGCTTTCCCTGGGAGTATTACTGTGGCTCTTCTCGAGACTAATCCCTAATTTAAAAAATTCAGATTTACTTCTTATTTGGCTATTTTTTTAATTATTTTTGTTTGTTTGTTTTTTCCCATTTGATATGAACTGTGTGACTACTTACCACTGAAGGAGTGCGTGTAAAGAATTGAAAGTGGTGCTTATCTGAATTGTATCAATAATTTTTTTATTTTTAATGGAACTGTGGGAGAAGTATGGCTGATTCATTAGTATTACTTCATTTTCTCTTGTCCTTTAAAGAAAGTGAGGATGCTTTTAATGTCAAAAGCAATAGTAATCCTCTTGGCCAATAACTGACCTGTCTCATAAATCTGTTCAGCCACTTAGAAAGCTGAATGTTTTCCAAATAACCTGGAGTGGAGCTGTATGTCTAAGTCGGTTTGCCCTTTGAAAGAATGTAGCAACCGATTTCCTGTCCTATAATTTCAGAAAATGTGGAGGTAACTTCCCCAGCTGAAGATGCTGTGGAACTGGAAACACCAGTGAAAGAAGAGACTCCTCTTCCAGTAGAGCCAGGTTGGTATTAATGCTAATAAGCTTCAAATACTTCAGCCTGTGTGTCAGTGCTGCATGGTAGTTCTCATACCTCATTGGATGGGGCTAAGGGGCTGTTCTTTCTTCAGGCAGTGCCTTTTTTGTTTTTTTTTCTTAAGGGAGGAACTGTTGGAATTTTATGGAGTAAAAAAGGCATAAAGCTTCAAAATGAGTGTAAAGGTCCCTAATTCTGGGTGAGCTCCAGTGTTCGACTGGCTTAGGTGAATATCTCGAATAAGCACATTCAGTGCCTTGCAGCCTTGACTCACTGGCTTTTTACAAGGCTGTTTTGTCAGTAATTAGGTGGAGGTTTGGAGGAAATATGCTGCTTCTAGTACTGATAGTGCAATATTCAGTGATTGTATTCTTTATTCCAGATGTTTTGCTTTTCAAGTGCTGAATGCAGCGGATATGTGTTAACTTGTGAAACTGAGTTATCAGCCCAGCAAGTGATTGTTGCCCTCATTTTTGCCTGCACACAGTACTTGTTTTGTCAAAATTACATTGTACTAGACTTATTCCTCATCAAGGAGACTCTTTCAATTTTTACCCTTAAGTCGGACAAATACTGACAGAATGTGCAGGTTCTCAGAACAAAGCTGAATGTGTGCTCTGATTCTGGCTTGACTTATCTCATGATTGCCATTCCATTGCCATAAGAAAAGGTCTCACTGGCAGAAGGTTAGTTCCTAGTTAATGTTCTAGCAGTGTGGAGTGTACTCTTCATTTCAGAGAGCTGAAATTTTGTAACACACTGCTGCAACAAATATATATCATGTAATGCCTCTTTTGGAGAGGCTTGCAAGTCTGCATTTTTCCATTTGTCTCTTACTAAGAGCTGCCAGTCTCTTCATATATCTGACTGAATTCCTGCTGAATAAATATATTTAATGCTTCTGGAATCCACGGTATAATCATATTGAAGCCCCTGGAGTCCTTTTATAGACAATTTGTATTTTCCCACTATTTAAAATTATACCGTTGCCCAACTTGTATTCTTGTTTCTCTTTCACTTTGTGATACAGGGCTGACTGTTAATTGGGCAGCTCCTTTCAAGGATTGTTGTTGTGGTAGAGGTTTGCATGGCAGGCATTATGCAGGCACTGGCACAATATGCAGACAGGAACTAGATGAGTAGATTTACTGTGTCTTCCACAAAAATGTTTTGTAGGACTGTACAACTTTCGTGGAGAGAATTGGAGATTATTTCTTAAACTCTTATGGAATGTGGAGATAATTTGATAGAATTATAGTAACTGTGAACTTGTAAGTTGCAGCTGTCAGTACGTCAAAAGAAGGGGCATCTAAAAATGTTATGTTTCTGGACTGTTTCTTTTCCTTTAATGTTGGATTTCCTCATTTCAGAAGAAAAGGAGGAGGAAGATGAAACTGAAGATGGAGGTTTGGATGACTGGGAAGCTATGATTAGTGATGAAGATGGAGAGAAAGGTGGGCATGTAATTACCAAATGTGTGCTTTTTCTGGGTAAGAGGTTTCTTTGGGCTGAGTCTTCTGTTTCTGTAGAAAACTATTTTATTTAGATTTTTCCTCTGCTCCTTTAGGTAAACTGTGAGGTAAGTGATGATAAATATATACAAGAACCCCTTCTCAAAGGCAGAGCTTTCAGAAGCTGCACAAATACTACTCAAGACAACCTTTTGAAGATATTCACTGGTGTAAAGTTACCACCTGAAATTAATCGGTTGGAATTTTTTGTTCTTTTTTATGGGACTAAAAATCCTCTTCTCTTAATACGTGTTTAAACCACCTCTGGGAATTTAGGGAAACCTGGTGCTGTATTTCTCTAGTAATTCTTCTGAAGCCATAGCAATTTCACTGCACAAATCTGGCAATATCTAGGAGGGTACCATTTGAGATAAGTTCTCAAAGAAATGGGGGACCAAAATGGTGTGAAGATTAGTGGGCATGCATTATAGTCAGTTCTCCCCTACAAGGAAAGGCTGAGAGAATTCTGATTGTTCAGCCTGTAAAAGAGAAGGGTTGGGGGTGACCTAATTGTGGCCTTCAGTACCTGAAGGAAGCCTACAAAAACATGGAGAGAGACTGTTTACAAGAGCGTGTAGTGATAGGAGAAGGGGGAGTGGATTCAAACTGAGAATAGGTTTAGTTTAGGTATTAGGAAGAAATTCTTTAATGTGAATATGGTGAGATACTGGAACAGGTTTCTCAGAGAAGTTGAGGATGCCCCATTTCTGGAAGTGTTCGAGGCCAGGTTGGATGAAGCTCTGAGCTACCCAGTCTAGTGGAAGGTATCCCCACCCATGGCAGGGGGCTTGGAATGAGACGATCTTTAAGATCCCTTCCAGCCCAAACCATTCTGTGGTTCTGTGATGTGCTTCTTTCCGAGTCAGGTGTGGAAGAAAGGAAAGAATTGCCGGAACATCCATGTTCCTGTGCATGTCTGCCAAAGGCCGTATTCTGTCTGGGCTCAACAGCAATGTCTGTGGGGAACTTAGGGCTGCACAAGAGTGCAGGGCTAATTTCTTGGGTATTTTCTTCCAGTGGTGGGGAAAGGTGTATTGCTGTGAGCCATCCTGAGCAGGGGGCAGTTACCAGTGCTTCCATAATGTGTCTTCAGTGGTTCTTACACTCAGAGACTGTTTATTCATCAAGTACTTCTACTTGCTCAGGCCTGTGCTTCTGACACCTGTGCTTTCAAGGGCAGTACTTCACATACAGATGTGTACAGCAGTATGGACTTCATTTCAGCACAAGGGTGTTGGACTGTTCTACTTTGAGTTCTAAGGGCTGCTCACTTTCTTGAATGACTGTTTTAGTCTGGTGCCACTGTCCAGGGAAGGACATAGCACTTTGTGCTGCTTGGATTTGAAAGCTTTGCCAATGGGATTCAGAAGAGCTTTCCTGGGAATTAGATTTAGTGTACTCCTAAGCAGATGGACTTTAAGCATAGTAAGAAAACATAACTAATCTCTAAGAGCAGTGAGCCTCCTAGCAGCACTGTAAGGAGGAGAATGCATGGCTTTAAAGTGTTCCCTGTGTGTCTGGTGTTGGCTTGCCTCTTGTGATTTCTGAAGTAATTACAAATGGGAAGCTTTCAAAGAAAGAAAAATAATTTTTGATAGTTCTTTTAGTTTGTTTACTGAAGAATTCCTCTGGAAAATATTAATTTTCTCTGAACAATCTAGAAAAATGTTAAGGTGAGATTTTTTATTGGTGTAGAAGAGACCATTTGTTCTGATTATGTCTGCTTAAATTTGCATTCCTGATCAGTAGTATACAAAATCTGTATTGTAGTGAATTTGGAGTATTTTGGCTTTCTTTTTAAAGATGTTGGTGCATTCATTCATTTATGAAGTGCACACAGCTTTAAAGGGTGTCACTTTGAATATTTGCAATAATGTCAAGCATAAATGTGCTGATAATATCATTCTTTCCCCCACCCCACTCTGCTTGCCTGGATTCTAAACACAAGTTAGCAGCTCTGAACATGAAACACTTTTTTCACATTGCAAGTTGAAAAATTATCTTGATGAGCACATATTGTAGAACCTGATCTCTCCTCGCTCTTCTATAGTAGTCCCTCTTTTGCTTTTTGGTGCCATCTCCCCCATAAGTGTGAATTTAAGAGAATTTTTACTTTAAATTTTTTTTAGCAGAGAGCAAACCTGTCCATATTGAAGTCAAAGAGCAAAATGAAGTGGATGAGGAAGAGGAGGAAGAAGATGAGGAGGAGGAAGAGGAAGAAGAGAGTGAAGAATCTGAAGATAGTGAAGGCAGTGAAGATGAGGATGAAAAGACTTCAGATGAGAGAGAGGCAGACTCCCAAGCTATTGGAAAACAATCTATGGAAAAAAAGCCCAGCAAGGAAATCAGCTCTGATTCTGAGTACGACTCTGATGATGACCGCACTAAGGAAGAGCGCGCTTATGACAAAGCTAAACGGAGAATCGAGGTAATGAGATGCAATTGGACTCTTGTGTTGTATAAGAAACAATTTTCAGTTAATTGAGAAGCCTTTTTGTCAAATTTGTCAAAATGATGGCTGTGTCAGGACTAATATTTAGGCAGATCCAGAAGTTGTGTTAAATAAGAAGAAAACCACCTGGTTTTGTGTGAAGACGAAGTATTTGTTTTTAGACAACTTGACCACAAAGATGACAACTTCAGAGATGTTCTCCTCCACCTCTCTCCTCCTGGAGAAAGAGGCTTTTATCCTTTACAGGTAGATATTTTCAAGTTTTAAGAGGTGTGTCTAAACTGTTCAACACTTTTGTGGCTGATGATGATCTTGGTTTCTTCACCCAAGATGCTTCTTCAGAATGCACCATCAACACAGCTACCTATTAGTGTATACAATAACTCAGCCTATTAGACTGTAAGCAAAACCAAACAAAAACTTAACAGTTAGGTGAAAATTTTTGGTTTCCCAAAGCAGGGATGACAGACCTTGAATTGCCTTAAAAATGTAAGTCCTGCAGTTATCACTGTGTTTTTATATATGTAATTGAGTCAAGAGGTGAACTGTGGTCTTTGGTTTATACTTACCAATTTTTGTTTATGTAGAAGCGACGAGCTGAAAACAGCAAAAATATGAACACTGAAAAGCTCAGAGCACCAGTCATCTGTGTCCTGGGGCATGTAGACACAGGCAAGACCAAAATTTTGGATAAGGTAAGCTGTGGAGTGTGAAGGCACTGCCTGTGTTCTGTTCACGCATGTGGTTTTTTGGTTGAAGACTGAAAGAATTAAAGAGAACTTTAGTCTCTTACATGTAAATATTTCTGACCATTTTTTGTCTTCAGCTCCGCCACACTCACGTGCAGGACAGCGAGGCTGGTGGCATCACCCAGCAGATTGGGGCCACCAATGTTCCCCTTGAAGCTATTAATGAGCAAACCAAGATGGTAAAAGACGTAAGTTATGGCACTTCAACAACTGTTCCTTAAAAATTATGAAATGTAAACTAATTAAGGCATTGTGACAGTTCCTGACATGGACAGATGTACTTATCCCCCATCTCTAATTGTGGGGTTGTTTTGATTTTTTTTTTTTTTTTATTCCTACCCTTCCCCTACCAAAGGAGAGGGTGTCTCTTTTTTCACTTTAGTTGGTATGTTTTGTTTCAGTTAATGCATTGCCCCTTCCTCATGGAAATATTAAAATACTGCTTACTCTGTTTTGGACAGTGCATATACGTGCATAGACTGCTTATTTGTCAGTATGTTGATTGTAAATTGACTTTTGAAATCTACTGGGTATATTTTCTGTAAAAACTTACCATTTGCTGAACATGCTGAAATTGGGACAATTCTCGGGTGATTAATTTTGTCGTGTTAAGGAAATAGCAACTGTTCTGTATTGCTTGTTTTAGATACTATATCCTATTTTGCTTGCAGCAGCAGCTGACTGAAAAGCCTTGGTAGTGATGGCTTTTTCCAAGATTTCATTTAATTTATTAAATATGTAAAGTCAGGGGAGAGGAGAAAATCATCAAGACAAGGGTGATAAATCTCACTACCCTGTAGGCTGCCTTGTCTTACAGGGTTTAGCTGAGCTTATGAACACTTGAATGTGCTCCTTCCCTTTTAATATTGAAGTGAGCTTTGACTGATTTGGTTTATGGAGGGTGAGGGCCTTTTTTAACATATGTATCTGCATTTTGGAAGTGCAGGCTGTCAGTAGTGTCACCAACCCTTACTTTGTCTTTGTTTAATTCCTGTGTAATCACTATAAAATAGCTAATAATTTGAAATGTTAGTTTGACAGAGAGAACATAAAAATTCCAGGCATGCTGATAATCGACACTCCAGGACATGAGTCTTTCAGGTAATGTTTTCTCACAATGTTGTACTTCTCAGAAGTGATGGCTAAAGCATCTGGTGGTATTTTTAATGAAGTGCAAGGTCTTTGCGTAATTCATTGTGTTAGTTCTCACCTGAAAAAAAGCCCAACAAAACCAACCTAAAGTAGAGAAATAAGTCGATTGGCTTCATTTGCAGGTGCTTTTTTTATCTGGTTAATTGCTGGCCTTTTATGACTGATTAATTTTCTGTCTTCATCCCAGTTGAGCTATGAATATCTGAAAAAGCACGTAAATAAATAGTCAGTGTAAGAGATTAGATTAGCAGGAAGCTAGCTGGGGAAGGAAAGGTGAGGATTTCAGGTGACCTAAGTACTGTGCTATGAAAAACTAAAACTTCTGTCCCAGTCTCCTGTTCATGGTGTCACTGTGAAGGTAATTGAGTTTGTAAGACTGGAAGCCACTAATTGCACAAGTGATCTGAGTCTTGGCAGGGATCCAATGCTGTCTAGGAACACTGGGGGCATGCAGGCAAGCCACTGAATCAGCTTAAGATGAAACATGACATGCATAACTGAACTCAGTGGGGTGAAATCTCCAAACCAAAGGATTAAGGCTTAGTGGCATTCTTCAGTATAAACCTCTGCAAGCATTGAAAGGCCATGGTGTGAGGCACTTGGTGATGTCCAGGTCAGTACCTGGCATTGTACTGCTTGCAACTCTTCCATCTTCTAACCAGGTTTTGTTTGGCACCAAAGATGTGATAATCTGTTTATATTGTATAAAATAGTGACAGTCTTAGTGTTTATGTAGCACTGTATAAAGAAAAGTCTTTCTCAGATTTTGCATCCCTGTATTTCACTTTAACTGTCTCAGTTCTGGCTCAGAAAATGATCAGAACATATTTTACATTGTAGTAAAATGAGAACTATTGGAAAATAATAGTTTCTTATTTTTTCTTACACATGCTTTAATAAATTCTGTTAAATTTGCCAAGTGTAATTTGAATATTTTTTTTATACAGTTGACATTTTTGAGGGGAAATAACTACTTAATCAGCAGTTTTAACTTTTTGTTTGTCAGTGTAAGTTTGACATTGTGCTTGGTGTTTTTATTAAAATTCTGTTGCTACGTTACTGGTTTTTTTTCTCTCTCCTGCCTTTTAATCCCACAGCAATCTAAGAAATAGAGGAAGCTCACTCTGTGATATTGCTATACTTGTAGTTGACATCATGCATGGTTTGGAGCCCCAGACAATTGAATCAATAAATCTGTTGAAATCAAAGAAGTGCCCCTTTATAGTAGCTCTCAACAAGGTAGGGTAGCTTTCTACTCTAATAGTGTATTTCTCTGTTCTGAAAATGTATTTGGCATTTGACAATTGTCTGTTTTCTTCCTTGAACTGGAATCGTTTGTGTAGAGTCTAAAGTGGTGGTTCTTACATCCTGTGTTTGCAATTTTCCTGTCCTTGATACCACAATGGCTTTACAGGAGCTTTGCTGAAGAGTCAGTTCTTGGATCCTTACTGATACATTTTGTTACCTTATGTAACTTCTGCATATGGCTCACATTTCTGGAAGTGGTAATTCAGTTGTGGTTTTTTCACTTGTACCTACTTATGTGGATTTGTGTGCCTTTTCTGATAAAATTCAAACAGAAGCTTCACATTGAAAAGTCACACTTGATTGAGCTGCTGATACTTGTTTGACTTGAGGACAAGGCTGACTTTAAGCCCTTGGAGCAGTAAAATGTTCATCACCGGTGCAAAGTGTTTCAGGCTTTGCAATATTAGATGGTAAATTAGAGTTATTTGCAGCCCTGTTTTAGGCATCCTGTGTGTGAGAAACTTCGCTGCCTGGTTCAGATGACTTGATGAATTACATATAATTCATATGAATACATATATGGATAATATGTATGGAGATTACTTGTGTCCAGTGACTTTGGAAACCATCTGACATGCTGACAGAGAACTGTCAGAAGGCTATTCATGTGCAGTGTAAAAATTGAAGTATCCTTCAAAAACTGAAGGGAGCATTAAGATTGAAGGTGGTTGGAACTGAGGAGGCCATTAATCTCGTTGCTGAAAACAGCTGTTTTTTTAAAAGAACCCAAACAACCTGCTGGATGGAGAGGTGTTAAGGCCTTGTGGCAGAGTAGTGGAGAGTTCTGGCTTGGTCAGACACGAAGGCCCTTTTGCCGCTGTCACAGGCTTACGGTGAGCCTGAGACTAAATAGCCAAAAGTTCTTGCATTTCAGGTTGTAATTGTATTATTTGACCAGGTTTTAATCCATTTTCTTAAGATGCAGTTTTGATTTGTACAGTAAATGTAATAGTTTCTTGGCCTAAGTCCTGTCCTGCTTTGGAACATTACTTGGGGAAGTGTTTCGGAAGTACAGTTGTGTCTTTTGAACAACCCACTGTGGTTCCTTTTCTGTAGCAACGTGGGAAGGGGTCCAAATTCACTAATAAGTTTTAAAAGTTGTATATAAAACTAGTACAGTCTCTTTTCAGGAAAAACCCCTAAACACTTTCATGATTTTGGGGTTTTTTTGTGTGTGTGTATATGTGAAGCTATACATGGCTCTCTTCTGAATGTTTTATCTTAAACTTGATGTAATAAATGCACATAAACTTTTCCCATATGAATCTAGATTATTATAGCTTGAATTTTAAAAACCTGAAGTAGTATTGCTCTCTTGAAATAATGTCTGATATTGGGTAAATATATAAACAACTAAATATAGCAGCTAAAGGAAATAAAAAATTATTTGATTACTGGAGCAGATAGATGGCTGGCCAAGTTGGCTCATAAAGTATTTCTCACAGATAATGGGGCATAAGCATAAAGATGGCCTTTAGTAAGCTGCATAAGGTGACACACTGCTGTGTTTTCAAGATTGATAGGTTATATGACTGGAAAAAAAGTCCAGATACAGATGTGGCTGTCATGTTGAAGAAGCAGAAAAAGAATACGAAAGATGAGTTTGAGGAACGTGTAAAAGCTATCATAGTAGAGTTTGCAAAACAGGTAGGTTGGAATATTCAAGGCTCTTTGCTTAACAAAAGAGTAGTAAATGGGGTGGGTGGTGTGGTGTGTATGTGTTTGTTTTGGGGTTGTGTGTATTTTTTGTTTTGTTTTTTCCCCTTTCCACAAAACAGAATATCAAGAACACTGTTTGCATCTCTTTTGAAATGTTGGTGTTTACCTCTCATAAAACAGACTGTTGTTGTTACATTAATTTAACTGCTTGTCTTGGGTTGAGCTGGCAAAACGCCAACTGCACAACACAGAGGGTTAGAGCCTCCCTCCCCTCCTGCCGAG
>JAOXXN010000001.1:31030014-31047700 GCA_026770055.1 Myrmophylax atrothorax | reverse complement strand
CCAACTGCACAACACAGAGGGTTAGAGCCTCCCTCCCATCCTGCCGAGAAAAGGGAAAAAGGAAAAAAACTCTGGAAACTCAAACTAGGTTTTAAACTAACGATATATATATTTATACAGAAAATAGAAAGTTAAAAGCAAACTACAATATAAAACACACTTACACAAGTTAGAAATAACAAGAAATAATTTCCCACTCCCCAGTGAACACAAATCCCACCATTTTAACTACAAATTATTCCAGGGAACTCAATTGCCCAGAGACAGACTTAAGCAGAGAGAAGGATTAAGAACAGACATTTTACTTCCCTAAGATAACATGATGGTGAGCTGGTAATGGGCCTGGGCCTCCCGTCCCTCCTGGGGCAGCACGGTGCTTCCTTCTGGAGCTGCAGCTACGAAGGAACTGACCAAACCACTCCCACACTGGCTCTTACACTTTGAAATCATGTTGTAATATGGTATGGGATACTATTGGCTTGAAGAAGTCAGCTGTCAGCTAGCTCAGCCCAGCTCAAGTCAGCCAACAGTCTCAGGGCTAGTCTGAACTCTAAAGCCTACCTTTAGGCCTACTTAGGTAAACCCATAACACTGCTCCATCCTTCAAAGTGTTAGTTTGGAGAAAAGTAGCACAGTGATCATGGTCAATAGAGTCATGAATAGCAGATGAAGTTTTCTGTCCCTGTTCTTTCTGTCTTTGGGAACAGCCTGAGAGAATCCCATCTGTCTCTTTTTCCCTTGGATGTTGGCAGGGTATGAATCACATCAGTTCTAGGAACTTCTGTTGGTGACATACGATGCTGTTAGAAGCTAGATGGGCTAATTAGCTCTGTAGAGGTACCCCACACTGCTTCCAAGTGTGGATTGAGGCTCCGTGTTCCGCAGCATACTGTCAGTAACAGTGTTGGTTTTTTAAACTGGGCTTGAAAAAATGAAGTGGTGCTTGACTGGGGTTGAATGTAACTGTTAATACTGATGTGTGTATGTTTTTCCCTGTGTAACTGTTAATCCTGATTCCAGGGCTTGAACGCTGCCTTGTTTTATGAGAATAAGGATCGCCGCACTTTTCTTTCTCTTGTACCTACCTCTGCTCACACAGGGGATGGCATGGGAAACCTGATAGCTCTTCTCGTTGAGCTCACGCAAACTATGCTGACCAAGAAACTGGCTGAGTGTCAGGAGCTGAGAGCTCAGGTCATGGAGGTAATCCAGCAGCTCCTCCTTGAAATCCATATAGAGGTTCTCCCTTCCCTCCTCCCTTCTTTCTGATAAAAAATTGTGTGTTCTAAGTACTTAAATGGGAAATAACTGTTTTCCCCTTCCATTCAGGTTAAAGCGCTGCCAGGCATGGGCACTACCATAGATGTTATTCTGATTAATGGGCGCCTGAAAGAAGGAGACACCATTATTGTGCCTGGGGTAGAAGGTCCTATTGTAACTCAGATTAGAGGTCTGCTGCTGCCTCCTCCTATGAAGGAGCTACGAGTTAAGGTATGACAGCTGGGTTTAGTGTACTGACATTTCCAACCAGGAGAAGAAATGAATGAAGCTTTATAAAAAATGAGTATGTTGTAGAGTGCAGTTACATTAACAGTGTTTAAGGGTGCCTTCAGAGGGGAAGGCCGTGCACATGTGATGGTTTTTGTGAATGTAATTGTATGTACCTGTTGGTGTGTGTGGTGCTACAGCAGTGGCAAAGAAAAGGATCAAGGAATTATCTTGCAGTGAGGGTTAGGATGTGCATGCTTTAATAAGGGATTGAAGCAGGTGGCTGTGTGTGAGAGGGAGATACCCAATACAAATGGAAACTGGAGTGTACTGGTACAGTGATTTCTGAGTTAAAGTTACATTACTCGTAAAAGTGGGTTTTTAAGGAATGAATCATATACACTTAGGTTTGAGAAACGTGAACAAGTCAGTTTCTAGGGCTGGTTGGTGAGTGGCCGTGACCAGGACTTCTGCAGAATGTTGCAACCTCTTGGCATTTTTAAGAGTTTTTGGAGGTTTTGCTTCCATGATGTTAATAGCCTGAGGAGAAACACTGAATTTGAGATCTTCTCTGTATGGCTTTCCATAAAATGAGGACTGTGATGCAGAAACAAAAGGTTATAAATAAATTAGTACATATATTAAGATTAATGCATACAATTCAAACTTGATTAAAAGAGCTGCTCTGATTTTTCCTGTTTAAAAGGGAGAGAAGAATTGGCTGCAAACACCACACACAGATAACCTAGGTGAATATAATAGGATCAGCCTTAAAGGTTTGGTTCAGGTGTAAAATGAGTGTCCCTTCAGGCCACTGTAGTCCTTAGTGTTTAATCTGGTTTCATCCTGCAAATGTAGATACTCTGTAAGCACTGCTGATAATTGCTGGGCCCTGTGTTCACATCTGTGTTCTGCCTCTGTTGCGAGACTGTCATGGCCTCAGAGGTGCTGAAGGGTGCAGTAGTGGTGCAATATTGGTGCTGAGGTGGAAGCTGAACAAGAGCCTCTTGACCTTTAAGAGGGCTCTAAGTACCAACATAAGCCCTTCTTTCCACTTGGCCAGCTTATCAGATGTGGGATGGGTCAGTTCCCTTGGAGAATCTAAGGCTTCCTGCCCAGGAGTGCAGCTTTACAGTAACACCTCAATAATGGCTAGAGAGTGACAAAAGGGAAATGGATGTTTATACTTAGGTTTTGTTCTCTGCTTGGTAGGAAGCTGATTAATATGTTCTGCTACTGTGAGGAATGAATTGAAAGTGTTTGCTTCCCTGTATTGAAAGCAGAAGATAAAATGGTGTGTGAAACTCTTAGAGACTGCAGGCTTGTTTTGTGGGACTGAGTAGCAACATAACATCAACATCTTCACATGTTTCTACCCTTGAACCTACCGAGGGAATCTGCTGGGTTTTTTTGCAGCAGGTAGTGAGGATGCATTTTGGTTCAGCTTCTTCTTGTGG
Organism: Myrmophylax atrothorax; assembly: GCA_026770055.1. Lineage (NCBI taxonomy): Eukaryota > Metazoa > Chordata > Aves > Passeriformes > Thamnophilidae > Myrmophylax > Myrmophylax atrothorax. Next base: position 31,044,755 of record JAOXXN010000001.1, on the reverse strand, counting down.
AATTGTCATCCTTGAAATAAGGTGGAGGGCTAAAGAATAGAGGCTTGCAGGAACACAGTGCTTACTGAGGAAGGTGGAAGATGCATCACAGTTTAGGAAAAGGGTCAGACACCTAAACAAAAGAAGAAACAAACTAGGAACTTTCAACATCTATTTAAAGATCTTTAGAAATAACTGGTTTTGTTATGCCTCGGGGCCATGTCCTGAGTGTGGAAAGATCTTTGAGGTTCCCCTGGATGGGGAGGAGCACCTGGGGAAATTGAGCATGGAACTGTGCACATGAGAAGGCTGAACGGGAAGCCTCCAGTGGGGGAGAGACACAGCTCTTCCTGCACAGAGCCTTGGGCTGTGCATCAGCTGAGCGTTACTGCTTTAGTTGAGCTGTTGGCATCTTCCCTCACTTCCATATGGGTTTACTAGCAAGTAGCTGCCTATTGCTGCTTGCTCTTTTCTAGCCTATGTTTCTTTTTGGCCCCTTTCTGGTTTTGCATGATTTCCCTTGCCCTGCCCTGCTTTGGCAGTGGCAGAGGGGTATCTGAAGGGAGAGGACTGTGCACGCAGGGACATGCAAATGCAAAGCAATCCCTGATGAAAGGTGGGAGCTGCTGCACTTCACTGTCATGCTCTCTGACGTGCCTGTGGGTTGCAGTTTCTTGAGTTGCTCAGCACTGTGTTGTGTTGCTGTGCACTAGTGACATGGAACTCTTTGCTAGTGTGTATATTCTCTTTTTCAGAACCAGTATGAGAAGCACAAAGAGGTTGTTGCTGCTCAAGGTGTGAAAATTCTTGGGAAAGATTTGGAAAAAACATTGGCTGGTTTGCCATTGCTTGTAGCTCATAAAGAGGATGAAGTCCCAGTCCTCAAGGTGAGTTGGCTGATGTTGAAATACAGGACACTGAGGGTAACTTGAGTTCTCTGGTGATGAAGCTCTTTCAAATGTTGAGAGTTCAGTACACAAGTAGCAGCTTTCTGGTTGATTTGAAAACTGTTGCAGCAATGTGCTGTAGCCTTGTGTCCATGTGAAGCTTTGGTAGTGGGATGTTTTTAGTGTCTTGACCATTAGCTTTTTCCCTTTTACTTTGCTGGGGTGTCTGGGCTGGTAGAATAAGGTTTGAAAACAAGTATGATGGCATAGTTTGACTGTTAACTACTGATCTGGTATTTGTAGTAATTTATGCATATATTCTAATTGAATTATATGAGGTGCATACCTGCTAGTGGAGTTCCTCAAACTATCATAATTGCAATGCTGACTTTAGATTCATGTAATAAATGTCTTTTCTGACTTACACTTAATAATCGTGGAGAAAAGGATGTAGTTATCCTAATATCAAAATTGAGATGAGATGCTACTGTTCTCCAAATGCTGAAAGTTATTTTAAATAGAAAATGCCTGTGTTAATAATTTACTTTCAACTGTAGTTTTATTTTAGACTTTTGTCTACTTATTTGTGCCTCCAAAGGGAGGTTAAACTTACGGGATGCCCAAACACAACCCTTGTTGCCGGATGCACACAGGAACGTATATAAAGTGTACTGCTTGTACTAGATATGTGATGGCCTCAGGTTTGTTTAGAAGGCTTGGGCTCTGAAAAAATGTGTTGTTTTGCCTCCTCTGAAAGCAGAAAAATGATCTTGCTGCTCTTGAATCCTGTTTTGTACCCACGCCTAAAGAGCATTAAGGACCCTTTCCAGCTCATGGGTTTAGGTGTCAGCTCTTGCTGTGGATTCTCAGGCCAAAGGCATGGCCACACACACAGTGTTGGCTCAGTCCTGCCAGCAGACAGGGCAGAGGGATGTGCATTCTGCAGAGAAACGTTACTACTCCCAAGATGGGTGTTTGCTCTGTTTGACATGATCACCTTCTCACAGAATCCTCAGGTCTAGTTCAGCTTTTCTAACGGCAGAAACAATCAGTGTCTCGCAGGGCTGTGTGTGACTTACTCTGCACGTCTGAGGTGGGACCCATCAGTATGGCTGGCACACACTGTCAGCAGCTCACCAACAGGAAGACTTTGTACCCTGAGGCATAAAGAGCAAGAGAGAACTAAAATTTCCTTTTCTCTCTCCTTTTTTTTTTCTTCTAAAGGATGAACTAATACATGAACTGAAGCAAACACTGAATGCAATCAAATTAGAAGAGAAAGGTGTCTATGTCCAGGCCTCTACTTTAGGCTCTTTAGAGGCATTACTTGAATTTCTTAAAACGTCAGAAGTGCCAGTAAGTACTTCTGTGCTGCATCTGATGTGGGTTGTATGTTTTAGTCAGTAAGTGTTTCCTTTTGACTCAGAAAGTTTAGTGACTTGATTTATGTGGCTTTCTCCAACAGTATTCAGGAATTAATATAGGTCCTGTCCATAAAAAAGACGTCATGAAGGCATCAGTTATGTTGGAGCATGACCCACAGTAAGTACCTTTGCTTTACTCTGCTGATGAATGTGTGGTGGTGTTGCAGGAAGGCCCTGCCCCTCCTTAGCTCTGGTTCTGGGGACCCTCTGGTAACCTGCTGGACTCACTTTTCCTTACAGGTACGCCGTCATTCTGGCATTTGATGTGAGGATTGAACGTGATGCACAGGAAATGGCTGATAGTTTAGGAGTGCGTATTTTTAGTGCTGAAATAATTTATCACTTATTTGATGCCTTCACAAAATATAGACAAGACTACAAAAAACAGAAACAAGAGGAATTCAAGTAAGTATGAGCAATCCTATTTTGGATGCTTTCTACATAAGTGTGTTACTTATTTTAGTATAAATGAAGCTGCATTTTACTCCTTGTTTCCTAATTACTGGAAGTGGAGGATAGAACAATAAACGGATAATTTTCAAGAATTTAGTGCTCCAGACTAACCATTTACATCTGGATTAGGCTTAGAGCTGTGAAAGTTGTGCAGCAGATACAAGATTCAGCTAGAACTGTTATGTAATACAGAGTGCTTTTATTAGGGCTTCTTTCTGCACTTGGCTTCTGTTCCTAGTTTGTGACAGATGTGTTAGTCCTGCAGAGTTAAGAAAACAAAACTGAAGGGATTTGGATTCTACTGTTTCACATTTGTGCAATTCCAGTGTGGAGGGCTTAATTCCGACTGCAGTAACATGAATATGCAGTCATGTAAGGATTTACAGGGACCCAAAAATAATTTTTGGAGTCATTGGGTTATCCTCAATAAACTAAGGAAAGTCAAAATAAATGAAAATGTATTCATTGCATATTGATCCCAATTTGATTATGTATACTTCAGCATTTAAATGTATTTGCTCACTTCACAAACAAAAATCTTGACATTTGTAGTCCCTGTGATGGGTTGAGGCAGCAATACTTCTATTCCTGAGCTCTTCTAAATGTGTTATTATACTGTAAAATTCCTAATCCTTCAGTCTTAGTCTAAGTTGAGTGCCCAAGCCTGTTAATATAAAATCCATGCCAGCCATGCTTGATTATTGTCCCCTGTAGTTTCTGATAACCAAGCATTGACTACAATTAGCAAGTTTGGAAAAGAGGTTTCTTCCTGCTTGATTTCTGCTCAAGTGGCACTCTTAGAATAAATGCCCAAGAAACGTGGGAGAAGGCAGAACTGCTAATGTTACATACACTGTTCCAGTATCTCTTTCAAAGTGCCTTTTCTTGTCATCTTCTAGGCATATAGCAGTATTTCCATGCAAGTTGAAAATACTGCCTCAGTTCATTTTCAACTCTCGTGACCCAATAGTGATGGGTGTGGTTGTGGAGGCCGGCCAGGTGAAGCAGGGGACTCCCATGTGTGTACCCAGCAAAAATGTGAGTGAGTGCCTCTTCCAGGGGGATGTTGGATCCACCGGGTAGTTCCTGGGATGATGCACCTTGAAGTATTTGCATGCCTTTCCCCAGTGCACACATTTCTGGCAGGAGATGATGATGTTCAGACTTGTAGAGCCAAGTCTGTCTTCTGGTGATCAAGTATCCTACCGGTCTCTGCCAGAAGAGCTGGGCTGTGCAGCAGGACACAGGAAGCGTGGCTGGAGGGCACCTGCCAGTTACCCCCTGCCTTCCCCACTGCCAGTTCCGTGCTGTGGTACCAAGTAGTGAGCACAGTTGTCATTCCTGGTAGCTACTGAGGGGAAGTCAACTCCTGGCACTTTAAGGGATAACCAGTTGATATTCCAGATGGGCTGTGGGTGGTTGTTGCTGCCCTTTCCAGTACAAAGAGCTTGCTGTGCCACATGTTTTGCTCTGCCCATGCTGAGGAGGCAGCTCCACTAGTGCTGCACTTCCTGCAGCAAGTCTGGGCATATAAATGGGAGCTTAGGGAAGGGTGTGTGCACAGGGGATTTGTGGATGTGTGTTACAGCTGCTTCATTGTATTACAGTTTGTTGAAATTGGAATAGTTACAAGTATTGAAATAAACCATAAACCAGTGGATGTTGCAAAGAAAGGCCAAGAAGTGTGTGTTAAAATAGAACCTATTCCTGGGGAATCACCTAAAATGTATGGACGACACTTTGAAGCAACAGATATCCTCGTCAGTAAGGTAAGAGCAATCTGCATTTTTGGAGAGGGCTTAGGACAGAGTGGCAGCTTGCTTGAAGTGGAACTGTTGCATGGAGCCTGAAAAACACGTGAGGAACTGTCCCTGTCAGACACCTGGAACAGGGTGCGTGTGTGGCGTCGTTCAGCCAATTCCCTGCCGTGGTTTGAGGTCGGTGGTGGTGCCCCTGGAGAGGCCGGAGGGAATGCTGGGCTGTGGCTGCAAACACCTTGCAGCTCACAGCACCGAGAGGGTAAAATGCCACAGTGGCTCTTGGCAAACCACTGTCCGTAGCTGGTGCTCAGCAGTGCCCCATGGCATCGCAGCTGGTGTTGGAAACTGTGCAACAAAAGGCAGTACTTCAGTTACCTGCTTCTGGGACACTGGGTGTGGATGAGGAGATGATCCCTTGCTGAATCTTTGGCTGTTGGAAGCAAAGCCACAGCTCTCCACACTCCTCACTGCTTCAGTCACCGTGTCAGGCAGTCCCTGCCACACACATGCCAGGGGCCTGGCACAGGACCTGGGATAGGGACAGGGCGGGGGTGCTGGTCCTGTGGGCCCTGGTGGCAGCTGGAGACCTCTCCAGTTCTTGCCTTACTGCATAAGGGTGGGGTGGTCTGTCCATCTGCAGCCCCTCAAGACCAAGTAAGGGATGTGATATGAAGGGAAATGAATGAGGTGGGTCATAAAGCCCATCAGTAGCAAACCTGTGCACACTGATGCCCTTTCGTCAGATAAATTGTTTCCAATGTACTGCAGCTGCCTCTCATACACACGTTTCTGATGGGTTTGCCTTGTGTGTTACAGATCAGTCGTCAGTCCATCGATGCCCTGAAGGACTGGTTCAGGGATGAGATGCAGAAGTCTGACTGGCAGCTTATAGTAGAACTGAAGAAAGTGTTTGAAATCATCTAGATAACTTTTTACAGCAATGGGGAGGCAGGAATAAAACGCACTCTTCCTGTTCTAAAAAAGTTACCAACAAAGTCGTGTATTGATGACTGTTGGATATATGTGTGGGAGGAAAATATGTGGATAAAATGTTTTCCATGAGAAACCAAGAAATTTACACTGGTTTGACAGTGGTCAATTTACATGTTCCCATGGTTCCAATGTGCCTGTTCACCTCTCCTACTGCCCTTCCTAATACTGGCTGCTGTTTTAAAGTTTGCCCTTCCTTCTCTTACACCTTCTTTCCACCCTTTGTCCCTCCCTCCAAGATAAGATAAAATTGAATTTTTATTACAGAACTAAAGCTCTTTCACTTTTATACTGATGAGAGCAGTACTGCAGTATTTGATTAACCAAGCTTCTGCAGACTTTGTGATTCTTGGGACATTTTTGATGTAAGAAGTACTTATTTATGCATACCTCTTCCTTTGACTTTCTTTTCCAACATTCTTCTGCTTTGTGCCTATAGAAATTTTTTTAAATAGAAAATTAGGCAATTGGATATCTCTGTATTTGCTTTGTGTGAAACAATGTTGTAAGACATAGCTGCCCACCTTTCACTGCTTGTACAGTTCATGGAAGTCGACCTGTAATCGTTATAATGCAGAGCCACAAATAAAGGAGATGGAGAGTGTAGCCCATTTGTTTCACAGTTTGCTTCAATAATCCATTTCACTCCATGGGCTGTGGCAGTTGTGGAAGGGCCAGGCAGGGCCCTCGTGCCTCTCTGCTTGGCCAGACGGCAGAGGTGTGTCCAGCAAAGGCATTTCTTCCTCTGGCTGCACTTCCCCCTCCAGTGTGCACAGGGTGGTGGTGTCTGTGTTCCCGAGGCACCGGAGTGGCAGGCACGGCACAATTCCCAGAGGAGTTCAGAGCTGGCATCTCCTCTCCAGCTGCTGCTCAGAGCAGTGTGAGCACCTGGGAACAGCTGCCTGATGGAGCAGAGACTCGGGATGCTGCATTGGAGCTGCCGAGTCATCCGACACCGCGGGACGTCAGCCTGTAATCCCAGCGTTTTCCTACCCCACCTTCCCTTATGCCTCCTGTCTCTGGGTATCTTACAGCTCATGTTGATGGGAGCAGAACAAATGCTCTTCAGAGGCACAAGCTGAAACAAAATCAAGAAGGATCTTTCACGCAGTTGAAATTTTTAGCACTTACAAGAATTTAACTTGCAACAAGCAGTTTGATCAGATTTCCTCTGTCACTTAGATTAACTTTTTTTGTTGGAAAAATCTGAATGTTGTAACTGGGATTGTGTGGACTCCATTACAAAAGAACAGTTAATAAGTCACCTCCTTTGCAAATGGAATTTAATTTACCAGATTTTTTTTGGCTTAGACTTTAAACTTGCCATTGGAAAGGACCTTTTTAGGATGGTTGGTGGGTGGTGCAAATTCCCATCACTGGGTGAACAGAATTATCAGAGGGAGGAGACTGCATTTAATTGTTAAAATTTTCTTTTGCAAACTATGCAATCATAAAAACTACACTAATAAAAAGTTCTTAAGAACACAGATGTCAAACATTGTGGTCTTGATGTGTTCTCCATTGTTTCCTTAAAGGTGGAATGGAAAAGGCTTCCTGTTGGGGAACTTTAAATAGACATCACTAAAAGACTTTAAGGAAGCAGGTAACTGTTGACTTATATTTAAGGGCTTGAAACAGGGATCATAAAGGAAGGAAGTAGAACTACAACTACCCGACTTAAGTAATGCTGAGTCTTTTAAAGAGGGGACTCTGACAGACCCAAACTAGAAACCTTGATTCAGGTAATGTAGATGTGGATCTGCAAATGGATGCAAGCCAGGGAGCACGATCAGGTGTTCATAGACATGGATCAGACCCCCCCAGCCTTCTCAAGGCTGAACAGTCCCAGCTCTCTCAGGAGGAAGCTCCACTCCCTTAGGCAGCTTTGGGGCCTGTGTTGGGAGCTGCTCTTTTTGTCCACGTCTCCCTTGTACTAAGGAGCCCAGCACCGGATGCAGCACTGCACACAGAGGGGAACAATCTCTTCCCTTGGCTTCCTGGGGATCTTTTTCCTTGTGCATCCTGGGAGGCTGGGTGCCTGCCTTTGCTGTCCCAAGCAGGCCCAGGGCCCTACCTGCTGAGCTGCTCTCCAGCACCTGGCCTGCAGTGCCAGGGTTGGCTCCTCCCTGGAAGCAGAACCTGGCACTTGGTGGACCTTCCCAAGGTCTCTGTCCTGTTAGCCCATCCTGTGCCCTCAGCAAATGTGCTGAGGGTGCTCTGCTCCATCACCCAGGGGGTGAACAAAGATGATGCACAGAACTGCCCTGGTGCTGCCTGCCCAGGTAGTTTCCAATCCACTTCTCTCTCAAGTCTGTTCTTCATCAGCTTGGCCATGAGGATGTTACAGGAGATCTTATAAAAAGCCTTGCTTTACCCCAGTGGGCCATATGTGACTCTACGAGGCTGGTGCACAGCTGGGAAAAGCAGACCTGCCCCAACACAACCGGCAGAGGTGCAAACACTCCCCTACCAGGGACACAAGAGCTGGAGTGATTTATTTCACCTCTGCTACTCACTGCAGCCCCTTTTGCAATGTTGCATATAGGAAACACAGGCTGGGAAGAACTGGCATTGCACAAGTGCTCTGTGTTGAGCAGGCAGAGGACAGATGCTCCCTGTCAGCTCCTCCCTTGCTCCTTTGCAGGGCTGCTCTTGGGTGCCTGGTTTTCCTACAGAAGCACCTGTGTCCAGGGTGGCAGTACAGCCAGAGTCAGGCAGCACTCAGGCTTCAGCTGCCACCCTGTGCTCTGGGAGCGGCTGGGCCCTGCTGGTTTGAGCCTTTGAAGGATGAAACTGAAAATTAACTAATATTCTTCCCTCAGCTTGAAATCTGTAATAAAGTAAGTGGAGAAGAAACAAAACGTGGCCAGGTGCATGTACAGCAGCTCCTCCATGTGTTGAGGCAGCGCCAACTTGGTGAAATTAATCAAAGCTGCAGCTTTAAGGAAAGGAGTTCACTATATTCAAACTGAAGCATCACAAAATAGAAATCAGTACAAAAATATACATACAGTTCTTTATTAAACAACTGTAAACACTTCACTGTAAAAATCCATAAAACTTTATAAACAAACATTTTGTAAATAGATTCTATACTACAATAAAAGAATTTTAACACAATTATTTACATGCAATACTGACAAATTTGGCACTTTCTGAAAAGAAATGTACAAAACACTTTGTTGTTTAAAAAGAAATTTGAAATTATAAAAACTCAGGGCATTACTATCATGCACTTTGCAAATACCTCACAAGCACTTATGGCACAGCTAGCAGAGAGCTCCAGGCTCCCATCAAGCTCTTTTCTACAAGTTCAGATAACTTTCAATGTGCTTCCGTAAGTTTGTTGTAAAACTACCTGAACGTTGTCAAGAATGAAGTCAAATGCCATATTCCAAACTGATTCCACAGATGACTGCATTAACCTGAGGGTGAAAAGGAAAGAAGAGAGTGAAAATTGCCATTACAGAATCAGTCTTTTTTACAATCAGTTTTCATCTTTGCACTGGAAAACAAGGTCACAGCAGTTCAGCACAGATGTATTTTCACTCCCTCCTGGTACAGCCCTCCCTCGCCAGTGTGAAAGGCACCAAGCAAAGCTCATCAATGCCACAGATGCCTCTGCCATGCCCTGGCGAATGTCTGGTGTGAGCAGCGTCACAGCAGACGGCAAACACTCGCGTGTGGTGCTGGTGTGAGCCTGTGATAGGTGACCTGCCACCAACTTTGTACTGGAGATCAGAAATGACAGGCTTCTGGATTCTCATCCTTCCTTCCTCATCCCAGGACAAGAGATGCTATTTCTCTTCTTCCAACAAATGCCAAGAGTGATGGACACATTTAAGTAATAGGTTTTTGGGGTCCTATGTTGTGTATATTGCTACAAACAGAACCCAGTCATGGATGCCACAGTGAGCTAAGTGTTACCTCTATGAATCAGCTGCCACTGGAAGAAAATTAAAGAAATGCCCAAGGAAAAGAAAGCAGCTCTACACTCTCTAAATCTCGACACAGTTCACTGCACTGTGTGTTTTGCACCTTCTAGGGCCTAAAGACTTCCCATAACACAAAAGCTTAGTGAAGTCTGTACACTGCTGTTGTCTTTTAGGTGCTGTTTATTCTGTGAAATACATGTATTTCAGATCTACACCACAGAAAGCTGAGCCCCACAGTTAAGCATCACTTAGTAAGCAAGCCAGAAATGGAATTTGGGCCTGCTGACTCATGGGTGGAGTAATGGGAGCACAATAACTCTGTAATAGGAATGGGTTCAGCCATTGGAGCATCTGGATACAGCAAGAGAACGAAGTCAGGTCTAAGGTGCCATGAAAAATTAATGAAAACAGGATGAAGAAAAGGAACAATAGTGATGAAAACTACATCCTTTGTCTAGAACAAAAGACCGTTGCCCAGAGAAGTTACGGATGTCCCATCTCTGGAAGTGTTCAAGGCCAGGTTGGATGGAGCTCTGAGCAACCTGGTGGAGTGAAAGGTGTCCCTGCCCATGGCAGGGGGGTTGGAACCAGAGGATCTTTATGATCCCTCCCAACTCAAACTACTCTGGGATTCTATGAACTACTATTACATAGTTTATAAATAAAATTTAAGCTTAAAATATTTACATTCATCAACAGAATAACTGATGGGCTTGTGGCCTCACAATGAAGCCATCTAATGTATAGATTTTAACAAAAATAGTCTGAAATATCACAAGTTAAGGAATTAAATTACCTTTTCATGTACTTAACAACCAGATCTAACTTTTCCAAATCTTTTTCTTCTATTAGATCCGTACAATACTTCACAACCTGTAGAATGTCTTCTTCCATAGGATCTGTAATACAAAATCATTTAAAAAAAATGAGATCTTTTCTCTAAGTATAGTTAGAATATAATCACAGAATAATGGGAATACAATAGAAAGAAATTCTGCAGTGTCAGTGCATCAGGGGCCTCCCTGACAATTGCTGTATTCCCACATCTCCCCCCAACATCAGAAGGTGTGCACATAACAGGACTGCAAGGTCCTGAAGTATCTGTTTTGTAGATATCTTCCTTTTCTTCAACAGGAGCAACTGACAGACAAGCAAGCATTAACCAAAGGGAAAAGAGACTGGGATCTAAAATGGAAAGGTTGCTTTGAAATCCTTAGAATAGTAATGTCCAGGGTACAAAGGTCATCAGACTTGCCATGCTATTCCTTTGACATGTATGTTAAATCAAATCACAATTTAGCACCAGTGTTACTCTTTGGCACTTTTTTCCCCCCTAGAGTTCTTTCCAGAAGTTATTTTGAGAAAAAACAAAACCCCTGCAACTCCTTTGCCTCTAGAATAACATCCTCATAGAAGAGAAATTCCCTTTCAGAGCTTTTCCAACCTAGTGCTTGCAATACATTGGAAAAATAAGGAAACCCTTCCACATAAGTAACATCAGGCCGTAAGACAAGGGCCTGACACATGGGTTGAAAAGAGAGCATTTAAAAGTTCAAGATATTAAGTAAGACACAGGAGCTGGGAAAACCACGGAGTAACAACTGACAGAAAGAATCAAGTTCCTCCAAGATTGCCAAAGCAGTAAGGTTTCAAGATTGCTGTGTAAGAAAGCAGTGAAAGGAATAGTGCAGAAGGAAGCACAAAGAGCATACTAAAAGCAGCTTTCCTTGTGGCTGCACGCAGGATGCCCCGTACCGTGACATCCCGCACCTGAAATAGTTGTGATCCACTCCTTCAGCAGCATCTTCACATCGTTGAACTCCACAGCTCCCGCCAGGTTTGGTGCCTGTGGCCTGAACACGCCCTGCTGCTCGGGGGCCTGCAGAGCTGGGGTGCCTGGGGAAGCTGAGGTTGATGGAACTGCTTCTGGCTGTTCCAAACACAAAAGTTGATAATAGTCAGTCTGACAAATATGGTACAACCATGTCTATATACACAGATAAGTGTCCAGTAAAGAGTCCAGTGAAGGACACCCAGCTGCATTTAACGTGAACTAAGTTTAAACAAGCAGACAGCTTTACTGTTAGTGTTGAAAGTACCTGAGCAGCAGTTCCTTCTTGTTTCAAGAAACCATCTATTAGCTTCTGTGGGCTTCCAGATGTAGTTGGCATGTTTTTTGCAGGGCTACCAACATGTTTGTTTTTCAGAGGACTCTGAATCTTTTTTACAGGACTGACTGGATTTTTTTTCCGTATTTTTTTCTTATTTTTCATAGTTGTATGCTTCAGATGTAGGAAAGGATTTTTTGACACTGAAAAACACAGGAATACTCAGTGGTTGATACATTTAGAATTTAACACTTTTCCATTGAAAGGGGAACTCTGTATCTGCCACAAAAATCTAAGGATCATTTGGGAGAACACAACCTAGACCAAGCAACTTTAATACTGACATGCCATTCCAGATCCTGGCAATGTTTGAAGTATTTGAAAAGCATTGCTAGACATTAGTGTACTCAGAGGATACTCAGCTATTTGTGAGGCTTTTAATATGGAGCATTTCAGTACTTGAATATAATAAGCAGCTGGTACACCTGAAGCCTACTGGGCAAACTGCCTCGCCTCACTCAGAGCACGGCCCCACCAGTGGTTATCAGCAATACCAGCAGGGTAAAGCCCCCATGATGCTTTCAGTCAGGGTTCATGAAGGAAATTGCTCTCATTCCATCATACTCACATATCTATATTGGTTCACTGCCTATGAAATCAAGGGGTTACTATAACAATGCAGTATTTAACTGGCAATGAACCCAATGACATCTCCATTTTATGAGAAGGCACATTCACAGGGTATTAATCTTATTTCTCCCTACTGATTAGAAGAAGGAGAGCTCAGAGTAAACACATCTGACCATCAGCCTCATGGTGAGATGTAGCCTATCTCTAGCTGCCCACAACCCATATCAGTGCTACAGGTTTCAGGGAACCATAAGAATGGTCTCTGAACACAGTTCATTAACTTAGGTACTGAAGATGCAATACTTTGTATCACAAGACATATCAAGTTTAGATTCCATTCTGCAAACATATGACCATGGGTAAGTTTAGTGCCACAGTCCCCATGAACTGAATTAATTACCCATCTGAGTAAAGCTGGGCATCTGTTTGCAAACTGAGACCACAGCTGGTTGTATAACTGACAGTCTGTCAAAAATAAATACAGAAATTCAACTGAACACAACATCTCCACAGCAGCTTTCTTTAGCTGTATTTTCCAGTTTGTTATTTAGGGTTGCATAACTGTTGGAATAGCAAACAACTCCTATACAAGACTCCTGTACCAGTATGTGTTCTCACCAGAAGCGTTAGCAGGTTGCTGCTCTGATTGCTTTTGCCTTTGATCATATGCATCTTTCAGCTCTGCTTGCAGCTCAGCAGGTAGTGCAGCAAAAACCTCAGGGTCCACCTGAACAGTAACAAAAGATTCATTTGAGTATTTTAGCAGTGAGCAGCACTGTTTGCTTCCCTCTCAGTCACTCACACAGGCAAGGTGTTTACATTTTATGCCAAGCAAAAATGAGTGAGATATAAGTGAAACAATGTAGAACAGTTGTACATTTTCTTTGTGTGTTTTAATTTGTAAAAACAACAAAATTTTTCATTTAATATTACTCTAATTATTTTTTCATTTTTAATTTATAAAATTACTCTTATGGCCCTGCTATGCACCAACCACCTTACCTACTGATACCGTATTAACAGCACAATTAAGCCTAACTCAGACAACACTCCACTCAAATTTCAAAACACGGGCATTGTGACAATCAGTTTTGTTTCTCCTTTTCTTTTGATACTTCTATTTCTTGGAAGCTGCCACACAATTCAAAATATTCTTGGAAATAGTCTCACTTCTTTAAGAACAGGAAAAGCCAAGCCTATCTGTGTCTTGAACTGGCACAAAGAGGGTTTAATTTCTTCCTCCCACAGTTGTCCAGCCCTTGTTTGCTGATAAAAACACAGTCCCTTGCAACACTCTCCCAGGGACTTGAACTCCAGACAGGAAATAACCTGTTGCCAATTGCCAGACACACTCATGGACAAAACAAAATTTCTTGTATTATCAGTTATCTTTTACTCTCTGCATGCCTGAAGGAGCAAATTAGTGACAGACAAGTCTTGGAGTTCCTCATTATTACTGGACATTCTTTTCAGCTCATAATCCTCAAAATCTTATTCAAAAAAGCAAGCCTATCACTTAGAGGATTAAATCTGCCAGTGGGAGAGTGCCCTTCATTTCACTGGTAACATTCAAATACGTGCACAAACAACAAAAAATGAGCCAAAACTACAATTGCTATTCTAAGGGCACAATACAATTTCTATCATTATCTGAGGCACTGTATTTCTTTTATGTACACATGCACATGTACTAAAATTTACCTCCTGTTTGCAATAGGGAGTTGATTTTTTAAACCAAAGTATGTATGCTGACAGGCAGGTATGGTGTGCTATTCACACACATGATGTTTGAATCACACAGATTGTAAACAGCAACGTGCTCCTACAGGAGCTCCTACAGGAGCACAGCCTTTTTTTCATGATTTTAGAACTCCATATGCCACCACTAATTTTTCACCACAGAAAGAATACACACTAATTACAGGAGGAAATGGGTAAAACTCTGACCTCAGTTAGCACATACACTGTGCAGAACACAGCACTATAGTGGAATGCAGCCAGTTACATCCAGAGGTATAAGTTGGTTTTTTAGATATAAATTTTATTTAATAAAGCTGTTTTAAAAAGGTCAGCATTCTCTGTTTAAGTATGTGAGAGTCAAGAATTCAGAAATGCTCTGAACTGACACTGGTTTTTGTGTACACCACTTGATAATTCATGCAGAAATAATGCAGTACAGAGATACATTTTTGTTATTGTCCCTATCATTGCCCTCTCAGAAAGTAACATGTAAAATTCAATTAGAAGAGCCATCAGTCAAGTTCATATGAATTCTACACTAATTAACTGGAGTTTCAGGTAATTCACTGTACAGACAGAATGTCCTAACATAGCTTTCACATGCCTGTATCATATTCACATTATGAAGAACCTTGGGTTTATAAATTAATGAATTACCTCAGCATACAGCTATCAGCATTTTTGATGTGCTGAAATAAACTTCCTCAGGAGAAATCTGTATCATGTTAAGACAATGTAAGGGTGAGATGAAGGGCTAATAAATGCCACTACTACAACTGTCATTCATTTCTCAGCATCTGTAATCTTTAATTTTTGCATCCTAAGCTTCTACAGG
>JAOXXN010000001.1:31002475-31022594 GCA_026770055.1 Myrmophylax atrothorax | reverse complement strand
GATATACAGGCATGTTCATGTGGATTACAAACCATTAAGAAAGTTTAGTGGTGAGTGACTTTAAATAACACTCCAAAAACGTATTTTCTGCCATGGGCAATTTCTGCAACAAGTGTCACAGAATGACCTGGTTGTTAAGTTTTACAAATTGCCACCTGAGAGCTTGGCAGAACAGCAGCAGTGCCTGGTAGTTCTGGATTCTCTAAAGCCCTAACATTTGAGACAGGCAAAGACAGAATGTCAAGAATTCCAATCAAATGTGATGTAAACTCTTCTCACTGAGGTAATCCATGCACTTTTAACTTTATGGTATAAGAAGTCCCACTTTGATGTTTTGACAGGGTGCCATCCTGACAACATACTAAACACTTTCATGGTGTTACTCTACTTTTTAATCTGTCAGAAACCACCATGTGTTACAGCCAAGAGAGCTCCAGAAAGGTCTAGTTCTGCCAATATGAAAAGGAAAAACCTTCCTACTGTGAGTGTTATGAAGATCTCCCTAAGCCTTACATGCCAGTATTTTTAAGAAAAGGGGATCAATATCACCCTGAGTCTAAAGGTACAGAATATTTCAGAAGAATATTTTAACAAGGTCTATGCTATACTATTGGGACTTGATTTCAAAGATGCAGTAAAAATACTACTGACATCTGAGAAGCTGAGTTTCTTTTTATCTTAAACAGTCTGCAAGTCTGAATCCTTTGTAGTACTATGACTATTATTCTAGGGAATCTGGACTGGTAGGATAAGAAAGCATAGCAACTCATTCACCTGTGAGGAGAGGGAGCAAGAAATGGGTCATGATCTACAGCTACAGAGAAAATCTTGAACCAAAGAGAAAAACCAGACACTTGAGGGAACACCAGTTTGAGATTCTAATCCATTTGCTTGGAGCCAACTTCTGGTTTACCCTGCTGCTGTTAAAAAGCCATTCACTGGACTGAACAGAAATGCTCCAACAAAGACAGGAATACAGTACCTATATTGTCAAACAGCATAACCTGGACTGGCTGGGGTTGACAATGTCACTGTTAGAGTCAGAAGCAGAAAGAGAGACCACCAAACATGATCCTGGCCACTGAACTGCTTTAGCTGTGTGAACAATTTAGCATTCTTGGGTGCCCCTGCACCTTACCTTAATGAAGACTTCATGAACTCTGGAAATGACAGGGCATGTACATTAGCATGCCTGACCACAAAAATGCGGTCCAAAGCACTGACCTGTTCATGAGAGAGCAGTCTGGCACTAGTTCCAGTAAAGGAGGAATAAAACTCTATCTCAACACACACTCAACCCTAAAAATGTCATCTTAGAATGTGAAGAGAAAATCTTCAACTCAAAGAAATCAGGATAGCCAGAAGATAAAGGTATAGACTGACAGATTTCCTTCTTGATATATATACACCAATCCCAAAAAGTGATGAGCTTCTTATGGTGACATCTGAATTATGTAATTTCAGGGTTTTTTACAGTTGAATTCTATGTAACAAGATCACAAGTATGTGACAGGCTCTATGTAGGCAAGTCCTACTGTTGAACTCTTAACACACTGAATTAACCCCACCACCTCTTTCGTTCTATCAGCAACTCTAACCAAATATGATCCTTGAGTTCAGGAGGGACTAATCTGTTCACAACCACTTGAAATGGAAGAAGTAGAAAACACCTATCTTCAAAGATGCTAAATGCACCCTCTCACAAAAGCCAGGATCATCCCTTTACCAAAGGAAGAATTGCTTTGATACAGAAGTTATGTCTGAAGAGTATATGTGTATTGAGAAGGTTTTGTGACAATCTTGTACAAAGTCTTCACGAAAAAGCATTTGATGCTGTATGCCTAGATTACATTCCTGTGTTTTCAACATGCAAGTATATGAATACAATTCAGATTAAGAAACAAAGAACAATCAGAAATAAAAAATGGGTAAGAGTAACAGCACTGCTCGTGAAAGCTGAAGGTCCTACTCCTTTGACAGTGACCCAACTACCCACCAACTGACTACCTAGGCAGAATAACTGGGTTATCCATTTCCCCATAGATGGGCAGCCACTACAGGGAGCATCTCAATCAGATCAACAGTGCTACAGGGAGACCAAGTAGAAAGAGACTTTATTACATGGATACAGATCCACAAGAAAACAAAAGCCCTTCTGATGAGGAACTTACACCCACACGAAAAAAATCTAAGTGTGAAGGTCAAGAGAAATGAACAAGTTGCCTTTTTGAACAGCTGAACCACAGGGCACAGCCTTTGCCCTTGAGATTCTGAGATTCAACTTTCTAAAGCTCCACTTCAAATCTTCATTGTCTTTTCTGGGACCAAAAAACTTTGCAGACTTATTTGTGAAACAACAAGAAAGACAAGATTCACCACTAACAAACTTGTCTGTACTAAGACAGATGAACACAGTCCAAGGTGCCTGATGCCAGCTCCAATCTTCAGAATTCAATGTGACCTCTCAGTCTTCTGCAGCAAGTCCTTCTGCAAATACTGCCCTAGCCTCCAGGCACTCTGGCCTTGGACAACTACGGAACTATCAGTCATCCTTGTGACAAGTACAAAGTACAATTGTCTTTGAGAAATGACTCCAGCTGTCACAATCAGCACGGGGCCAACAACCTATCAAGGAACAGCAGAAAGTCTGTCAAGAAAAAATACCCAATATCACACGGTTCAGGGAGAGAAAACAGTATGCAGCAGCAGAACTTTTCAACTTGGCTGGTCACTGAAAGAAACAAAAATGCTGCCACATGTGGTCATAGCATGTCTTCGACAAGCACTGCAAGAAAACCCCCAGCTCAATACTAAGCAAGTGGAGCAACAACATGTATGTGCATATATATTACTGATGACCATAACACCCTGTATGTACCACCCAAACACAAGGGACTTTTGATAATACTTATTTTGGTGCAAGTTTGATACATAGACAGAGGTATCAAGCACTTTGAAATGTCTGTCCTTTCTCCCTGTAAATTTTGGTCCTCAGCATTCTGCAGAATTGTGTTCATGCCTAGTAGTTACCTGGCAATATTATCACAGATTCCATGACCTCCATATTTTGCAGGCTCCACTGGTGCTCCAGCCTTTCTGACCATAATTTTAAGGGTCAATCGTTTACCCTTCATACCAGCAGCTTCAAGTCTACGTTGGATTTCTTCTGAGAGGCTGAGAAGGAAAGCCTCTGCCTCCTTAGGCTGAAGGGGAAAACCAACAGGTTTAGATAATTACTAGTTTTCAAATGTAAAGGTAAATCATTAAGGGTTAATACAATCCAGACTGTGTACACTGAAAAGAGGAAGCTGATTCACTGGCAATGGTCTTATTTAACCTCAAGTGTTTCCTTTACATTGTAGGTTGCTGAAGTTAGGTGAGATGGTAGATTCCTATCCTAATGCTGAAATACATGTAATAGTAAGTCCTTTCGGAAATAAGTCTTTAAAAAATGTATTCAGAAACCCCCAAAGAGAATTGGAAGTGTAACTTTAAGCACAAACCTAGAACACGAAGAGTGCAGGGCTTGTAACGAAAATCTTTGTCACTACGAGGAAAGTCAAGCAGTGGAACATGTTTGCTCAGGGAAGTTGTACAGTCTTTGTTTGTGGAGATGTTCAACGCCAGACTGGATAAAGTCCTGAGCAATTGGTCTGATTTCACAGCCTTCCCTGCTTAGTGCAAAAGGCTGGACTACACAACGTCGTGAGGTCCCTCCAAACCTGTTGTGTTTTTTCCTGTAATTTCTATAAATACTCATGTTCTCAACAAAAAGCTGAGTTACTTTTTAAATACAATTTGGTCAACAACACACCCCACCCCGACAATATTTGTAAAAAGTCTATTAAAAATGTTGTACTGGAGCAGCTGGTGATGGTTTCAGGCACTGGCATCTTCAAATAATCAGCATTTAAATGAAAGAGAATGCTAGGTGCTGACAAACCTACTGCAGTTCTCTTTTTCTGTACCAGACTTGTATAACGAATGCAGAATAGCCAGCTAATTTTGTGCAAGCTTCTTTTCAGTCCAATACTTTTTGCAGTCTCTCCTCCCATTTTATCGTTTGGTCTCCTACTTCTTCATTTTCCTCATTTCTATTTCGTGGCTAAGATGGTGCTCTAACAGATCAAAGTGTAAGTGAAAATAATCAGAATATGAGAAGACTCTTCTACAGCTGAAAGAAGTCACTGCAGAGAAGAAGCAATTTTGAATTTACCTGTGTAAACCTTATTCCGTAGTTGATTTCTGCTGAAACAGATTTTCTTTCTTTCTCTGTACGAACGGGTCGATCATCCAAACCACGACAAAATCTGTAGAGCATTTGCCCTGTTTTTGGACCAAATTCTTTCTGTAGTTTTGACATCGAAGCACACTGCAGGTCTCCACAGGTTTTAATTCCCAAAGAAGCCAGCTTAGATTCCATCGTTCTGCCAACTCCTAACAACAAAGCAGTTAGTTCTGTTAACCCTATGAAAGTCAGAGCCAGTTGAATTTTGAAAAAATAACTTATTTTATCTTAAACCTACATGAGGTCATATCAGATTAACAAACAAATATACAGCATATAAAATAAATTCTGCTCCATAAAACATGGTTTGAATGGAAACTTTTGCTGTCTTCACCTATATTTCTTTAATCTGTTCCATACTTTAGTTTAAGATGTCATACTGCAGTGAGTTTCTTTATTTCTGGGTAAAACATGAATGACTCCTACTTGCAAATTGCCTGGTACAGATTATGTAGCTCTGAATCCCCACAACACTCAGTCCCAAAAGTGTCCAACATGGGATATGTTTTCCTATCATGTATGAGTGATTTAATCAAAACCAACCGGTATTTTGACCACTGTTTCACTGCTTCTTGGGTAGAAAAATAATATTTCAAGTAGAAGTGATAGCATACCTGTATCACTTGTGCTTTGAATTACCAAGCACTGGAATTGTAGGTATCCATAGCAACGGCACATATGTAAGTGTGATAAACTGAAGTGTATTTCTGGGTTTTGGAGAGGTGGCTTGTTACTTCCAGAAAATATTAGTCCTGTGAGTTCACACCACCGAAGTCAGCAAAAAATTAGAAATCTCAGGTAATCAGATTCTAACTTTGATAACCTGTTTCTCTGCCTACATGGCATTATTGACACAAACACTGAAAAGGTTTTACTATTAACATGCAAGTGACTTGTGAAAGCTTTAAAACATTCCAGTCAAAGCACAATACTACATAAATACTATTCTAGAGAAGAACTCTCTCCTGTAAGTTATGCCAAAGAGAAATGGTACTGTGCTGTAAATTTTAAATTAATGAGAGTTTCTGTCAAACCTGCACCTGTCTATGGATGCTGTTCCTATGACACTTCAATTTCAGTTTCTACTGCTGCCTATTCTTTACTGCCCTTCTCTCTTTTTTCTTAAGCAGATAAAAATGCTACTTTGAACACGTAACACTAGGTATGTGTGTATACATGCAGGGTGAGGTCAGCTCATCACTAAAAGCATAAATGAGTTCTTACTCAGCACTTTTTGCACCATCCCTGTGCCACATTATACTATGTATGTGTACTGAGTAACAGTAGAGAGCTACAGGACAGGAAACACTCTCTGTTAAAATGCTTTCAAGTATTTTCCTGGAACAACAGAAAAAGTACAATAAAGCCTGTTTTCAGACAGGTGTATTCCATATGTCTTTTGTGTCTATCGTTTTTTGGATCATAAACGTGGAACAGCATCTAAACTTGTTTGAGCCAGAAAGCAGATTTGTAGCTGAACCTGGTTTAATGAAGTATCAGGAGGCAAAATGTCCTCTAAAATAAATGAGTACCTGGAAGACTGGTTACAAGTTGTCCTCTGATAAAATCATCCACTTCTTCCGGTTTTAAGTGATACTGTCCATCTGGTTTTGCTTTACGAGTTGCCATTCTGGCCAGCAGAATGTTGGAACCTGTAAAAACAACAAATTAAACCATGTCTGTGGTAACTTCTATTCATTTTCAAGTAGAATGCCACAGTTCAACACTCAAGGAAAAAATGCAGAAGGTATAGTCAAAGCCTTTATCTTTTACAGAGAATTTAATGCAATATATTCATATATATTCGTAGTGTCTACTTCCAAATCATCAGCTGGCAGTATGTGCTATTACAGCAGTGCAACTGTAGTGGTAACTGCAAAGTTAATAAAGGAAGAGTTCTGCTTACAGTCATGAACTTCAGCTCGTCTCACAAGTGGGTTACATACACTTACATACACTCAGTAGAGCTATTTAGAGATGCTCAAGTCTAGTATTAATTTGGGACAAAAACAAAGGAGAAAGGAAGGAGCCAAGTGAAAACAAATCAACAAAGTATTTTCAGATGTGATTTCATATTCAATACCTACTACAAATTACACAAAACTTTGCTTTCATACCTTCCAATAATTATGTGAAATCTTCCAATAATTATGTGGAATTTTTGCTTGGCCATAAACTCTTACTGCTCTCTCCATTAAGGAGCACAATCTGTGCTCATTTTTCTATGTACTGGGAAAATATAGTTGCATTTCATAAAAAGGAATGCAAGACTATCACATAGATGGAATTTCAGCATACTGCTCAGATAACAAAGGAGAAATTACAGCAACTTTATACATTTTTGCTTAAAGCTTTCCACTTAGGAAGATTTTCTTGCATTTGTATTTACACTAATTTAATGTAAATGGCTACATCTTCTACAAGAATTTAAGAGTTTTAGCAAACTTGCATAGCTTTGATACATTAAAAAAAGCAGTCACTGCTTGTAAACAGAAACAAAGTTACTTACCCATGCCAACAGAAGCTGTGCATTTCGTTTGGTCTCTGATTTCGGTGCGGATAGCATTTGCAAATTCATCAGGAGTCAGTCTGGTCTCTGTAAGGATTTCAGTGATATCTACTAGTGCTTCATCACAACTGACTGCTTCGATGTTATGAGTATAGCTATCAACACAAAGTAAAGGAGGTGAAACACCAGCAACAGCTCACCATCTGTTAAAACAAATACGTGGCAAATAAAGTCTTCCTTTTGTGGTGGCATTTCCCTGCTTATTCTGTATCTCACATCACTTAGGTATCAAAAATGCTAAAGCAGAAAGCTATACTAATACTATTAATGTAGGACTAATTTCAACATGCATCATGATTTTAAAGGAACAGCTAAAGAAGGAGTTGAATATTTATTTTGCATTGATAATAACAAATTTCCAGTGTTGTTCACGTGCATTTTAAACTAGAAAGTAATTTCTAATACATGTTACTCCAAGAACCTGCTCTTAAGTTACTCAAAAAACACCTCTTGGAAGGATCTCACAATTAAGCAGGGATCTGGTTCTCATAGTGTAATTAGTAAAAAATTTAACAGTGATTCCTTTGGAAGTCAAGATGACTGTTTACAGGATTTGGCTTCACAATAAAAACATGTACAGAAGCATGGTGCTCAAAATAACACAAACATAACAAAGAAAGGCCTCAAATAGGAATGGCTTTATTGCAGCTGAAGAGCAACATGGAGATGAAAACATAAATCAAATTACAGCATCCAGCAATGGCAAAAAAAATATGCTTGATAACCTTTTAGCATGAAAGACCATGTAAAACAAATGGCACGTTACCTTGCTAGTATTTCATATACTGTCCGTGCAACTTCTTTGTACGCATCAAAATCATAGGAAACTGCTTGAAGATTTGGACACAACTTTTTTGCTTGGCCAAAAAACATTCCATTCTTTATGCCAAGTTGTCTAAAATTCAATAATAAAAAACTCCAAGTAAACACAGTGCGAACTTTCCCACTAATTAATAGGGAGTATTTTCAAATTGTCTTTTTACACAAAAATGGGAAAAGAAATTCAGTCTAAACACGAGCAATTTCATAGGTCAAAAAATAACTGCAAATAGAGTATCTGAATTAGTTGTGTAATATTCAGCATATGGAGCATGAACAACCTGCCTTTAGGAAAATGCTGAAGGACAAAGACTCCAGAAAGCATTACTTGCTACCTTCTGTTTCAATTTAAAACCATGCATATACTGCAGTGACTAAGGTAGCTGGATCTTACATTCCAAGCTTCAAGCTTACATAATTAGGCTCCTGTTAATAAATAAACTCTAACTTGTTGAGATACAAGTAGAAACCTGCCTAGCCTAGCAAGCCTGAGAAAGGGTTCAATGAAGAAATAAGAGTATTACTACCATCAGGGGAAAAAAAAAAGTATTTCTAACATTTTGCTTATATTTATAGAAGTAGTTTCATACTCTAAAGCTTTTTAAGTTATGTTATTGGAGATGCTCAGCACAGTCTCTGCAAGGAATGTTTTTAAGTTTAGCAGTTACACTTTCTGTCTGATTTTAAGTAAAACTTTCATTACATGTCATAATTCTATAAAATAATGCAATTTTAATACAAAGATGTGAAGACAACATTATGAAACCAACAGTATCACAGTGAAAGGCACAAGGTTTTCTTTGATGGGCTTTATTTCAAGTTACATGTAGGTTAGGTTGGGAGTTACTGAGCAGCATCCAAAAAGAAGCAGCACCCATAGGGAAGATCTTCTGTTAAATTCTAAGAACTTATAAATCTACAATTTCTGAATGGATAAAACCTCCTCTCTAGATACATTTAAAAAACCCAACAACTGCTATTTTTGGACATCTTATGCCTATCTGTATGAGATTACTGGTTAACTTTTACCTACCTGGCTTCATAACTACAAGAAGCTATTTCAGCCATGGACAGAACAGTGAGATTGAAGTCAGCTCCATTCAAATGTGTGGAATCCGGATGCTCCCAGACTGATGAGTCCAACTTATCAGGTACTCTGATTTCTGCTTGGAAAATAAAATTTATCTTTATGTTATTTTTCCTAAGAGTTCAACAGAATGAATGTAAATAAAACTAAAATTATGCATTTTATTTTATACAATTTCTATACAGTTATATGTTGATGAAGAGGTTTCTTAATTCTGTATTTATTCATATCATGGTCCAGGAAAAAAACCAGACCCCTTCCCCCCGTAATGTGTCTCTGTGGATAGGTCTGTACCTACTACTGAGAAGAATGTTAATAGAAAAATTCTATTTTTATTTCCCTCCAAGTTAACAGACAGTAACTAGCTGGTGGCTACATACACCATACTGTAAAGTAAGAATGATTAGCTTTAGTGCCTATAAAAATGATCAGACACCTGTGGCTAACTGCTACAACCACAACCTGTAAACAAATACAAGACACTAAAAAATTTACTTCCTTGGCTAAACAAGAAGACACTCAGTTATGTTCCTTTCTACAAAAAGCACTCCTACCACCAGAACACTGAAATTTCATATAGAATACAAATCCACTTTTTATCACACTTAACATTACTTTTCTAATAGTGTAGATACCACAAAGTGATCTTTAAGAAGTGAAATAACTAGAACGCTAACTAGCTAAAATTAAAAAACACTAGTGAGAAACTTTCATTTCCTTTAACACTCTTACAGGGATATTAATTAGAAAAACATCTGCTTTTACTTAGTAATAATTCTCTTACTAGGATATGTCAACTTCTTTCAAGTATCACCATGAATTTAACTTAGATCAAAATGATACAATTATAAATACTGCAATCCTGGACTTAAAACGAGACAGATCTTCCCTAATTCTATAAAACCTTACTGCACATTCTTACATAAATTTTAAAGAATCTCCAGGCCCACTGCACAACAGGTACTAGTCAGAATTCCATGATGTTGAAATGGAAACAAGTAAAGGAATTTCTATTTCTTTCTTTTTGGGTTTTCACGGTATGTAAATCCTGAAATACTTGTTATATTCTAAATACAGATCAGTTTGAAAAAAATAACTACATGCACTATGCTCTCCCAAACTCCCATCAGAATCAAGCAACGAGCTATCATTCAGAAAAAAATGCTTCTATTTATTTTAAATGAAACCCATTATGCAGTTCCTTTTCATTACTGTAGTCCATTTAATACCACATACCCTTTAATATTATGAATGGGGTGTTTTCTTCAGAGTGCCACAATGTCTAATCCTATTCCACAGTCCTAACAACTTACACACTGACAATCTGACTGAAAGGAAACGTGGTGCTCAGTGCACATCAAGTAGCTACCAAACCAGAGAAAGGGGTGTAATGAGTGAGTGGAGACAGCAGGAGTAGAGCCTGACTCATGTGGAAAACTCCCTTTATTCAGAATCTCCCCTAAATTTCTGCACCTTTTCATGTCTTAAATATTTTAAAGCATGATGAGCTCAAAAAGTTACCTAAGATGTCTGCAACTGAAAATCAGAGCAATATTATGCCCCAAATAAAGACAAGAACGACAAGAACAACTTCTTCAGTCCATGCCTTCCTGTGCCCTGGCCTGAGATGATGCTGTCATCTTGTCTATCTTCACTGGATTCGTCGACTTTTTCCGCACCGCAGCAGAGCAGATCCCCCCATGAGCTGATGGAGTCACTTCATGTGAAATTCAGGGCAATGCAGAACACATTGTCCTCAATGGAAGGCAAGGTAGAGAACCTCTCATCAAAAGCTGGGAAACTAGACAGGCACATGGTGAATGTGGAGCAACGGATGGAGAAATCAGAGGCCAGGACCCAAGTCTGTGAAAAAGAAATCGCTGAGAATAAATCTGTGACTAATATGATGGTTTAAATCTGCTGCTCTTTAGAATGAAAAGGGAGATAGTAGGGTTGAGGGAAAGGAAGTCTAGGAAACATTCACATCTTGGGCATCCTGGCCATGGAAAAGAGACCCCAAACCATGAGTCCTGATTAACATGTGTTAATAGAATGTGAATGTTAAAGATGGCATGTAAGTAGAGAAGTCATTTCTACTACTCAGAAAGCCTATCTCCAATTTGGGGATTTAGGGTGAGAATGATAGCAAGTTTTTAAATTTAAAAGTTACACATTTTTGGATGAATTAATACAAGAAAAAGGAAGTATTTCATAAAAGATTCAAGATTCTATTGACAATAGATATTTGTATAGCAATGCAGATCAAAGCCAGGAATCAGTATCGCTAAAGAAGTAATTGGCAAATTAAAAAAAAAAAAAGTAGCTGAAGCAGCAGAATTCAGTATTTGGTCAAAAGGGATTCATAAGAATTTGGGAGATTTTGTTTGGGTTTTTGATTGTGGGTTTGTTTTTCCTTTTTTTTTTTTGAGGGGGTGAGGTGCTTTGTTTCTGTGTTTTTCCTAAGACCTGGAGAAGGTAAAATCAGAGAATAGCCTGGAAAATATGAAGCACCAAATCCCAAAGTAGGTTCCATGTTGAAGCATGGATGTAAAAATGTGCTCATGTTCTAAGTTGCTCCCAGCTATCTTCACATATCATTTATATAACATGTCCCCATTGTGTATGTTTAATGGCCTAATTTAGCATTCTGTATTTCTGATAGTTTAGAAAAGGCATTTTCCCTGTAATACATGTACCTACTGGCCCGTATCTCTCTGGCAAGGCACAATTAAACACAGGCTGTGAAATGTCTGTGATGTTTGAGAAGCCTCATCAGCAATTCCATCTTTTCATCTAAGACCACAACTAACTGTAACTTCTCTGCCCCAAAAGGAAGACAAGCCATGTACTTATGAGAATGCAAGCAGAAACAACAGGTCGGGGGTTTTTTGTTGATAAAACCACTGTACATGGAGATAAAAATTAACAGAGAGACTAAAAAATATTATGAACTGCAGCTAATGAAATAGAGACTATAAAAAGAGTGTTAGGAAAAAATCCTTTCACCAAAACAACAGGCTGTATGACCAGCCTAAGTGTGAAGAAGGAAAGAGGTAGCTGCCTGCCTGCATGCAAGCCAGTGAGACTGGATGCTGAAGGTAAAGAAATGAATGTGTGGACATCCAGAAAAAGCTGCTGCAGTAAGAAACTGACCTTGTTATGCAATGAGATTGAAATCTGCTGCACTCTTAAGCAATAAATACAGTAGAAGAGATACTACTGAATTTGTGAATCACAAAGAACATGTTACATATCAGCTAAAGTTCTGTAATTTCACCACCTCGCTCTCCAAACATCACTTGATTGTATTATGTCACACCCTTATCCAGTGTTAAGGTCCTAACAAAAGTTAGGAAGTCACTGTATAAAACTGAACTACCAATGAATACTTCATACACAAGCTGTATACTACAGAAAATCCAACTCCATAAAAAACACAGCTGTTTTTGTCTGGAGCATACTGAAAAGTCCTTAAAAACTTTAAGGCTAGTGGGTTCCACAAACATATATTCTAATCCAGTTTTGAAGCGTTCTAAAAACTACAGCAAAAAGACAAATAAAATAGCATCACTTCCAGTAATACCTTGCTTCCAAATGTCTTCAAACAAACCAATGAACAAAAACCTGCCAGTTTCTAAAGTACTAATGTTTCATGAACAACCATGGAAGAACAACCTGTCCTTTCCCCCCTCTTGTATCACCGAAATAACTCACTGAGGTGTAAACTTTATAACAACATTTGCTTTTACAAGGTTGGTAAAAACAGCAAATACAAAAGAGAAACTCAGCTTCCAAATCCAAACTGAAACTAAACAGCAGCAGACTCTTTTATATGCACTTTCTACCAACCTTGTGGTAAAAACTAAGCTGGAGCATGATAAACAGACTTGTTTGCCACTGAAGGTGCCAATGTTTAGCAAGTTACTTTCTCATACTAAAATACAATTCAGGCAGTATAATAGTAATCAAACTTGTTAATAAAACTATGGTTTGTTTACACTGGGACACCACTACTTGAGGACACAAAAAGTAATAAGTTTCTAAATTACTGCAGGCAAGTATGGAATTCTCAAACTACAACAGATGCCCTGGTTTTGAGGAAACAAAGTGAGGAACAAACAGAACTCACGGAAGTTGCACAAACTTTCCAGAAACCTAAAATACCCTTAAGGACCACACAAATTAACTCACTGTACACAGATATTCTTCTACACATGCAACTTGAAAACTAGATTTCAAACAATTGATTTCTCACTGGCCATGTGCTGTTGTTTCTGAATTCATACTAAAAACACTGTAGTAGACTTGAAAAAATTATTTTGTACCTTTTCCCCCATAATTTACTTTCTGAGAAAAAACTGAACCTGGACAACCTGTATTTATTTCTTATTTTAAATAACTACTTAGCATTTTATCTTAAACTTCACCTCAATGAAAATGAGTAAAACCTAAAATTACTCTAAGCTTTTTTACCCATACTGAGCAAACGTAACTAACAAGAAGTCACAATGACATCCTGAGGCCACAGAGCACCGTGTTGTACAAAGGTATTTCTTTTCTGAAATCCTCCACATGAAAAAACAAATTGATCCACAGTGCACTTTATTAACAATTTTAAGAAAAAACACCTTTATAACAGCAGTTAAAAACATACAGACAGACAGACTTATCTGTACCTGCTTTGCCATTCAGTAGCTTGTTCTGGTAGTATTGCTGTTCCAGCTGGGGGTTTGCCCCAGGGCGCAGCGGTGCCTTTCCTGCACCTCTGTTGCTGGTCACAGCTACTGGCTTCCCTGGGGACAAAAAAATGCATTTGCTTACAAGTCAACATCTATAATAGCTCACATTTTAGTAACAGCACAACTAGGATAAAATCATAAACTCTTTTAATTTATTTTTCATAGTTTCTTTCAAGCTCTTACAGCATTAAAGAAGAAACAGCTATGAAAGTGACTTGGATTTGTAACAATGAATCTGGTGTCTTAATTGCAGTCAAGTGTAAAGAAGAAAAGTTTTTCAAAACTAAAAATACAGCCACACTAGTTTGTCTCTAGTAACAAGTATAAATAGAAGATATGAAACTTCACCAGGGACCTAACGATTCATTAGTTAAATACAGCAAACACTGTGCTGATTTTAAATACTTCAACATGTTTATTAGCTAAGTAAAGCAGAGTACCAGAACACTCAGTTCCACTTGTTTAACTGTACAAAACAAAATCTTTAGTAAACTTTTGACTTTTCTGTAATATCAACACCTCCATGTTGTTTCTAAAAGAAGCTAATTTATGCACTGAAAATTTTGGCAGACTTCTGTGGAACAGGAAAAGTATTTGCAGACAAGTCCTTTGTTCTTTATAAGCCCAGTAATGGAATTGGAAATTTGGCAGGAAACAAGGTTTCAAAGTTCCAAATATAGCAGAAGTATCTTTGATACAGTTGCTCCTGCCTTTGGACAGAAGAAAGCAAAGGAATCATTTGTACAGCTGACTCTTTCCCAAGGTCTAACACAGCTGGGTGTGAGATGGTCACCAGAGCACCAACTCTTCACGCTTGTGCATCACAGAAGTTCAGTGTTTGCACAGAACTGGGATCTCCATTTCTCAGTGGTACATTTGTAATAAACAAACCCACCAAAACTGGCTAAGGTGCTCCACTAACTCTCCTACGTCACAAGGATGATCATACAGCTCATTCTGAACACTTTCTGAATTGTTCAGCTTTAGGTCTTATAATACCTCATGTGTAAGATAGGAAAGGGAAGAAGCAGCAGATTTTCCTTGAAAAATATGCATCAGGCATAGAGATAATTAATTCTCAGCCTTTACCTTTCCACTTTTCTAGTTGAACAAAGCTTCTTAAACTAATTCAGGAAAATTATTAGGATACAATTTTTTTTTAAACAGTGTGATCAAACCCCACTTTTGGAACAACTCAAATTTGCTCTCTGATTTCTAATACGGTAGATGTAAGACTCAGTAAGATATGTAAAATATCATACAGAATAGTTACTACAGATTTTACTTCTTACTTTAGATACTGAAAGGAGATAGCAATGAGAATTCCAGTTCTCTCTTCTGCTTCCTTTTGGATTGTGAGAAAATAAACAGGAATATGAAAGTTGCATGGTCTGACTTGAAGATGTAAGAAAAATGATTCACATGCAAAGCTAATTTAGCAAGTGTTGAAGTTTGGTTTTTAAAGCCTTAAGTGAGGAAACTGCATCATGGGGAATGAAATACTGACCTTTGAGCTCTGGTCTATCTCGGATAGCCACAGACACAAAGAAGCAATCCATATCCACGTGCATTATACAGCTCTGTGGCTTGGCTGAGCTCGCAACAGACACATTACCTGGTATGAAGATACACCAACAGAAAACTTGAACCCTAATTTATACACTTCCATAATACTCACAGTAGTCATCAAGGACTATTATCAAGTTTTTACCACCTCTAAATCATAAATATTTTTGTTTCCTCTAACCAAGGTGTTTACTCTGAGAAAGGTAAACATAAACACTCTACAAACAGCCTAAACAATGCATTAACTTAAGAGATTCTACTTTATTTTCTTACAATTAACACTTTCTACCTAACAAATTCCCCCCAGTCCAAGGAGGTCAATGCACGCTGTAGGCACTGGATCTTAATTCCACTAGGTTAACACTGAATCTGGAACAGAGAACTTTACTCCTTTTTGTTCATCCATCAGAAGACTGTTTCAAAAGACAAAAATAAAGTTTAGTTGCACTAACAGCTACCATTATTCTTCATGCAGCACACCAAAAGGAGATTTAAATCTCCCATGCAACTGAATTTTGTCACTGGTGTACCTACACTCACGCAAACATTCAGCAAGGATGATTGAGATACCTCCAGATTGAAAACCTTATAAAGCACTACAAATACTTTATAGAAGTCACAAGTCTGTGTCTGTGTTGCTGACCTATCAGAGGATCCAATAGCTAACAAAAAAAATCCTAATTTGAACAATGCATAAAGTGTAACAGTGAAAAAATACTTCAACACATCAACTGTTCTGCTTACCATGTGAGTTAATTACTGAGTGACCAGAAAAATGCTTTTCTACTTTTAATAATTTACAATTTGAACTCATTCTTTGAAAAATAAGGACTGTCTTAAAATGGGCCTATTTATAAATCAAGTAATCAAGTTAGGAAGTTGCTACTTGTCAACTGAAACACAGGCATTAACTACTTGAATATTCTAGGCCAAATCAGAGAGAAAATAAAAGTATATTAGCCAATACCATATTTTGATTAAAAAAGACACATTTAGGTAGTTCATAAGTGAACATGCTTGAGAACTGGGGTGGCTTAGCACAAACACAGGATCAGTTAATTTATTATCTAACAATTTTTCAGATGTGGCAATTTATAGTAAAGTATATTGTATGATTACAAATGAATTTTTTACAGCACAAGAGTTGGAATCTCTTTAATGGTATAAAGCTAACCTTTCAATGGAATAAGACTGTAAACAAGAGATTCTAACGATGCAAAATACTTTATCTATGTTCGTAACACTTTGCCTCTCATGAATCAAGTAACTTTTCTCCCTTGGGCCCTTGATACAATGACATAAAACATTTCTCTCCAAGCCAGGTTCAGAAGTCTCTTATGATGCTGCTACCCATTTAAACAGACCCAAAGCTACAGAAAACTCTTACTATCAAAAAAATTAGATTTTAACTAATTTCCAAATGCTACTCATCTTTCACATTTTCATGCTGAACAAGGCTTTTTCCCCTATAGATTTTCACACAGCAACTACAGACTCGTGTATATTTAGATAGATAGTATTTTTTCCCCTTGATCAATCCATGTATCTTGGTAAAGTCAGGAATATCACTTCTACAAGGAGGAATTCAGTATAGAGCAGAGTATCACATTAAGTCACATTTTACGTTAAAAACAACAAACAAAGCCAAAAGCAGTTGGATCAGTTAGCTTTCACTACAACAAAGTCACCAAGTTTTCACAGATAGTCTGACTGTAATATGGATATTGAATACTAACCTACATAGTCTCATTTAGACATTTAATGTACAAAGACATAAGGCATCTTCTCAACATAAACCTCCTTAAACGAGTATCTACCTGTGTCAGTTTTAAGTGCAGACCTGCCTGCTTTCCATTTTTTTAATTTTTCCCTTCCTGGAAAGACACCGCTGTTTTTTCTCTGCAGGCTGTTGACAAACTCTGTCAGTTCACACTTCCATGTTGATATATGATGCAGTCTTGAACGTGAATAGAAGTCAGAAATAAAACTACAATCTGAAGGTTTGGACACAGGTAAGGAAGCTGCCTTGCTAGGAGCAGGTACAGAAGTGCTTTTTGTGCTTGAAGGCCCCTGAACAGTGGAGTGGTGAGCACCATTTATTTTAGCATTACTGTGCAAAGATGAAGATGAGGATGAATTACTCATAGTCCTATGTGGATTCCACGAGAAGTCTGTATTCTTGTTGCTTTGCTGCAACTGCTGCATTGTGCAGTCTCTAAAGTCAACCATGCCTTTCTCAGCCTTCCCCTCGTCCTGCACAGGGCCTGGAGAGAACCTGCTTGCAATGCCGTTGCCGGAGGGCACCGAGCAATCCTGTGTCTTTAAGGCACTGGTACAAGTGTGTGTGTGTCCATTAAAAATGGCAGTGCTGTCTTTGTGACACTGAATCCCGTTTTGTTTCCGTATGGGAAGAATCTCCTCCAGCTCTGTAAAGCCAAAATCGTCACCTTCTTCTTCCTCATCTTCATTCCAGCTACTTATTCCATTGGATGTGATCTCGGTTTCCATTTCACACTTTTTAACATGATTTCTGAAACAGACACAATGATTAAATATCGTATCTTTTATAAATAAAGGCACATTTACAGGTCATTTCAAGTGCTAAGTATTTATCTTTCTAATTGTTATCAGGTGTTTTATGTTCCCAGGACAATTATCTCCAACTGTGAGCCACATCCTCTCAGTGGCACAAATACTGCATTGCCATACCAAAGATTTTGCAGATTTCATGTATTATGAGATAGCACTACCAGGAGTTTACATGGGAGTGATCGTTCTCGCATTAGAAAAGCTCTTTCCAAGGCCTTTAATTTGGCAAGTGGTCTCCAACTGAATTGCAATAATTATTTATTTGTTAACAGAACTGTACTCCCATGGCCAGCATGAACGTTGCAGGAATATGCAAACCATCAGAAGAAGTTACATTTTTATAAAAATAATGTGATTTTTCTTATCTGGTTACAAACAAACAAAAAGAAAAGTATACAGAAGAAACTAATTTTTTAAAAATTATTTTCACAGAATCACAGAATATTCTGAGTTGAAGGGGACCCACAAGGATCACTGAGTCCAACTCTTAAGTGAATGGCCTGACCATGGCATTTTTTATTTTTTCTCAATGAAAAAAGTTTGTCCCAGATCTAAAACTGAAATATATGCTTTGCTTTGACAAAAACACAAACTACTTTTCAACTTCTAAGAATATAAACTAATCTCTTCTCCCACCAGTGCACTGGCAATTTACATTTACTTTGATAGCGCAGAGACAAAGTTTTCATCCAAAAAAATTAACTCTGGATATTAAAACCAAAGCCTTCAAGAGTTGTACACACTCTTGATCTGCTGAGAGAAACACTGACAAACCCAGCCATTACTCCCAACTCCCAAAGCTAGCAATTTAAGTAAACAAAAAAAGGTGAGAAATAATCAGCTATCTGGGATGCCAGGGACACCTGAAAGCCAATCACCTGTGACAACAATTTGGTTATGATTATTAGAAACATAAAGCGTATGAACCATAGTATTTCTGAGGAAAATCATGGTTCAGTGGTACATACTTAGTATCAGTGGATAAGACAGGCTTTTAAACTCATTTTTTTCAGACTAAATTGGTATTTTAAGAAATCTGAATATTTTTCTAATTTAAAAAAACTTTAACAATGCAATAATAAGAGGTGATGGTGACTGTACCACTTACTGTTAAAATGTGGGTATGAAACACTGCTTAGGATATTAATATTGTTGGACTGATTTTATTTTTCTTAAATGTAAACAAATCCCACTCATGGTAAAGCCTCCTCAGCATTATGCATAACTGGATTGTGAATAAATCAGCAGACTGTGGAAGAACTCAGATCACCAGCACAAATCAGAAAGTATTTTGTACAGTATCCTTGGGCCAGTTTGAGCAGTAGCGTTGAACCAGATGACATCCAGGTATCTTCCAACCTAAAAAATTCTATAATGTTACGATTCTTGCCTCTAAAGAGCGAACATGTACTTCTGAAAAAGATGTGGGAACCATCTTTGAAAAAAATCTGTAGAAGGGTTCAAGCAGAATGTTTCTTTCCAAATTCCAATTCCTCTGCCAGTTAAAATGTTTCACTGCTGCTTTCTGTTCTAGTCTCTTCTCAAGGTCCTAGGTATTTTAGAATATGTTTTAATATTGTAATTCCATTTTGAATCCATCTTCTCCCTCAAGTGTGACTTAAACCTTGGTGTTAGCATACATAATGTATGCTGTGACTTTTTTTTATAAAGATGCTAAAGAAAGAGCTTAACAATCAGTACACATTTATATTAATTCCCAAGCACCTTTAGCAAAAGTAGTCAAATTACACCAGCTACTTTTCAGTGTCACTAGTCAGAACCCTTTAACGTACGCCTGTTGCTTCTGTACAGAGATATTACATCCCAGACACACAGGTCTCACTATCAAGCAAACCGTGGTTCAAAGACTACAGAGAAGCCTTGAACTCAAGGGAACTGTAGTTCTGTCCTCAACTGTAACTGCACAGCTATACCTTACTTTTAAATTTCAGTGCCTCAGACCTTCCCCCTTATAAAGCTGAAATAAACTTTAAAAATGCTATACAGTTGTAATGCAAAAACCCCTCATGAGTGAATGATGAGCATCTGCATTGCAGGATCGGGAACACTTACACCCTGTTGAGATCTTTAGCTATATTGCTTGGACCTGGCATGGCATCTTCAGGTTTGCATATGCTGTTAAAGTTGAGACCTTTCTGAACACTCGACTGCTTGGTGTAAAGCTGATACGGAATGTGCGAGAGGAGCCGTCCAGCTTTAATGCTGAAACAAAAAACACAGGAACAGGTTACTGCTTAAGAAATTTTGCCAGCTCAAACCAAGACAACCCCCAACCTTATATGCTAAAAAACACCCCTCCTGCGCAACAAACTGTATGGCCAGACTTGGCGAACACAGATTTGGGAAGGGCTCTCCCCATGTGGGTGTGCCCTTCCAGCCTGCACAGGGGATGTTTTAGGTGAGGCTCAGCGTGCGCAGAACTGGCCCCACCGTTTAAGTCC
>JAOXXN010000001.1:30983719-30999686 GCA_026770055.1 Myrmophylax atrothorax | reverse complement strand
CCGTGGCAGATGGACCTCAGGACTTAAACGGTGGGGCCAGTTCTGCGCACGCTGTGCCTCACCTAAAACATCCCCTGTGCAGTCTGGAAGGGCACGTGGGGAGAGCCCTGCCCAAAGCTGCGTTCGTGAAGTCTGGCCGTACATACTGACCACTGCTGTCTAAATCAGGCAGTCAAGCCAGTTCTTCACTCAGCCAGCAACTCACCATCTAACTGGTTATCTCCACAGTTTGCCTTAAGTAATACAACAGGAAACTGTGTCCAAAGCCCTACTGCAGTCAAAGCAAATGATACCCACTGCTCTCCCATTGTTCAGTCACCTCCCCACAACAAAAGTTACTGTGCTAAAGAAACGTGGCATCTCTTCCAAAAGCTGTACTGTTTTAAGACTGGCAGCTTTTATTATTCAAATATTTTACACTCTGAATCCTCATCAGAAAAACAAAATTAAGTGTCATACTAGACTAATAATTTTTTTCGCAAGTATTTTAAAGTATTTTCTTCACATTTGTGTTAAATTAACAAAGTTCCTAACAAAATTTATTCACTCAATTTGAAAATCAAAATAAGGAATCCACAAATTCTAGTGGTAGCTCATGTCAGTAGTTAGTTATTCTCAGTCTCTGGAAAGTGATTTTATTATGTTGAAGAATGTTTGTTTAAATATTTGAATTTCATAGTCAAGCTCAGATCACCTGAATTTCATTTTCATTGCTCAACAACCTTTCCAAGCTACATAATTCAGTGGTGCATTTTTCAAATAAAGGAAGAAAGATTTAGGAAGAAGGACCTTCATTTGTTGCAAAAATGTAAAGGCAGCAGATAGATACAAGAGGAGTGCAGAAAGAATGATTTTGGCACTAAAGCAAGCACACCATTACTCTGCAATACTGGATTTGGCAACTACTGTTACCATATGATCTCTATGTGATGCCAATTAAACCAAAATTCTAGAGCTACTTGCATTTAACAACAGGTTTATTACAGTCTGACTTCAGACCATAGTTCATAATAAACAAAGCTTTTAATGCAGCAAAAAACTTCAACATATGCCTTACCATCCTTGTATAAGTAATTCTGAATAATCTTATCTTTCAGAGCTCCCATTGCATCTTCCCAATTATTAACATTTTTGGTGTTTTACATTACTGTCTTTGTGGCTCTCCAATAAAAAATGAAAATAATAGCCAGTGTAGTTAAGTGTCATGGTAAGTTCATTAATCTCTGGAAAGCAGACAGATGCTGTAGTGATAACGACCAATAAAAGACTAGAATTATTTTTAATTTTGCACCCTTGGATGACAAGACGGAAGATGTAACAACACTGCTTTGCCAGCAATTTGTGACAGTAACATTTTAGGGTTGATTCTTAACCAAACTAAAAAAGCCCACACTGATCATATTGCCTACAACAGAGCTGGAGAGGAGCTTTTACAAAGGCATATCGTGACAGGACAAGGGGGAATGGCTTTAAACTGAAAGAAAGTGGGGTGATTCAGTACTAGGAAGAAATTCTTCTCTTTGTGGATGATGAGACATGAACAGGTTGCCCAGAAAAGCTGTGGATCCCCCAGACCTGAAGTGTTCAAGGCCAAGCTAAATGGAGCTCAGAACAAACTGCTCTAGTGGAAAGTGTCCCTGCACATGACAGGCCATTCTATGAAATTTGAAACCTCTACATCCACAACACAGATTTCCACCAACTGATCTACTGAGGGGAACATAATTTTATATTCCACATACAGAGATTATTTAATCAGTGAGTGTTCCTTAACACTGTTAAGAAGACAAAAAAGAAAAGAGAGGTGGTGATTGTGAAATTAGCTTCTATTCCAGATTCTGATATGAATCAGAGACAGTGAATTCTGTCTACTGAGACAGTGAATTCCTTGTGTCCTTGTGCCCAACCCTATGTATCTGTCTATACTTCTGATTTAATCTACAGTACAACCTTCCAGAACCAGGACATGCAGAACTGAACACAAGACTTCATCAGGAAAATTTTAGATTTCATACACTAAGTCCTAGCAAGCCTCTACTGAATCTATACAAATTGATTTTTCCTGGTTAAAATCATAACAAGCTCTAATGGCACCAATTACAACCACCCACATCTTTCAAATAAAACCACACCTACAATCAATTTTCCAGGTCCTTAAACTCACAGGTGAGGCCCTAAAAACTGTTTAAAAATGTACCTAAAATCTTCTCAAACTGAGAAAATATTTCTGACTAAAGTTTAAAAATTTATCTTAAAGATACATGATACAAACCAGCTGAATCCAAAGACTGAAAATCAGCAAACTGAAAACAGGAACTGCAGGTCCCTGTGCAGAACAGTTCCCTGCCTGTTTCTGCTGGTCATCTAGGAGAGACGCTAGTCAAGAATAGCGTGACACTGACAGAATAATTTCCAGAGCATATTCCTGCATACTGTATTTCCCATGGGTTCCTCAGATGGAAGAAGCCATATGAAAGCCAGACTAACTGCTCTGAGCTTGGCTACCGTCTTTTTCAAGGACCGAAAGGCAACTTCAGCTGATCCTGTATATTCCAGTGCATGGAGCAACCCAAGTACATAAACTCTTTGTAAATAAAACATAGAGCATTTTTTTCACTTTGTTTTCTTACAAAGTCACAACATAATAAATGTTTAGATGGAGTAGGTACAATTTTTTGAAAATTCTTTTCAATTGACACTCTTTTTGATTTGCAGATGAAATGAAACTTATGCAATGCATAAGGCAAGAGCAAGAGGTTAAAAAACAATCACCTTTTACTTATTTAACTCCCTGAGATGAAAGCTAGTCAACTGGTTGGATATTACAAATGGAATCACCAGGATAATGTTCAGTTTCCTGATATGCTTGAGACTTCCTAAATGTTCTTAATGAAGTTTCTTATGGAACAATCCCCAAGAAGAAAATCTTCAATGTAACAGTGATATTTTTACTCAGCAGTTGCAAGGACAGATTAATTTTAAGCTAAGCTATACTCTCAAAATGCAATTTTCTAGAATGGGGGTTTTTTTCCGATTTTTTTTGCCCTCCCCAAATTCTCCCAATGCAACAGACTTAAACTCACCTTTCCACGATCCACTCGGGCCGAACTACTTTTTCTCCTTTCAATTCTTTTATTTTGGCATTTGGAAGATTGGTGGCAATGATGTGAGTTGTTTTTGATCTGGAGTAGTACACATGGTATTGGCCTCCATGTAACATCATTAGCCGTCTTAATTCATCAGCTGAGGGATCTGCAAAATTAAAACCAGAAATATTCCTGTTTTGTGTTGGCAAATACAATAAAACCCCCCAACTTTAGTTGATATATATGATGCCACAATCAGAAAGAGTGAAAAACATTGGTTTTCTCCTGATGAACCTTGTAAGTGCTTCAAAGAACAAATCAAAAAAGCATTTTTTAAGAGATGTCGAAAACTGTGTTTTTGAAGAGACTGATTCAAAAATGTAAACATTCTACTTGCTATAGAGGATTGTTCTGGATCTTCCCACAATCTCTATGGTGGAAGGCAGGGAAAAATACTCAAGTAGATTTAATGCTAAACTACACCAAAAATCACTTTACGTCGACATAACACAAAATTAGATTAACTCACATATCTTTTCACCAGAGTATGAGAAACTAGTTAATACCCAGAACTAACAGAAAATAAATACTATTAAAAGGGTTTTGCAACAGCATAAAACCCCTACTATAAAACTTCTCCTTTACTGAAGCAGTTAACTCACTCTTTCCTCACCCGGTTATTCATTAATTATTTCTGGGAACAGTGAGTATCTTAAAAACTAACAACTTTTTATCTCCTGAATCATGTTAAAAAGGGTCCTTATTTTGCAAGCAGAGGTAGGGAATGGGAGGGGTAAAAAGGCAAAAAGTCTTAGTTTGAAAACGTTTGCAGTTGTGTCACACTGCACCAAAAGGTTTGGGTCAGCACAAACAACAATGTCTGAATAGTGACATGAGCATAAGACACTAAAAAATAGTTGATCAATGCAGGAAGGAAGAAAATTTTTTTAAAGAGTATAGTTACAATTCCTTCCAGTGGTCTAGTGTCAACTTCCAAAATGTGCCTAACACTTCATCAAACCTCTAACTTTTAACTAAAAATAGCACACATTTTGCCCAAATATTATCTTTCCTTCAGCCTTTTGCACACCTGTCTCGTAGAGCACCATTTAGGCACCAGCACCTTGAAGAATATGCAAACACGAGATTTTAAACTGCCTGCACTAAATAACTGATTGAGAGGGCATTAACAGTTTATCATATCCACCGTAACCTTTTTCAGTCCGTTTGAGCCCTGTGCTCAAACCAGCATTAATCCACACACAGAGGCTGCACGCGTCACTTACATAATAGTCACAACGTTCCTGGCACAGATCCTTGGAAAAGGCTTCTGGGGAGTTTCAAAAAGGTTATTAAGCTGCTTTACAGAACCCAGGAGAAGCATGAAGATAAGTAGGGTAGATTAAAAACCTTACTCCAGCTAACATGCACTATCAGTCCATCACAGATAATGCATATATGTCTTACCTCTTCTCTTGTTCCTCCCTCTACTATTAGTGGGTTCTCTGCCTCAAGCACTATGCCACTCTGAGAAAGAAAACCTTGACACACCCACCCAAACATAAAATTAAGAAATACAATCCAACTATGAACAGTTTGGAAAACTAAAAATTTAAAATGTGTAGAATATGGAGGAAGTTAAAAAGTCTCATTTCAAATAGTAAGATCACAAAAACATGGAAAAATCTACTTTGATTTCTACCAGTTATCTCTTGTGTAAATGATTAGGTAAAACAGTATTTATATTCAGAATGTAAATATGATTTTATATTGAAAACCTTAATCATGAAAAACAAAGGAATATACAAAACATATACAGTAACTGTCATGTATTTGTTTAGGTGCAAACTCGTGTGTTTTATGGTTCTTTACTCCTACTAGGATGACAAACATTAGAACAACACAAAAGAGATCCTTAAAGAAATAAAAGCTCACCTGTCAAGCCATTGACGTAGATGGCGACTCCACTGAAGATACTCGATGAATTCCCATCCCTCTGTTGCTGTATGGCTGAGTCTGACCGGAACTGATCCTCCAACTTCTTAACCTTTGCCGACATGTACCCACCCTAGTTTTTAAGTTAAACCAAAACACAACCCATGAGGCTGGCCTTATTTCCTAATTTTTACATACAGAAACTGGACAATTGCAAGATGGAAAGGTAAGCAACATTCCTTCAAGTTGAATTTGGTTGGCACACAAAAGACATTAATTTTCCAAATGAAACGGAACAAATCCTCCACCATAAACTGTTATCTTCAAGACAACTGCATCTTGTTACCAACATGGCAGGATTTATTTCATAATTCTTTTAGCTTTTTCCTATAGGAAAAGATTCTACCTATGTAAAAATTATTAAGGAATAGAAAGAAAAGAAGAAATAAGCACATGATGCAAGTTTGGATGCTAAATTGGGGCTCACTGCCTCACGAAACAATGTAGTTCCATGTATTTTCAATTCTTAAATATACAGGAGACAGTAGTATTGTAAACATTTATGTAAATTAGGTGCCTCAGTTATTGTTTGTCCAACTACAGAATGTGGTGGAGACACCCTTAAATAGTTTTAAAATCACTTAGTTTATTTTTAAAATGGTCGTTTATTCAAGGGTCTGCATTTATTAACAATGCAATTTAGTGGATTATTGTGAAGACTTCACAATCTGGTAATTAAAAAATTACTTTTGAACTTAATTATGTGTTCTCAAGTAAAGCAAAAGTGCTTCATTTATAGCATCCCTTTGGCACATATAACAAACGGTAATCCCTTTTTAACCACAGTGCCATCTACCTCTTTAAAAGAAAAAGCCACTTGGTTTTGAACATACCCATATTCCCCATCCATCGCCTTCAGCAGCCCGTTTGCGCCATCCCCCTCGCCTCATGCTGAAGCCGCTGCATAGGAAGAACAAGAATGCTTGATCAGTTAAATGTTCATCACTGGCATTTCATAGATGCACTACAGGCCATTTACAGATTATCACAAAGATTACCTTTTTTTCAAAGAGTTTCACAGTCAATCTAGAAATGCAAAATTGCATTAAATCCCAGTTCCTCAGTTTTGAAGCAATGTGTAACACAGTTCCTGTTTATGTACCAAAACCCACACATGCACATTTTATTGTATTCTCCCTGAACACAAAAAACTCATTACAACGCTCAGTTTTTGTAACAATTCATTTAATTCTTCTTGTTCATCCCGTATCTCCCATGAAAAAAGGAGTAATAAAAGGTTCTTAAATACAACTGCTAACATTCATGCAAAATATTGCCCAAGTTATAAACAACGTTTTATTTCCTATTTGATACCACATGCATGGTGTGATGTGGGCAAACACGTCCTGGTATTAGAGATTGGATTCATTTCACCAACGGATCTACAGCTCATCATGAAACATCCGAACACTTGCTGCTCCAATGCAATACAACACACAAAAACACCAAAGGACATCTTACAGTCAATGAAAAGCCAACTGTTTAGATAATCCAGGAAGTAGTTTGTGATTTGGTTCTTTGGGGTTTTTTGTTTGTTTGTATAGCTTAACAATGAATAAATAATTAAATAAATGCAACCAGCCAAATTGCCGTTTTCCTTTATGCAAGACACTTATCCCTGGATCACGAGCGAACAGAGCAGTGTCCTCAGATGAGCTGTTAGTTGGCTAGAACAGAACTCTGACAGAAGAAATGCTTGGACTGTGGCCAACCGTTCACTGCGCCCAAGTGATTCACATTTCCTACGGCTGCTGTAACACTGATTTTAAAATATTGATTAATGATGTAGTAAGAGGTCACTGTTACAGAGCAGCCTGTAGGAGGCTTGCTATTGCATCTCTCACTTTCTAACCAAACTAGCTCTCTAAATAAAACACTACCTTGTCTTTTAGGTATATCAGCTCTTAGAGTATGAGGATAGGACCCTGAAACTAAAGGAAAAAAAAAAGCACACAAACCCACAGTAAATACACAAAAGGAAGTCATCTGGTTTTTTCCATCCTTGTCTGCTTTTGGGAAGATACCTGTTCTCTGGACTACCCAGGGCACAGCAGCTTCACTCAGTCTCCAGCTGACCACAAAGCATGACAGTTGTGGATGGAGATCACAAGACCTTCTGGTCATTTTCCTATCCAGGCCTCCCACTGCACTGGTCTGGAGATTGCCTCTTTTGTCGTATTAACATTCTGTTTCCTATGAACCTGGCTGAAAGTGAACTCCAGCTTTTGTCTCTTAAATCCCTCTTGTCCTGGAGCTACCAAACAGGCATACTCTGAAAACCACTCTGGATTGCAGGCAGGTTTGACTGCAAAACAAGACACAGTTGCAGGGAAAGTTTCTGTAAGTATATGATAATTTTCGTGGACTACTGCAAATATGCCACATTAGGTCAAAGCAGGTATAACTACCTTGAAAAGACAAGCTCCTGTTTTATGCTTCAGGACCTCTGCAAACACAGGAAGATCATGATGCACCTGGCTCTATGCTTATAGTTGCTGTAACCTCATACAGAAACAACACATGTAAGTAATTATGAAGATTAATCACATTTCAAAGAGATGAGCTCCACACCACCAACCACAACCAAACAACCCCTCCTCAGATTGCTGCATTTTCTCTGTAGGTACCTGCATTTCTTACCCAGAGAGCTGTTTCCAAGACATTGGGCCTTCTGAAATTAATTTTTAGTGGTTTGGATTATATCTAATAGATACCACAGAACTCTTAAGGAGCACTGAGAAAAATGGGAGGAGATGAGCTAGATGGCCACATAAAATACAAAATTGACTTTTTCCCTGTAGAGGACAGTATATACCAGAAATGGCTTGAAGATTTCCTTCATACGGAAAATTTCTATTTCTCCATCAGCTGAAGTCAACTGGAACTCACATCTATCACTTCTGGCTAAGAAATTCTTGAAGAACACAAAAAATACAAGTTCAAAAAACCCCTACATTAATGAAAACGTCATCTAGTGGTTTTAGATGCTACAGGTATCGGTGCATGAGCTCGTGAGAGACACCAGAATTTTAACTCCTGATTACTCTTTCTCCTTCATAAGGAAGGATGACAAAGTCTTACAAGGTGGCTCCAAAAAGGATAAAGGCTCTGTCTTCACAAGGAGCCACATGAAGAGGACAAGAGGCAATGGATACAAGCTGCACTAGGAGGTTTCATCCTGACATAAGAAAAATATTTTCAGAGTGAGAACAATCAAACACCAAACACAGGGACATGGCACAATCCTCATTCCCAGAGATTTTAAAGCTGCAATTGGACAAGGCACTAGATAATCTCATCTGGGCTTCCTTACCCATGGAAGGCTGGACTAGGTAGGCTTTTGAGATCACTTCCAAGTTGGGCTGTTCTATGATTCTAAGTCTATCAAAAATAAGACCTCATACAAAAATAAACTCTTGACTCTGAAAAAAGCCAAAGACTGTATGAAATGCACACTCTAAAAAACCACAACTTCAATCACTGAGAAGACAGGATTTGATAGGTAGTTAACTCTGACCTCTGAACAGGCAACATCCTGCTTAAACTAAAATACCTCATGTCTGATAAACTGAAGAACTGCCTTCATCAGAGTGAGCTTTTCTGAAACTGGACACACATCCAATTTTTATTCAGGAAGCTGAGCACGAAGGATCTCTAGACTAAAAGCCATTAGATCTGAACACCCCAACTCGTGGGGCCAATCAAAATCAGAATCATGGGAACAAACGAGCATGAGAGAAA
This sequence comes from Myrmophylax atrothorax, assembly GCA_026770055.1. Taxonomy (NCBI): domain Eukaryota; kingdom Metazoa; phylum Chordata; class Aves; order Passeriformes; family Thamnophilidae; genus Myrmophylax; species Myrmophylax atrothorax. Next base: position 30,990,864 of record JAOXXN010000001.1, on the reverse strand, counting down.
TCTTGCACAGGATACAGTAAATCAGAGGAAAAGTTAAGCAAGATTTTAAATATGCTCCTTGTGTCACAAAATAAGAAATGTAAAGACAGTAGGATGCTCCCTAAATAGGAATCATGATGAAGGGATGAGTAAGAGAAATGCTTTGCAAAGAAACCTTGCACTGGAGGAGGGGTGTGTGACTGGAAATCAAGACAGGGGACTTCAAATACTGATCATGAGCAGGCCAATTTCAGACAAGAATTCATTTTTCTTGTAGCTCTTCCTTACAGTATCTAACAGTTTTCCCTGTTTTCACAAACTCAAGAGCATAAATGCACAGGACTCTGTGAAAGAGAACCACTAGTTACTGGTTTTCAGGTTATTTCTAGAGCATGAAGGACATGCTATACAGTGACCCTTTGCCCAGAGAAAAGCTTTTTCAAGAAAAGTCAAATGCTCATATTCTGGACTTGTGAACACAAAGAAATCTTCAGCAATTAAGAAAAAATCTCAACAAACTCTGAAATTCCACAAAAGCCTATAAAGATAAAAACATTTATAGGAACAGACTCCAGGTTTTCAGTGCAAGAGAAATAACCTTTCAAGAAAAAAAATTAGGACCTCCTGTGGTCAAAATAAAGAGTTTTGATGTTTTGTACACCACTAGAGGCTCAGAAAAACTCAAGACAGCCAAAGATATGTAATATCCCTTTCCATATTGCTTCACAGGCCTAGCATTGTATTTCCCAGCTCACAAGCACTTAACCCTGTTACTGAAGACTGTTAGTCAAAGCCAGCAGATCAGGTCATGGAACGAAATATTGAGTGTGTATTTTACCAATTACATAAATGTCTGTATGTACAGGAGAGTTAAGCAAGGAATGTAGGTGTGAATGTTGATGTCAGTATTTGTTTTAATCTTATCTGTAGCACACACAGTCTGAGGCAAGAAAGTTATTTAAATTACTTTAAATTCAGGATAGTGTGAGATTGTAAGGCAGTGGCTTTCCATTATTCTGGACAGTTGGGATAACACAGGTAAGGGACCAACCCAGACCAAACTACAGGTATTATGGGGAAAACCATTTGGGAGCACAAAATACAGATCTGTGAGAAGTGAGGACGGATCCTCACGGGCTTTTTAACTCCAAGTCAGTACTAGTCCTGCTCAAACTTCAGTTGTTCCTGCCATACTCTTTAGCAGTCTCTTTGACAAGTATATATAGTGCACAGACATTTCTGCTGCCTCTTCAAGTAGCCAACTTGAATCTGGCAGAATATACACTTCATGGCTCTGCACTACAAAAAAGCATGTGAGTTATTTCCAGAGACAAACTGAGGCTGCACCATGACTCAACAAATAACCCTGCCAAAGTTGTGTTTAAATACATAGTGTAAGTAATGTTTCATTCAGATGATCCAATTTTAGGTAACTGAAAGCTGCATGAAAGTCTAACACATAACAGCTACTTTGCACCTCTCACCAGAGCAGACACGCTGTGAATGTCCTCTATTGCAAAAGAACTTGATTTAATTAACATACTCACACACCACAAGTCTTATTCTTGAAGGTGTAACTCTTAACAACAGAAATAGGGGTGTCTCAGGCCACTGCTGGTGAGTATCAGGATCTTTGGCTTGAACTGCAGACTGAACCCATCCCAGCTCAGCAGGGATTAAAAGTTGTTTCCATCAAGTGGGTATTTTGTGGCCTGTTTGAGTTTGTGCATCGACATTCCAGCTCCCACATCAAACTCGCCACTCCACTTGGCACTGCTCTGCAAGCTCTTTGAGGAAAGAACTGTCTCGCATGTTTACACATTTCTCAGCACAAGAGAGTCCTATTCTTGGCTGAGTCTTCTGGAAAAGAACTGCTGCTACAGGGTATAAAACTGTTTTCTACAACATATTGAAAAGCTCAGAATGCAGCAGAACTTACACAAAAAAAGTTTAGAAGCTTTTATAAAGATACTAAATGCTTAAATGCCTTTAGCTTCAGACAATTCAGAGCTAACACTGCTGTTGCCACATTAAAATTAACTAATTAGTACACTGTAAAGCAACTGAATTTCATTCTAGGTGGGAAATAAACTCTCAGGGTGAAGTTTCATAAGATGGTTGAGTCAACTTGATGGCTGACTGCCACCAAAAGGGAGGGATCTGCTTTTCAACCTCTGCTGGCCTAACAGGCCTTATTTATCCCTTCTTCCCAGCCTCTACACCACTTCCAAGCTCACATGATCCCCATGTTCATATTGCTGCTATGTGCAAGTCAGCCCACTAAAAAAACCCAATAAAAATGACATAAAATTATGGGTTAGTTTCCTGCAAGTTCAGCAAGATGAAATGACTTACAAAAGCATCAGACAAAGCCAAAGCAGACAGGCCAGAAAAGAGCAATGGATGGGATCTGAAGATTATCTTAGCCATTTCTAGAAAACAACTTTGAGGGTCACGGTTATGACTAAGTGCAGTGCAAATGCAGGTATAGAACCGCAATGAGCTGGCTACTCTTCACTAACTAGATGTGCTTATGTTTTTTTGCCCCAATAAACCAGAGGGGGAGGCTACTTTACTTTTATCATGGGATAAAGGCTTTAAATGAAAGTTACAAACCATCAAACAGTTCCCCATCATAGGCCACACACGCACTTCTACCTACAAGCACCTGGTGTTACGGGGCCAACAGACAGGGCACTTGGAACAACAGCTGTCCTCAAAAACACCCCACATCCCCTGCATCATCTGTCAGCAAACATAGGAGTATAAATTAGGAAAGAACAAACTTTAAAATTTTGGGCAAATTAAATATTAGACACAAAACAACTACCATGAGAAACTTAGAAATAGCATTTTTCTAAAACATGAGCACCCATGGCATTTGCTAGAAGGGTGAAACACCGTACAACTCACACAAAGCTTGGGAAAAACTCAAGTCCTTCACAATCGACTCCTTATGTGTGACTGACTATTCCAGAACTGTGTTCTGTGCATACTTTGAGCTTGGCAGCAAGAAACGATACTCTGACCTTCAGTTCAAGCACTCCCCCAGAAAGAGACGCAGGAACTCTTTGCTAAACTAATCCAGTTTCCAAACTGACTCTTTTTGCAACTCAAAATGGTCTTTATTTCAGATCAGTCTGGTTGACAATCATGGACTAAATACTTTACACACATGTAACAACTAAGAAATATAAATTTCTTTTGCTGGCTAAACATCACAATGACATAAAGCAGTTGCACAGCAGATAATCATTTATATGAGAGTGGCACAAAACAAAAGTGGTTTTATCTTTTCACAACTGATTTGGGAGTCCAGGGCAGACAATTGTTTTAACTGTCCCAACTTGAGAAAGCATGAGCACAAAGTCCAAAACCCAGCATCACTGCACAGTCTGCACCAGCTTTGAACAATTTGTTTTCAAGATACCCTTTCTGCTTTTATACATGGCATTTGAGATGGTTAGTTCTTTGAAAAATAGCAAGACAGATTCAATTTGAGACCAACTGTCAATGTTTCATTCCCCTCTAGGAATAGCACTCAGTAGCAGCTCCAGTCCATTTAGAGCTTGTCACAAGTAGTGGTTTTACTTGGTTAAATTTTCCTTCTGCTTACAGAAGATTCCAGCCTTCAGGTTCAATGTTTCTGCATTTTTTGGTGAAGTCATGATCTCCCCAGCCCCCTCAGAGTTCCTCAGTGATTATGGGCTTTGCTTCACCCATCTGCATTGCTCTATGTAACCACATAGCTCAATTCACTTAGTTCAACTATCACCTCTGTGATATGTCTGCTCTTACTGCCACAACACACTGGGAAGGTTCAGCAAACTTTGACTGGCTCCAACATTTCTTTTCTGTGCTTAAATTCTTTTGAGGCTTCAACCTCCAAGAGGACTTTGCACATTCACAATCTTTATGCCAGCTTCTAAATTCTTAGAATCCATAATAAAATCCATTAACTAAAAAAGAATAAGAAGCATAGCTCATGGAATTAGGACTCTCAATAGCAAAACAGTAAATGGGTTGTAAATTACCAAAAGGAAATTCTTTCTTGGACTTGAGTATCTGAAACAATAAACAAGATGAGTTTATGCATTGGCAGTCTTCCTTCCAGCCCCTTTACTTATCTGCAGTATTTGAGAAGAGAGAACTGTCTTACTCTTTCCCTTAAAAAGGAAGACTGGGATCTTCATTTTCTACCTAATAAATCAACAGAACTTGTTTAGGAGGGTTTTAATTTGTGCCCTCAGTGTGACAATCCAGTCCTACAACTCCTGTCTTACCCAAGTCGCCTGTACTGAGGTGTAGGCCAAGAAACCAGTGGGCAGCATAAGCAAACCACAATCCCTCCTCTCAAATAACAAGAAGAGTTGCTGCTGCTGCTGCTGAATGACTTAAGACTTTCTAAGACTTCCTAGACACAACTGAAGGAAGCCTCCTTGTAAAGCTAAAGGAAAACTTAACAAGGCAGGAAACATGGGTAAGTGGAGGCACAATTATTTGAAAATAAACAACTGGAAAATTTTCATGATGTGATCAAAGCAAGAAATCTGTGAATGTTCTGAACTTATTAACATCAAATTCAGAGGAACTGTGCTTGTGAAAACCTGACACACACTACCTTCAGATCTCTCAGGCTTCAGCCCAGCAGACTGGTGAAACCCTTCAGAAGAGACTACATAGTTTTAACTGATTATATGTACTTGTTTGTGTGTTTATCTGTGTGTATGTGCACACAAGGACACATCCAGACACACAACAAACTGACCTTTGTTGCTGGGCACTGGGATTGCTCACTACCCACATTAACCACTTTGGCAACAGTGAATGGCACAGAAACAAACCCATGCCCTGGGCCAATGCTCTAACCCATGTACAGAGAAGGCACGTGAGGTTTAACACCACCAAGAACAAGGTGCTGTACCTGGGTCAGGGCAACCCCCAGTATCAATACAGGGTGGGGAATGAGGAGATCAAAAGCAGCCCTGAAGGACTTTGGGGTGCTGGTGGGTGAGAGGCTGGACATAAGCCAGGAGTGCACACTTCCACCCCAGGAAGCCAGTCATACCCTGGGCTGCATCAAGAGCACCGCGGCCAGCAGGTCAAGGGAGATGATTCTGCCCCTCTGCTCCACTCGGGGCAGACCCCACCTACAGCACTGCATCCCCCTCTGGAGTCCCCAGGACAGGATGGACACAGGCCTGCTGGAGTGAGTCCAGAGGAGGGCCACCAAGATGATTAGAGGGATGAAACATCTTTCTTACAAAGACAGGGTGAGAGAATTGGATTTGTTCAGCCTGGAAAAGAGAAGGTTTTGGGGTGACCTTACTGTGGCCTTCCACTACCTGGGAGAATAGAAAAAAGGAGAAGAGACTACTTACAAGGGCATGTGCTGACAAGACCAGAGGGAATAGCTTCAAACTGAAAAAAAATAGGTTTAGATCAGATATTAGGAGTAAATTCTTTGCTCTGAGAGTAATGAGGCACTGGAAAAGGTTGCCCAGAGCAGCTGCAGATGCCTCATCCCAGGGTGTGCTCAAGGCAAGGTTGGAAGGGGCTCTGAACAACCTGGTCTAGTGGAAGGTGTCCCTGCCCATGGCTGGGGGGCTGGAATGAGACAATCTCCAAGATCCCTTCCAAGCCAGGCCATTCATTGACGAAGCTGGGGTTTCCTTAGGAGACATGCCCAAGGCATTTGTGCCTTACGGTCAAGTCAATGCTATCACTGAGCAGGCATTTATACAGCCAGGCTTTGCAGGGAAAATGAGAGATAAGGCATCCACTTAGTAAACGTTACATGATGTGAGATGCTAAGGAGGACCATTTCTCTACTCATATATGGGCAGCAAACCTCTAAGAACTCAGTATTTACCAGCAAAAGCACTGATGACTAAAGATTCAGCAAACATGTAGTTCTGGTGCTCACAGCAGCTTCTGCACGACATTACTTAATTTCAACTGACATTGCATAGTCAAGTTCCCAAATGTTTTTCTGAAATTGCCTTTATAACTCTCAAAGATGCAAAATCTTTTTTTGAAGTAAAATCTTCACAACATATTGCTTCTATGCTTAGCCTTGAAGTTTTGAGTTTCTACTTGAGTCTTCTGCATCATTTGTTAGTCCGTGGATATCACTTTTTTTCATCAACTCAGAACAAGACCAGAAAGAATCCGACTAAACTAGTAAGTGGAGAAATCAAAAGAAATGGAAATAGTTTTTCATCAACTGCCTAGTTTATTTGTAGATTCTCTGACATTGGATACCAAGGATGTTAAAAGTACACATTGGTTGAATAGATAAATGGAATAAAAAGATACACATTTGGAGGTAAAAAACTACAGAAACTCAGAACATAAAGGGAAAGTATCTCAGTATGCTTGTTTATTATTACCAAGGCAAACTTCTGATCCAATCCAATTTATTTTCAAGTTTCCTCCCAGATTTAGAGGAAAATAAAAAGACAGAGCACAGTGGTTCTGTGTTTTCCAGGAAAAATATAGTTTTAAGTTCTTCGGACAAAACAAAAACAATCTAATTCTTTAGGACTTAAATTAAACTCAAATCTGAATTGTATTTTGGCCTGAAATGGTTTTAAGTTGGTATTTTAAATACCTCTGACATCAAACCCACAATGTCACACTGCTACTTAGTGGAGACAGATCCATATAAAATGGCCACTGAGTGAAAAGGGCTTAGCCCAAACAAATAAAACACTGGTAGAACTTGGGCTAAAAATCAACAAAGAAGTTACAGGAATCATTATGGAGGGGCAACACTCAACATTTCCAGTCAGTCAGAAATGACAGTAAAAAGTCATTACCCCTGCCTCTTCCCCAGTGCTGTTTTATAGAGAATATTCTTGGAACTGCTTACCAAATAATGCGATTTCAGCAGGAAAATCGAGGAAATAGTGACTGAAAAGGCACTCTTAGAGCCCAATGCTCTCACGTTTCCTGAGAACAAGAAGCAGGTTCAGGAACCCAAAGAGCATCCTTTCAATACAGGTCATTATTTTAGTTCTTTACTTCAACTGGAAGTTGCATTCAATAGTACAGAATGGCAAAATACATTCACTCTACTTGGAAAACTCTTCTCCGGGGACACCCCCTTGTCGCGGGGGAGAAGCTTGCGTGCCCTCATGAGGTTGAGAGCTAAGCTGGCGGTG
>JAOXXN010000001.1:30961784-30973708 GCA_026770055.1 Myrmophylax atrothorax | reverse complement strand
GAGAGCCCTGGTGGCATCCCCGCTGTGCCCCCGCCCGGGAGGAGTCAGTCGGGCAGCCAGAGGGGAAAGAAACGTGCTCGTCTGCATCTCTCGCAGGGCACAAGTAATTATGAGCGAGAGAGACGCATTTCACAACTCCTGCAATGCTGTAGTAACACAGCCTGCTGTAGTGATGCCCTAAATATTGACATGTAAAAGCTGCAGGATTGTTGCAGTGGTTTCATGACCAAGTACCATTGTTTCATGGAAACCAGTGAAACTGCTGCTGTAAAATCTCATCTGCAGCATTTGATTGTAGCATTAATATGTTACATTTCTTTAACTGCACCTACTTTTTAAGCATGATGCCAATTTTCATTCGCTCCTAAAACATAACACACTCTGATAGTTTTAGGTGGAATATATGTTTTATTACAATCATGATTCATTATTTCTGCTAAGCAGAGCTTCCCTTGCTCTTTCAAGAGTGAAAGAACCTAAGGATTTCTAGCCAGGGGTAGAAACACGTCTCCCTCATATGATTTTTGAACATCACAGAAGAATCCCAACCAAACAGAAAAACCCAACCTTTGCAGGATAATCTACACTTACAAATAAATTTTTTTCTTTCTTTTCTTTTCCTCAGCATGTAACTAAGAACAGTTCTGAAATGATAAAATAACATAAAATCAAAACTTGCAAAGAGCAGGAGTCTACCTTTGGTCCAGGCTTTAGGGGAAATGGCTTTAGGACTCTTTGCACAAAAGGTGTTCCTAAGGCAAGCATAAAGACCTAGGTAAAAAATGGTGGGAAGACAAGCAATTATGAAAAACAGACAAACCTGGAAAGGCTGTTGGAAAGAATCAGAGCCAACAGTGAGCTTCAGGCATTTTGCTAATGATGGAGCAATATGGGGGTTGTGTTCCTGCTGCAGTCCACTGGACGAGTGGTTGAAGGGAAAGGTGTCACCAACAGATACACGTCTTCAAACTGCCCAGTTAGGAAGAGTTAAATATACTGGCATGTGAGCCTGCATTTACCACCCTACTTTACCCCCAGCAGTCATTTTGGAGAGGTGCAATAGTGTCCAGAATGGAGCAATGCATCAGGCCTATTTTGCACAAAGTGTGGATTTACTGAAGAATCTAAAGATCCCTCAGTCCTTTCTTCCTCTTGCTCATTACTACTGGTGGGTGCAACTCACTTGACTGGTGCAGATTCTGTGATCACAGCTGAATGGTGAAGAATCCTCCCCCAGTCATACGTCAGGGCTGCATCTGCCCTTGGAACTAGGAAGAATACATTAAAAAAAGTTCTATTTTGGCTAATTTTGTGCTGAAGCAGTCTAGGACACTGCAGTGGAATTTATTTTAGATGAAAATTGCACATCTGCAAAGATTTCTACATCATCCCGATAGTGCTCTGGTATCTCCATTTCAGCAGTTCCTTCCATGCAAAATTGGTTTTGTGAAGAGCAAATATACATGAGTGGATTGCCACCTGCGGCCCCATTTTTAAGGTATCGGAAACTGTGGCTCAGTACTCAAAGATATTGTTATATAATAATATACTATCCATATATAGATATAATGTGTGTGTTTATTCCATTGACCTTTTACTTTCATAGTCTTCCTAGTTTAATACTCAGTGATTGTAAGTTTTGCATCTCTACTTCAAAGAGAAGTTGAAATGGAGTCCTTGATCTCATTTGCTGTGATTCTTATAGTTTCTTCATCATTCCCAGCTGAGCTTGGAGCATTGGTGGACACAGACATTCTTACAGAGTTTTGCCTAAAGCAGGTGCTTGCTACAACACAGGAGAGTCTATTCAAAACAACAGAGTTACCATTAGGCAACAGGAAAAAACCTCAAACCAACAACAAAACCCTAGGCAGGTGTACTGGATCATGATAGTATGAAAAGACCTAAAGCTGTGTCTCTCACCTAACTCCCCAGTTTCTCCATATTCAGAAACATGGATGTCTTCTCCACAGCAGATGGTCTCCCGGCTGTCTGCAGGACTTTGCAGGCCCTTATCCACCTGTTTACAAGTTGCATAGGAAGAGAGTTCTTACTCTCCGAGATGTTATTTTTCTGCTGTAAACTCCAGATATTTGTGTTAAGGAAGCAGAAAAATTTTTCTCTTACAAGGTCAGTTACCTCCAGTTCTTTTCTCTTTTTCTACTTGGAGTCAGCGTGTTCCTTCTCAGAATTATTTGAGATCTCAGTTATATGGAAGTCCATACATTTTACTTCCATTGAGTGCTGCCAAGAGTTTTCTTTGTTGGCATTGTGACTAGGGATGTAATGGCTGCCATTGGCAGCATTCAAACAGTCTTACATATTCTCTTCTTCTGCAGAGGACAAGGCATTATTGCTGGGATTCTTCCTCTGTAAAGCCATAGGAGAGCTAAGCTTCTCTTTGGTGAAAATTAGTCACTGTGTTTTTCCTGTCTCTCAGGGTCTGAGGTACCTGAATAACAGTGAGTACCACATCTGGAAAACCAAGTTATACTTTCTATTGCAACTTGCAGTTAACAGGCAGGAAGGATCCTGAGGTACTTTGGAAGTCAGAGCTGCACTCTGGCATAGCTTTGCATGTTATGTCTTGTGCTATCTCTTAAGAATGCGGGTATTGAAAAATGCCATTGACATGAGTGAAGCTGATGTGGCGGATGTAGCAAATACTGATACAGAGCATGCAATTGGAACCAGAAATGAAGGATTGAGTTAATTACTCCTAATTTAGATACCCACAGTTGAGCTAGCCTTGAATGTATCTGTCTCCACTGATTGTATAGAGACCTTAGGGTGACTAGCTCATATGTAAAGGTCTATGCTCTTGAATGTTGGATATTAACTATGATGACTTACTCACAAAAGTCAGTCTTTCATATTCTCACTTTTTTGCCAAGCATCACAATATTCTCACACTTTATCTTTTGGCTGTTCTGGGCTACTGGGAACCACACTAACAGCCTCTGAGAAAACAGCCTCTTAGATGGGTCTGGCTTAGTCTGGTCTGGGTCTCAGCCCAGTGTGGAGTCCCAGAAAGTGTCAGAACTGCCACAACACCTGGGGAAGGGATAGACAAGTAGAACGTGGATAGTAACATGGGAAAAAGGGGACAGCATGTCATCAGGATGAAATGGCACCAATGTTACAACCAAGCTAGTAGTAGAAAGTGGTAGAAAAGTAAACTGCTGATGCTAGAGGTAGGAGAAAGTCTGGAGGATGTTTGTGAGCCAGAGGAAGAGACTGGCCAATACAGGATTGAGGTTTTTCGGTTTGGCTTTTTTGTTGCCGCTGTTTTTTGTTTTGAATGTAGACAGAGGCCTCTGCAATTCTCTTGGAGAGAATTTCAATTGCTTCAGATGATGAGATAGAACAAATCATACTTTCATTGAGGGTGCATTGGAATCCTTCCCTTTTTGTCTTGCTTTCATTGGATGCAAATTTGCCAGAAGGGAAAGCAAGACTGAGGTGCCAGGCTGGGTCTAAATGTTATGACAGAGAAGGTTTTCAGAAGTTCCAGTGAGTTGAATAATACTACAGATGCATGCTCCAGTCACACTCCTGCTCCAGTCACACTCTTGAATTCCAGGCAGTTCTGTGAGGCTGCTGCTGCACAAGTCATACAGCTGCAACGTACAGTAACAGTCTAAACCAGATTGCTGAAGTTTTATGGTTTAAAAATGCTAATAATGGTTGTCACTGTTCTCCAGGAATGATAACTCATCAGATATGAAACTAAGGGAAATTTGGCTTGCAGCTTCATTTTTTTACTAGAGACCTGAGACTAAAAGGAAAACTATGAAACATCCTTCCACTCATGCCTGTGTATTCCTCTGAGTTACGAATTAATAAAGAAAGCCATGGATTAGCAAAACACTTTTCCTACTACTCTGTCCTAGTAGAACAGAGCATATGAGTGTAGTATGGAGCAAATGCTAATTTTTCCATGCTGAATTAGAGGTAAAAATCGCTTTTCAAAAATGCTGAGTATTTAGAACTCCAACTGATTTTAAGTGTGTGAAAAGTTTAGAAAAAAAAGTAGTATCTGCAACCACAACCAAGGGCAAGTTATTTTGGCTGGATATGCTGGTTTCCTGCCCAAGAAGGGCATAGCACAAATTATTTGCTCTGACATTTGTAGCTTATTAAAGATTTATCTATCTTTTGCACTCCTACCTCAAATAACCATGTAAAACCACTATAAATGGCAGCAGCAAGTGTTTTTTGAAGCCAAACTCGGTCTTTCTGAACTTGGCATTCAGAAAATCAATGCATTTTAAAGAAAAACTAGATCATTTTACATGTGGATCCTAAAACAGCTGCAAAATGTTAAGTTTCTGTAGTCATTTTCCACATAAGTAAATTATTAGAAAATTTGCAGGCAATGCAAAAGTTGTCTAGTTCTTCTCTTACCTGAATGTGTCTTGGATAGGCAACTGCTAATACCTCAGAGTGTGTGCAATGCTTTCAAGGGAAGACCAGAAAAGATCATCCAAAAGATTGCTCACTCAAGGCAATCCAAGACTCTTTTTCCTTAAATGACAAACAAAATGAGGCAGAGGCAATAGACCAGTAAGTCAGGCTTGCTATTGCTAAGACAGAAAAGCGTTGCCAAGAGAATGCCATGTGGCACATGCTTCAACACAGCACAAGGCTTGCCCATAAACCCTGCTTTAAAAGCATCAGTGCTCAGCCCACATTCTTCTGGTGCTCAGGGCTGGGAAAAGAGTGTGGGTCCCCAGCTGACCCCTGCTTCTCACACACACATATCTGGCCTCCTATGCCTGGGACCTTTCCTCAGGGATTTCAGAACAAGTTCATAGAATCATAGAATGGCCTGTGATGGAAGGGATTTTAAACATCATCTAGTGCCAACCCCCTTGCTGTGGGCAGGGACACCTTGTGCTAGACCAGGTTCCTCAGAGCTCCTTCTCTTTAAACACTTCTAGGAATGGGGCAACTACAACCTCTCTGGATAACCTGTTCCAGTGCCTTACAAAACCACAGTGAAAAATTCCTCTCTAATACCTGATAATATCTGATATTCCTAATATCTAAATTTGAAGCCATTCCCCCTTGCTCTGTCACTACCTGCCTTGTAAATAGTCTCCATCTTTTTGCATTCTCCTTTCAGGTACCAGAAGGCTGCAACTAGGTCACCCCAAAGTCTTTGTGCTGGGTTTTCAGAAATTGCACTCTTGGGCTGAGAGGAAATTGGTATTTTTTCCTGGGGAACTATAGCAGTGCTGGTTTCTATATGAGTGAAATCTCATTTTGTTTCTACATTCCTCTTTCCTTTCCCCATGTGCACACATGTGCAGACACACACAAGCAAACACACAGCAACAGGACATGGTGTCGGGGGAGGAGATGTGGCAAGTGCCTCTGCTTCTGGACTCATTGTGGGACCTATGAGGTGGGCAGCAGAATATGTGTTATGTCTTGGTGTAGGCACATGGGCAGCAAGCCCATCTTGGTCTTGGATCCCTGTTGTAAGACACTTGCCTTGCACTGTGCTCCAGCACAGGACCTGGACTTGAAGCCATACTTTATTTCAAGCAGCCTGAACCTAATTTTTGCCAAAGCTAAGCCTTGTTTTCTGTATTCTGCATTATTTTTCTGTATGAATGCTTTGCCCGAAGTGTGAGAAGATCATGTGGGTTCCCATGTCTCTGCTCCTGTGCCTCAGCTGAGCACTGTGTATGTGAAATCTCCACTGGCTGGATGGCAAAACTGGAAGCACAGAGAAGTGATAAGGAACAATACAAGCAGGTTCAAAGGGGATTTGGATCATTTAGTTGATGAGCCAGCAGATGGCAAATGCTGCTTGGTGTAGAAAATGAAAAGTAATTAGTCTGGGAACAAAGAGCAAATGCAGGAAAAGGGCGTTACATCCAGCACACTGCTCAGACAGAGAAAGGGGTTACTGTGGAGAAAACCCACATAGAAACCATCACTTCAGTGCAGAGCTGCATTAAAAAAGGCAAACAAGACACTAGACTGATGGAACCATGAGCTATAATGCATCACAAAAGAGGCAATACAGTCCTCTGGAAGATGGTTATGAGGCCCCTCCAGACTACTGCATGGAGCATGGGTCACTGTCTCAGGAAGGTTATGTTTGGAGAAAGGTGCATTATAAAGCAACTAACCTCTAATGGTTTCAATGATTTCAGTTCTGAGGCAAAGTTAAGAGGCTCATTCTGAGCGGTCAGAGAGACCTTAAAGAAATTTAAAAATTACAGTAATGATCAGTACAGTTAGCAGACAATGCTTGTAGTAATACAAGATTATAAGAATTAAGGAAGTTGTACTGAGCAGAGAGCATAAACTTCACAAACTGCTGCACACACACAAAAAAAGACAGTTAGATTCTGACTTCATTGATGTAGCTAAAGTGGAATCCAGCTTCAGGAACACATAGCTCAGTCAAGGCAGTGATGCACAATTACAGTACATGGAACTGTCCTTTAGAACAAGCAGGAGGACAGTAAATAGGAAAATGGTTTAGGGGAAGAATCCCTCCCCAGGATTCTAGGGTTCGTTTTCATTTGGATTCAGTTTGTGCAAATTCCTAAACTGCATCTATCTGCCTGCTGATAGAATGAACACCTTTGCACACAAATCATAATGAATGTGGGTCCCCCCAATCCACATTCAAAATGGAGAATAGGTAAAGGCAAATGCTGCCCTGCCCTCTTGCAGGACTAGCTTCAGGTCTAGTTAAGACAGAGAAAAGTTGTTGGGCTGCTGCTTATGAAAAATTCAGACAGCAACAGGTTGAAGTCAGCAAATAGTTTACAAGGCTAGAGAAGGAGGGGAAAACTGGAAGCCTGTCTACCTGCAAAAGGGGATGTAAGCACTAAAATTGGGATGAAGTAGATTTCAGGCACCAGTGCCTACCTATTAAACTACCTATGCCTAGCAAAACTGTGCATGGTTGTGCAGGCATTAGAGAGGCACCTGAAGTAAATTTACTGACATGCTACCACTGCAGCTGGGCTGAGCTGCATGGAAACCATATCTCCTGCTCAGCCCTGAGGTCCTGAAGCTGGTATACATGGTTTAGAGCATGTAGATTAACTATATGGACCTTAACAGGAAGCCTGGGCTCCTTTCATTTAGCACCATGGCCAGAGAAGACAGTGTATCACTACTTTTCTGGGTATAATGTCAGGAAATAGGAGATTCATGTGCACAAGCCTCTTAATAGAGAGCTTGCCACTGGATTAGGCTTATATCCTGATCAAGCTATGCCTTTTCTGTAAAAGGGAATGCAAGACAGTGAAAAGAAGCAGGCAAGACTGAACTTGACTTTGGGATGAGGTGAGGAAGGCAGCCAATGCTGTCACTTCATGTCTGCAAGGCTGCAGCTTCACAGCTGTAGCCACCCTATGATAAAGGAAATTGAGATAAAAACACCTTGTGCTGATTAACTGCAGGTGGTGCCATGACTGTATCACTAGTGCAAAAATGCATGTTTGAATTTGCTGACATTGTTGCAGCTAGACAAAGCTTTTCAGTCCCTCTGAAGCTTATGTGGAAGTGGGAAAGTAGAAATTGTACAGTTCATGTAGACAGATGATCTGGTCTTAAAGGGAAACTGCTTGCAAAGAAGATGATAGAAGGACCTCAGAGGAAGATATGGGATAATCTACCCTTATAGAAACCTAATTTTAGTTCTCCTATAGTCAGGTACTGGCTTAAATTCTAAAAGCCTGTCTTTTTACTATTTCCAACGTTTAGCATAATTGTTATGACTGGATATTCCTGTGATCCATGTAGTCATCCAATCCCTCTTTGTATCCTTCACAGTTCTTGACTTCAGTGTTTCCTGTGGTGATATCTTCCACTGTCCAATTACACATTATGTGACAGAGAATTTCATTTGATCAGCTCTGAATGCATGAGGTCTTCATTTCATTGAATGTTTCTTTATTCTGGTGTTATGTGGCAAGGTAGAGAGAAGTGTCAGATACTTCCCTGAAGTATTTGTTATTTTATCCTAGTATGTGCCTTCTAATCTGCCTCCTTTCTGAGATAAACAAATCTCATTCCTTTCAGTCTCTTCCAGTGATTAGTTCTGCCTCTGCCTTTACACCCCCCAACTTACTCATTCTCATTCTTACTCTCTGACCTTCACTTGTTTCTGCAGGATGTTTCAGAGCTTGGGAAGGGGCATGGACAGCATACCAGAGGAGAATTCAGCATTGACTGGTATAAAAGGAGAATATTTTCTGCATTATTCACTGTCTCATTCACTGAGTAGCTGAACATCTTGTTAGCTGTTTGGGTTGCAGCTGTACCCTGAGCAGATGCCTTAGTTGAGCTGTCTGTACTGTTTTTTAGGCAGTTGGTGCTGAGCTCATCACCTCAGACCTTAATTACTGTAACCAGCTCCTCTCTGGCATCTCTAACATTCATGCTGTCTCATTTCATTTGGCAGATACCTTGCTACCCAGGAAGGCTGCATTATCCGCTAACTTGACCTTATCTCACCTTTCTAAATCCTTTTTTCTACCACGTCAAGAAGAAAGGTCTTACCTTTAACTGAAAGAGGCCTTTTCATTGCTTCTTCTTGCTATCTGTCTGCTTTTATGCCATCCTTAAGCTATTCATGGCTTCCTTTTCATGTATTCGTGGTTTTGACATGCATTGCCCACACTGTCCGTGCTGTCTCCATGGTAGGAGCTTTTCCATGCCGATCTACAAGATTGCTTCTTATTATCACTTTGTAGTCATTCAGATCATCCTAAAAGTCTGGGTTTCTGGTAGTACCTCCAAGATGCACTGAAGAGAAGTAAGGCAGATCTGAAAGCACAATGTGATGAAGGTGGAGCTCCCCTTGATAGTTAGCAGAAGGTGTATTCTTTTCAACCCACTCAGTCCTCGTTGATACATGGAGTTGTAGTACAATCAAAGCCAATTTGTGCCTTCCATGTCAAAAGAACCATGACTACTTCATCATATATATGTTTGCCTGTATGTACTAAATGCTCTGGTGTTGAGGCCCTCATTTTCTGGCTATACTTTCTTACCCACGTGGATTGCTCCTTGGAAAGTCATAGATAATTCAAGTAGCAGTAGACAGTGACCTCCAGGGCTGTCCGGGGAGCCAGGTACTAAAGTAGGTAAATAGATTATCCCACCTCCCATCCTGTTATGACTCAGTGCAGAAAGCTTTCTTAGAGCTCTGGAGCTAAAGGTGTCTCTTCCATGCAGCTCTTGTGGCTGCAGTTTTTGTATGGGAGCCCTGTTTGCAAAGTCCTGTCTTCTAGAACTGAAACTCTGAACATTCTTGAAGCAGAAAAAGGAGTGACTTTCAAGTGTTTCTTATTTTTTGAGCCTACTTCATACTAAAGTGCTGTTTTGCTGTGTTGGCTAGATGAACCAAGGCGTCTTTCATACTAGTATGTAATAGTGGAAATGAATAAATTCTCACAGGTAGGAAGCTTTGAGTGAATTGGAAGTTGACTGAAGGTTGTTCAGGAGATGCCTGAAGAATATTACCTGGGAAAGTGCCATTGAGAGGATACATTGTGCTGAAATCCACAAAGTTTTTGTTTCTGTGGTCTTATTTGAAAATGAGCTGTAGCGTTATTAGGTTCTGGCCAGTTAAATTTAGAGAGGGCAACTAGGATGTTGGACAATTTGCAACAGTACTTGTAATTGGGAAGACATCAGTTAGTGGAATCTTCTCTTACTTTAATAACATGTTCATAAATGCAGTGTAATCTGAATGTCACCTCTTCATTATAAGCCAGTTGTGTCTGACTCACATGTTTTAAATTGGCACTTGTAAGGGGAATGGAAAGGTGAATAGAATAGCTGAGCTGAAGAAGCAAAAGCGGTTGGGTCACTTCTGTTTCTTTAGTGTAAAATTTTCAGAAAACATGCATGATAAAAGTATAATCAAAAGAGAATTTTGGATTGCTGTCAGGGTTCCAACTGCCTTCCATCTTCTCAAAGCACCTATTCATGCTTTCATAGGAGCTTTATGAAAGCACATGAAGTGGGTATCAATTTACCCCTATCTTATGCTTGGAGACAGACAATACAGCCTTATCCTTGTCTTGTGGCTTTGTCTGGATCATGATGATGAGTTTTGTGAGACTGACCTAAAGCAGCAAGCCAATAAAAAATAAATTTTTGTGTACACCTCATTCACTGTGTTTAAGCTTAAATTCTTTACTCTTGCAGAGTTTGAACTCAAACAGCTTCATACACAGCAAAGGATGCTGTGTTTTGATTAGAAACTATTAGCTCAAGCTAGTTACAGGACCTGAGCCGAGGTACTTAAATCCTCCCTAGTCAAATTTCATGTTCTGATGAAGCAAGAACAAATTGTCTGCTCCATTTAAACCTTTCAATTAAACTTTTATTTAGATTGGCTGAATTAGATTGGGTGGGTTGCAGTCACTGGTGGACACCTTGTTTATTGTTTTGTGTCCCTGAAGTTTAAAGAACTCTTAGCTTCCTCTTTCACACCAAGGAACCATTTGCCTAGTGAATTTTTTTTCTTACTGCTGCTAGTATGAGGTGTGTAAAACCAACACAAAGATGGAGCATTCATGCTGTGGTGGAACAGGTCCCAGGCCCCTGGCAGAGGGGGTACTGTGGCTGGTGTTAGAACTGTAGAGCCTGTTTTGTGAGTGGTAGTTTGTTCTGATTTGATCTTCTGTAGTTATTTTTCAAACACCAGTATTACAAGTAAGTACTTGGTCACATTGTACAGCTTAGACTAGGGTTTCTTCCTGAGAGGGGGCCTATTTAGGCTAAAAAGATGGTCTTTCAGGTTGTGTCATAACATGCTGTATTGACCTGAAAAAAACAAGCAAATAAACAAACCAAACCCCCTGTAACTGTTGCCTCCTGGCTCACCTGTTTCCTATGAAGTATGCTCAGTACTCTGAAGAATACTTGCAGAAATGGGCTTTGCCTAATCTGGCTGGGTGGAAGGTCTTGTCAGGGGCCCTGCATCAGGTGCTGGTGATTTAGAAGGGGCTGGACATTATTGCCCTGCTTAGGCACTGCTACATGGCTGGATCCAGGAGTTCTTCCCTCAAGTGAAGGTTCATCCAGATCCCTCCAGATAGTACACAGAGTGGCCTGGGGCCTGACACAAGGTTTGGGGCCAGGCACCTGAAATGATGTATCTTGCTAGAATGCCTAAACACTTGACCGGCCATAGCTGTCAAAGCTTGCTCTCAGTGCTCCTTGAGAAGGCAGCAGTGAAAGGGCTGGGAATAGCTCAAGAAAATCTGTCAAAGACGGGTACCCTTTCCTCAGAGGCTTTCCAAAATGGGTATGCTCCTTGTGCTCAGTGTCCATCCTCTCTGCTTCACCTGGAGAGATTTGTAAATCATAAGCTGTCTACAGCACTATGGGACTGAAAAAGGAAAAAGAAAGATCTGTATCTATAGGACTGTGTTCCCCATTATTTTAAACTGGATGTAGGCATGTGTATCTCAACTCACAGTTCTCAACATATGTAACCTTAGCTTCTTATAGCTGATTTGTAATACTGGTTTTTGAAAAATGGCTGCAGAATATCAAATCAGTACAAATTCACACTGTCAGGAGTTGCATAAGTGGTCCTAGGAGACACTGTACATCTCTGCTGATGGGTAATTCTTTATAGGGTAGGAGATTTCAAGCTAATAATCTCTATCCAGGCAGCTGGGTGGCCTGGCTTTCATTTTAGGGAATGTGCTGCTGGTTCCTCTTCTTAAATCAAAGAAAATGTAAGAATCACATTATTATGAATGTGAGCCTGACAGCAATATGTAAGGATGACAGCAGGGTCTGTGTTTCAGCAGGACTTGTTGCAATGTTTCCTTTTGTGTTTTGTCTTATGGGCTTGCATGTCTAGTGAACAAGACCACAGCCTATTCTATTTCAGACTAGTAAATAGTACTGCCTATGCATAC
>JAOXXN010000001.1:30927038-30961725 GCA_026770055.1 Myrmophylax atrothorax | reverse complement strand
ACACATATTCCATCTTCAGGTTTTGAGGTTTGTTTTTTTCCTATCTGACTTTGCAGTTGGCTTTGATACCATTCAGAGAGAAGCCCTGGGGCAGAATTTTTAGCAAGTAACAGTTGAAGAGCCACAATAAATTCTTCATTGCTCTGTGTCTTTAAATCAAGATTGGGTGCCTTAATAAAAGGTTAGGCTTCTCTTCATCAAGTTATTTGCCTTTCATAAAGGAATCCCTTGATGAAATGTTATGGCCTGTGTTTTCCTGGGAAGTAAGACTAGATCATCATAATGGGCCCTCCAGGTCTTTAGCTCATTGGTGCCAGATTTCTTTCCTGAACTTGAATTGCGGTGAGAAGAGGAAGTTTAAGAGCAACAAGGCAGGAAGTAAAAATCTGCATGAATATTTTGCAGGATTGCCAGCAAAGCACTGAGGTGTTCAGAGAAAGGGGCAGTGCTAAAGCAAGGAGCTCCATTAACTAGCAGGTTAGTGGAGCTTCGTGGTGTGTAGCACTGAACCAGCATTGGTGTGGAACATAACAGTGGTTTCCCTCTGAGCCTCAGTGGCCTTGGAAAGCACAGCTACATGTAACTGTCTCCCTCATGTGTGCTATGTCTGCTCCTCAGCTGCTGCAGGAAATGCCTGGGAAAGCTGTATCCATCTTTGGATGATGGCAGTGCCTGGAGAGGCTGTTCTTTGCCTGTTTTCCTGTCCTAACAGAAGTCTCCTGGCAGTGATTGAGGGCAGCAATGCCATGTGACCCCATGAATCATGGCATATCATAAGCTAGAGCTTGTTCCTGAAATTCATTCCCCACTCTCAGTGGCAAAATCTCTCCATTTGTGTGCTTCACCATGTGATGGTTATGGTCCACTAAAGGCACAGGTTTGTGTATGGTGGTGAGTCATGAAAGCGCAGAACAATGTCTGAGAAGGTCATTTCTTCTGGTTTGCAGCTGACATGTTCAGCCAGTACTTGCCCCAGCTGTCAGGTGTTGCTTGGGAAAATAGAACTTTACCAGTAAGAAGAAGGCAAATGTCCAGCCCCTGCCTCCCCAGATACTGATCAAGCAGAAAAGATCCACAAGATGCTACCACTTGCTAAAATGGTCATGTTAAACAGCAGCATTTAAGTTTTGGCCTAAGTATGGAATAAGTACTTGTAAGAGATGGCAATCCTGTGTGGGAGGAAGCTGTAGGAACTGGGAAATAGTTGGTGAACAATGTGCATTTGTGTGCAAGGATGGAGAAGGCAGGCTGGAGAGTGACTTGGTACTTGTATTTCTTGTGTTTTAATCATAATAGTGGCTTATAAATTGTGAACTGCTGCTCTGCAGCTGCTGAGATGATGCCTGTCTTGGCATTACTTAGAGAAGTCAGTGGTTTTTAGGTACAGGAGTGTGTCTCCTACATGTGGATAAAGAAAAGTTTGGATTGGTGATGTGCTCACCTGTGCCTCACTAAAATGTAGCAGTGAGTCTGCTCTCCTTCCCCAGAGAGTGGCCTCTTTCCACATCTTTGGTTCTGCCAGAAACCCCAGTTAAATGTGGTACCCTGCTAATGAGGTCTGCTTTGATGAACGAGTCTTTCCTCCTTCCTTGTAGGAAGGTTTCAGATGAGCTTACCTGGGAAGGAAATGTGGGTAAGGAGCTCAGGCAACTGCGTTGGGAACCGAAAGCTGCAACACAAAACCAGGCAATTGTTCTCCTCAGAAAAAGGTTTAAGAAAGAGACAGATGAGGCATAATTGAGACAGAAGGATGTTGAATTCATGGTTTATTGTCACATTAAAAAAGTAATATTACTGATGAATTAATATTTGCTTTTTAATATAAAAGTGCTTATTCTTACAAATCCTTAAGGCTCATTCTGTTACATTACAGTAGGATTGTTCACCATCCCAGAAACTGTGCTACATGAGTTTTATATGAACTGTGGACATAGCAAAATCTCCAAACAGTAAAACAAGTCATTAATAATTTCATTGCCTTTGTATGCATTAACCTGTTTAATTGCGTAACATAATTTAACATGAAAACAAAAGCAAAACTTTCTTGTATTTTCTAGTTTGACTTGGAACTGATCCCCAAAAGATTTCTATCTTGCTTGAGCAAATGGAACAAATACAATTGGTTCAGAATCTCAAGTTTTTACTTGTACAGCAAAAGGGAAGGAGAGAGATAGAGGAGCATTACAGATGTACCATTTACCCTACATTTCTTACTAAAGAGGAAAGGACTACAAAGCACAAGTACTGTTTATATGTGATACATTTATTTTTGTAATGTCCCTATGTTGTACCTTTACTTAGGTAAAGCTCCCACTGAAACCAATGTGACTTTTGCCTGAGGGAGGGGGAACATTTTACATTAAGTAGTTTATTATGTTTTTGTCTCACAATGGAAGAATGGAATAGGTGAAAGTTACTAAAGCTCTTGTTTGTATTGATCACAAGTGGAATACGATTTCTGGCATATACTATGTTACACACATAACTGTATACCATATCTATTTGTAATCATAATCAGAGCTATATTAGTTGGATGGGCAGTGAATTTGCTATTTCTACTTGAATTTTAGGTATTTATTTACCATAAAGACACTTTTTTTTTGTCAATAATTGGGTCAAAATTCAGCAACTAAAAAAATACCTAATGCAAAAGATAAAAATAATTTAAAGCATTCTGGAGCAAGGAGGGAAATGCTAACTGATCTAATAAATAAGGCAGTTTAAAGCATTTGTGACTGCTACCATGATATATGTACATACTTTACAGCATAAATTACTGTACAGAATACTCTGTTTATTAACCTGTGTAAACAATATTGCCTGCTATATGGGGACCTACTGTGGGATTATGGTCAGGAGAAAGAAAAACTGCTGTAGCAGAGTGAGGGAGGTCTTGGGTAGCACATCCTCAGAGAGAAACATGAGAGATATTTTACAAGCTGCAAACAAAGCCATCTCAACTCGAATAATTTTACAAAAAATCTGCTGACGTTTGTTGCTATAAATGAAACACGGAAATGAATCTTAGTGGTTTGTTACAAAAGTAATTCTAGTCATAAGCTGGTCTCTGCGTACCTCGTTTGGCCAGGGACAGTCGCATAGGAGTTCATGAAAAGGGGAGATGGGCAAGAGTCGCAATGCACCAGGATCTCACCATGCACCAGCTGCACTGCCCGTGCACCCATCAGGAGGAGAGCCTGGCTGGATCCCACACAGGGATTGCCGCACTGCCTCTGCAGCCACTGGTGCTACATGCAGCAAGGGAAACGGGCAGGGATCTCTGTGATTGTTGCAAGCAGCTGGAGAAGTAATGACGGGTTTAAGCATCCTGTTATTTTGACCACCCTGTGCTGTGTTTGCCACTTATTTGTTTCCCTGACCCACCCTCACCATGGTTTGCACTTGGCTTCCGCATGGTGGCAGCTCCATGGAAGAGAGTCTCTGTAGGATGCCTACCAACGTGGCCCTGGTCAGCGAACACCACCGCAGTCCAGGGTTTCATTAATAATACACCCAGGAAGGCAGGGAGTTGCCAAAACCAGTAAGTGTGTATGTCTGTGTGTGTGCAGCCATGATTTGTTACATCCATTATTGTCTCCATCTGCCATGGTCAGCAGGGAGCCATGTCCCTGCATAGGAGGACCAGGGATTAGCCTTGGGCTGCCTGGAGGGCAGTTCTCACACTGCCTGGCTCCTCTGCTTTGGCTCCTGCCCCTCCTGTTGCCATTCACAGGAAGAGACAGCTGACCAAGTACTGCAAGCACACCCTGACCTGGCTCTGTTCTGAAGCTCTCAACTCACCACTCCTCTTTTTGCCTCCACAGACAGCAAGCGAAGCCAGCCCTAGGAGATGCCATGGGACTGCTGGTCTGCAGGCAGGCCACGAGCTTTCGGTGTTCCAATGTGGCCTATGGGCTCTTCATCATGGATAAAACTGTCATTTTCACATAGTGAATTGAAAAATGCTGCTGAATTTCCATAAAATAAGAGTAATATTGGCCTCATGTGGGCTCACAGCCAATCTCATCTCTTTTGTCATCTACAGAAAAACTGTTTCTTCTTGTTTAAAGAAAGCCACCTCTACTTCCAGGCAACATATCGAAAAAGTGCCTGCAAGTGTTTAGTAAACTGTAAAATATATTTTCTTGATATTTCAGTAACCTTAATAGAAGAAAGGTGCACATTCAGTTCTCAAGGAACTACTTTGGATTTAGGCCCAGTGATTTAGAAAATGGACAAAAGAAGGCCCAGGTCTAAAATGTACACTTGAAACAGCCCCAAAATAAATGTATTTACTGCATACCTATTTTCCTGCCTATCTGCTCTCTCCCAACATGATCTCAGCCCCATCCTGCCTCAGTGCATCCTTTATTTGCTAATTTCATCATGCACTCTTGTCAGCAACAGGTATGACTGTAAACCTGGGGTGGGATTTATGGCACCTTTGTATCTGAGCTCATCACCTAAATTCTCTTGGTAGCCAGTGGACAGAAACAAGCATTTCTAGGGTGTGATTCATTGTGCTTATTTCAGACCTTCAGTACAAGATGAGGCAAAAAAATCCCAACTTTTGTGTTTAAATCAGGACCCTTTTTGTCTCTCATTTCACCTTCTCTTCCTATTTAACCCCAGTGAATTGTTACAAGGCTGATTGTGTGTCCTCAATGGCCTAAAGAAGGTCGCTGCGCAGGTGTGAGACCATCAGCTCCTGCTGGCTCTACTGCAGGGCCATAAAGTAGCAACGCTCACTCAAGCAGAGCAGTAACACAATGTCAGGCCAAGGTGTTGGGCCAGGAGTTGCTGCTGGAATCCCTCCAGCCGCACTTCTGTTTCACACAAGGTATTTGAGTCACCAGCACAAAGGGCTCTTGGTTCCCAGATTAATGGTCCCTCCCATCTGCTGCCTTTCCATGCAGAGGAGAACGGCTGTCAGAAATTGTGCATGGAGTCATCATCACTCACTGTCTCTTCCTCAAGAGGGAACTGAATTCTTGCTAGGAATAATGGGATGAAGTGGCTGCCAGTCACACAGGTAGGGTGGGAACAAGAAGAAAGCAGAAAAGTCCTGAGCTGCTTGAAGTAGCTCTGCACTGACTTTCACCTTTTTCCTGTGATTAATTTCAACTATACCTTGCCCTGCATGTCACAAGCCCAGGCTGGGAGCTGCAGTTGAGGAAGAAAATGTCTAGAACTGCAGGAAGATCCCCAAAGGGACCTTGACATCCAGAGGGATCTCGACAGACTTAAGGAAAGGACTCATGTGACCCTCATGAGGTCCAACAAAGCCAAATAGAAGGTCCTGCACCTGTGTTAGTCCAAGCCCCAATATCAGTACAGATGAGGGATGTACTGATGGAGAGCAGCTCTGCTGAGAAGTACTTGGAGGTGTTAGTGGATGAGAGGCTGGACATATTGCAGGCCAGAAAGCCAAAAAAGCATGACCAGTAGGTTGAGGGAGGTGATTCTCTCCCTCTGCTGTCATGAGACCTCATCCAGAGTACTGTGTTCAGCTCAGGGGTCCTCAGTACAGGAAAGACATGGACCTGTTGGAGCAGGTCCAGAGAAGGGACACCAAGACAATTAGAGGGCTGGAGCACCTCTCCTGCAAAGACAGGCTGGGAATGTTGGGGTTGTTCAGCCTGGAGAAGAGCAGGCTCTAGGGAGATCTTACAGTGGTCTTTCCATACAAAAAGGGGGTTTATAAGAAAGACAGAGAAGGATCTTCTACCAGAGCCTGTAGTGACAGGACAAGGGGGAACATGTTCAGCTGAAAGAGGTTAGATTTAGATTAGAACTAAGGAAGAAATTTTTCCTAATGAGGATGAGACACTGGAACAGACTGCCCAGAGAATTTGTGAATGCCCCATCCGTGGAAGTGTTCAAGGCCAGGTTGGATGGGTCTTTGAACAATCTGGTGTAGTGAAAGGCACTCCTGTCCATGGCATCCAAACTGCAAATGAAAATGCCCTTTTTCAATAGAAATATAATCCAAAATGGCAGTGAGAAAAAGAGTAAGAAGGGCCTGTCCTTTGGTAAATGTTATCTATGTCTAGCTTTCTCCTGCAGGAAGTGTTTCCTTTCATGTCTGTTGACAGGGTGAGAGTTCCATATCTAAGGATGCCAATGGGAGCAGAAAACAGGGTATCCAGTGCTAAGGAAGGACTTGTTAGTATTGACTGAATAACATGAACCACAATAGCAACATTTTGTTGATTTGACTGATGTTCAGTCCTTGGTGAAGTGCTTTATTGATGACTTCTAAGGGTATTGTGTCAGAACAGAGCTGGGAGTTTGAACTGGGGATGCTGGCTAACAATGGTGTGATTTGGGAAGGTAACTTCCTGAATATTGTGCTCCCAGTGCATCTCTGGCTTCCCTGTTCAGTTACTTGTAATATGCATCAGACACATACTTTGTTATGAGAGATTTTTTAAAAAATGTTTTGTTAAGCGACTAGTTCTCTCTGCAATGCACCATTCTAAGAGAAAACGTCCATTGATTTGAAATATATGTGAGGCTAGATTTGGAGTAACAAATTATTTGAATGCTTCTGAAGCTGTTACCAGAAACACACTTTGTACAAGTTTCTTCCACAGAAATACAGAGTGGCTGAAAGGCAAAAAAACATTTGAAATTCTTTGAATGGCTATGCAGCACTTGGTTAACCTATGCTATTTGTCCCACTATGTATGGTTGTGAGTCTTGCTCTCTACCAGGATCAAAGTTATAGATACTCTGGGAATGGCAATTTCACCTAGGCTGTGACTCCCCTCAGTGCTAAGCACAAGTTTTATACACTCTGGTGCTTATATCAAGAGCTTACATGGTATTTAAGGATTTTGAGGGTCTTGTAGCTCTGGACTCAGGGGTGAAATTTATCCAGTGTACTTAGCAGTTTTTTCCATAGCTGTTCTACTGCACTTTCCTTCTGAGGATACAAAATGATTTGCAAACATTAATTAATTCTCACAAAGCCCTATGAGGCAAATAAGTGTTAACTATCCCTGTGTTAGTACATATGAGAAACATGAGACCTGAGTGCCTTATCATCCATGCTGTTCACCGTATTTCCTCCCAAAAAGGAATAAGTGCCTTGGGACAGAGAAAATTCACATTTCCCCCCCTAATTCTGTTGTTTTACTTGGACCCTCTGGAATCCTTCGAGGGCAGAAGGGATGAGACTGGACTTGAACCTTCAGTGTGTGAGATTCAAGCTACAGAGACAGGAAAAGTCAGGGAGCCTTGCTGTATTTGCTGCTGGTTTGGGGGATGGAAGCAAGGCCCTTATTCAATCTGTGGGTTACTTGCTCTGTGCTCCAGCACCCCATTTGAACCGTAGCTTGGACTGCCAAAGCAGCAAACACCCCTGAAAGTGCAGTCATACTCATGGGCTACCAAGAGCAATAGAGCCAGACAGCAAGCAGAGACAGGAATTACTTGAAGTAATAGCCCCAGCTGGATCCTACCCATCTTACTAAGGAAAACCATAGTCTTTTGAAAGAACAATGGAGCCTTGGATGCTCTGTATCTTAGTGGTTTTCCTCTTTAGTCAGGTTAGCACAAACAGGGCCTAAAGTGACTTTCTGCTCTTGTTAATTAACCTTAAGAGCAATTTACAGCACAGTGACCAGTGATGCTAGAAATGGAGTCTCAGGGCAAATGGCAGCTTTATGGAGACATTAAAGTAGCCAAATTTTTGTGCTAACAATATTGGCTGAGAGACATTGCTCTGCATTTTTTGAGACAGACTAAACATAAAATTATCCAAATGCTTTTCTGAATGCATTCTGACAAATTTATCTATGGTTACATGCCTTCCCTGCCCTCGGTGCACAGTACATAAGCTAATGTAACAATTATGATATTGATTTGACTAGGCCTTTTTAAGACATGAAAACTGGGCTAATTCCCTAGTTTCAAACACAATGAGTTCAAATATGTGATGTAAATGCTACAAAAATATACCAAAATGAGAGACATGTTAGGTCTGTGCCAGCCAGTTACTATAACAAGTCTATGTTCTTCAGGCATTGTTTGTATTTCTATTGTGCCAGGGGATTTTGTTCTTTAGTTTGAGGATTCTCCCTGAATGGGGGAGGGAAATGTTGTGATCACAATGAAAAAGAAACATTTCTTTCTGACATACTAAGCATTAGAGGATTATGTAAAGGCAAGGCATATTGCAGGAGATGTTCTTAATATAGCTTTTACCATGAACCCATGACCCACCAGAAAATTTAGGAGAATTAAAAAACCTATTGCTTGGCAATCTTTTAATTTAAAAAAAATCATCTTGTAGAAAGATCAAGAAATTCATCCACTGTTATTTACATAAAATTCAACCTTTCCTGCTTAAAATCATGAATCGTTTAATGTCACATCTGTGGGATACTTGAGGCAGACACCATTAATCCAAGTCATTTTGCAAATTCCAATTTCATTTGGATTAAAACCTACAACTAAGTCAGTGAATAGTATATACTGTACATGCGTTAAGGCTGGTGACTGCTAAAGTCTCTTGGGCAGATAAACTAAGTACAGATTAGCCAGGTCTAAGTATATGTCCTCATCTAGGGAAGAAAAGATATCCTGACATTTCAGTGATGTAGATTTGAATAGGTAGCCACGAAAAATGGTTGAACATTTGTATTACAAAAGATAGACTATGGCACAATCCCAAAAGTGCATTTTGTATAAATTAATTAGCTACACATATTATTTTGACAACAGCTACTGTACTTCTGAGGTGATATGGCTGCTCAGTAATGAGTACTTGATGATCAATGGTAGGCACTAGTAATATCCTTCATGCTGACTGAGTTTTATGACTATTTAGATTTACAATATATACATATGTGTTTGTATCTACATTTAGGGCTTGATCTTCTTAACCTCGTTTACCTAAGGTCCTCTGTTCACTATAATCTCTTTCTTTGAAGCCCTGTGGTATTTGGACAAAAGAAACAGGAAAACAAGGGGTTTGGGTATCCTATCATGTGACAGGAAGGACTGTGCCTGACATTGGCGACACTTGAACCTCTGCCTATGCTTCACTCTTACCTGTCACTCATGCCGCCATGGAATACTATAAAGGATTGAGGCCAAGGGGTCCGGGTGATCTTGCTCACTATGAGGATCCTATAGGCTGTTTTGTATTTGTCCCATCCACCTGCAATACACACTTCCTTTGAATCCATCCCATTGCTTTACCAACCCTTACTGATTCAGAAGCCTCTGTAAGCAAACTTCTCTCTCCAGGCATGATCTGGAGAAGAGGAGACTGAGGGGAGACCTTACTGTGGTCTTCAGCATTCTCAGGAGGGGGCTCTGAGGTTGCAGGTACCAATCCCTTTGCACTCGTGACCAGTGACAGGACTCGAGGAAATGATGTGAAGCTGAGTCAGGGGAAGTTTAGGTTGGGTATCAGGAAAAGGTTCTTCACCCAGAGGGTGGCTGAGCACTGGAGCAGGTTCCCCAGGGAAGTGGTCACAGCACCAGGCCTGTCTGAGTTCAAGAAGCGTTTGAATGATACTCTCAGGCACATGGTGTGACTTGGGGTGTCCTGCGCAGAGCCAAGAGTTGGACTCGATGATCCTGATGGGTCTCTCCCAATGCAGCATATTTTATGATTCTACAATCCTTCTGGAGTGGTATGGAATGACTTCTTACTCAAAATGAACCTACACATTGCTATGGCAAAAACAAGCCTGCATGTTACCAAACTTTTACAACAGATTAAAACAAGTCATTGTTTTTCACGGAGCCCCAAAGAAGGACAGTTTCCTCTAGTCCTATCCAGAATACCCAGAGCATCTTCAACTCAGTGTGAAGTGCCTAAGATTATTCAGGTTCTTAAGGTGGAGCATATGCTTAATTGGACCAGACATAAAAGTCACATGCACTTTTCCAGACCAGGCTCTAAGAAGACGAAATGAAGTATTTGTGGTCACCATGCCACACTCAGTCAACAAATCAGCCACAACCCTCTAGAGCAAATAGGCTGAACAGAAGAGCATATTCTAAATAACCTCACTAAAATACTATAGCTGCAAGAAACCCGATGGAGAGAAGGCCAAACCCTCAAACCCTCTAATCCATTCAGCCTGTTGAACCACCAGAAATTAAGGCTCAGCGTGCTCAGCAGACAACACAGATGACGCCAGCACAAACACTAAAAACCAGTGTGTTTTTCCATGGAAACAATGGGTATTTTAGCTGAAATAATTCAATATAAGAACAATGTACAGGAAAGGACAATTATCTGCAAGAGATCCTTAATACTTGGAAATGTTACAACAGAACAGCATTAACTCTTCCATTTCTTTGAAGTTTCTTGACATGTTATATACATACAAAGAGTTCGTTATGATTAATAAAAATATCCTGATCTTAGTAAAATAAACATGCTTCAAAGTTCCATATTTGAAACTCAAATGCCACATGTGCAATAAAACTAAACTCCATTTAAGGCAAGTAATATATCTCACTTCTAAAATTTCTCAACATTAAATAGCAGAGAGGGCTCCCAAAACCCCAAACTTATCTGAAGATAAACATCATAGGCACCATCAAAGAAAAGAGAAGCTAATCTAACTGGAATTTCACTTTCCTGATCTGAGGAGAAATCCCACAGTACCTTCATATGGTATTGAAGCAGCTGACAGAATCTGTTGCTACTAGTCTAGTAAATCTCCACAGACTTCCACAGCTGGAGATCAGGCAAGTGATAAACAGAAAGGCACTGATCAAGTTCTCCACCATACTTGTGACAAAACAAATTGCCTTCTCTCTGGGGTGGGTAACAGCCAGGGGTGAGAGTGACAGGAGGACTCAGAGGTTGTGTATTTTGTCATTTAAAGGCAAGTACATGTACACTCTTAAAGCCAGCCACGCCCTAACAGTCAAGTCCATGCTAAGAGGAGACCACAGCCAAGCTCAGGACTTCTCCCTGTGGGGGAAGTATCTGAGCACCGACGGGCACGTAAATACTGCCCCAGGATGGCTTGGGGCTGAGCAGTTCCTGGTAGCTACCCCACTGAGCTACTCCAAAGAGCACAGTGAATGCTCTGAGTCTGAGCAATAGCTAGAGTTACAGTAAGCAGCCTTGCCAAAAATTGCAGCTGTGGGGCTCAGGGTGCTCACAAGCCCACTCTTACCATTGGGTATGTACAGCCTGTGCTACCAAAGACTTTTTACTGAGAAATCACACTGCACTGTTTGGTGTCTTTTCTTCAAAAGGCAGCTCTTAAAAACTAGGGTCGGGGGGAAAAGGCAGCAATGACCATTTAATCAACCATTTATGTCAATGGCTACTTCTACTTGTATCTTCTACTGAAAGTGTCTTTTGTACTCACATTTCCTTAATATGTAAGTAAATTAGATTAGAAAACAGCAATAGAGGGGTCTAACTAGCGACTTGGAAAAGAACAGTCCATCGGAAGTCACTCGAGCTGCTGATTTCAGTAAAGGCTGCAAATCTGATTGCAAAAAAATTGCATTTCTGGTACAGAAAAAGACCCCTAAATATATGAAAATTACTGAAAATGAACAAAAATGCACTGAATGGAAGCACAGTTGATAAGAACTGGCCTTTACCTCAGCTGACCCAAATTAAACTCCAATTATTGTGGGATTAATTCTTCTAGCATGAAAAACACAGCCTGTCAACAGGAACTGAAAACATCCTATAAATCAAGAAATGTTAAAGCCTAGTTGAGGATTATGCATGAAGAGTGAGAGGATTATGATAGGAAACAGTTCTTAGCCTGATGAGCAGCAAACTCAGCTTCCCTGATAAAGGAAATTGCATGTAATGCTCCCATACAGCTTGGAAGAAAATGCTGCAAGCTTCTGCTTGATGAAAAAGATATGAAAGTTAAAATCTGCAGGATGAAGCCTTTCCATGCAAAGCCAACAACTGTTATAAATATATCTGCCTCTTTGTGTGTGCAGCTGAAATTAACACATTTTCTTTCCTAAGTGGATTGCAGTTTGCCATATTTTTTCATTATCTATTTACTGTCACTAACAGAATGCAATTTTCCACCATCTCTTTTAAGTTCTTGCTATCAGCAAATCTCTTTTCAGGCCTTTTGCTTGATAATGTAGGTTGTACTGTTGGTGAGGAGCTGAACGAGCAGTAAAGTTACTTAAAAAGAGAGGAGATAAAGAAATGCATGCAATTTGTTGAAACTGATGGCACATGAAGGAATGCCGTCTTTCTCCAACTTAATGTGGCTACACAACTCTTCTCTGTGCTCCAGTGGAGAAGTAACAGGGAGATGACACATTAATACTGAACCTTCGGTGATGTGTCCAGGCTTGCAGTAAAAATTTTCCATGTCTATATTTTGCCCTCATTCATTCCAGTTCAGGAAAGCCCTTGCGTATGTGCTTAAGCACTGCTGAAGTCATCAGGATTTCAGTACAAGCTTAAAGTTAAGAATCTATTGTGAGCTTTCCTGAATAGGGATCTGTGCTTATTGCACTTGGTTCAATCAACCCATGAGCTTTTGAGTTTTTCAGTACAAGAATAGAAAGGGTATGTTTTGTGCATTAAGATCAGTTCTTTATAGTATTTCTAGTGTATGAAAATGTTTGGAGAGTGATACAGAACAATTCATTCTGAAGAGACATCACTGTATATTGTACCTCCACACACATACATGTCTACAGTCAGAAAAATTTTGCTCAGTATTGAAGAAATATTCACCTTAGTTTGGATCAATGGTGTGGCTGACTTTCTGTAGCACAGTGTCCAGAATAACTGAATTATCCATGAAAGGTATACTGTCCAAGTGAACGGCACACAGTCATTATGACAAGTGAGCGCTATTCCGTACCCAGTGAAGTCCTTGCTGAGTGTACTGAACTAAATGCTCCATACTGCTGTGCAAGGTGATAGGACCCATCAATGCATCCAAGTCGTTAAAAAAATCTACAGGGAAAAAAAAGATTCAGCATCAGAAGAGTGAAGCTTTATTTGCTACTTGTCACCCTTTAATAGATTTTATTCTCTTGCAAATTGAGTCAAGCTGAACATTTTATGAGAGTGAAAGTTTAGTGCTGGTGAGATTAATTTTAAAGCCCTGTGGTTCATGATGTTACAGGCTGATGCACAACAATTTTCTTTTTAAAGAACAAAACAGCCAGTTCTTCAGCTTTGTTTTTCATTAATTTCCATTGAGTCTTGGTAAAGCACACAGATGCTGGGCAAGATTTATTCTGAGGTTAAGGACAACGAAATCAAGAAGTCGACACACAAGTGTCTAACAATACATATGTGATATGCTAGATATTTAAGCTACCATGACAGAGAAATAGAGGCCTGTACAACGTGGTCAACACAGCCTAAGGAGTGATTTGGCTAACTAGCCACTAGGCACTTAGAATCACAGAATGGTTTGAGTCAGAAAGAACCTTAAAGATCACCCAGTTCTAACCCCCATGCCATGGACAGGGACAATTCAGTGGCCTGCTTAGAGGCATGTAGTGCCCATGCTCTCAGCCAGTTGATACGTACAGCCTGGGCTGGCAGATCTGACACAAGATGTACAGGAGACAGAGTACTAGGTACGGTGTAGGTACGGATATCTGAAATGGCACTGGGCAGCTGTGGTTAGATAAATAAATTGTATCTCAGTCTCCCATTCAGAGTGAACTGAACAGCACTCTGCTGTTTGTATTGAACAAAGCTCCATCAACTGCAATGGGAGATGAGCCTGCCAACTCATATTTACACACCCAGCCTTAGGTGTCCTGTTTTGACTTGAATCCTCCTCATGTCCCTGCCTTAAATATTAAGATTAGCCTAAAAACCAGGGAATAATTTACCATCAAGTCAGATGCTGATGCACGTGCTCATGGAAGCCAGTTCAACTGAGAGAAGTTTGCACTGCAGAGGGAGTGAGGCACCTCACTGCCATCTGTGTCTGCTCTGGATGAGGGGAGGGCCAGGGACTGTTCATTCCTTCTGCAGAAAAAAATTGTGCTCCTATTTTTTGATGTGCTAAACACACCCCCATCCAGGTCCATGACTTTGGGGCAAGAAGCTCTTTCTCTCCAGAATGACACAGATAGCAGTGATTGCTACCCACAGCTATGTTTGTGACCTGTTTGTTACAAGTTCTGCCCAGGCAAATAAAGAAAAAACTTAGATGCTTCTGAGTGAGACAGCTATCAAAATTACCTTTTGGGGTTGTTTTGGAACAGACTATGAGTGGACTGAAGGAAAAAAAACACCTCTGCAGCCCTACTTTTCAGATAAGTTTCCTATCAAAATAGTTATTTTGCTGATCCAAATCATGTGACAGTCTTCTAAAATAGTCCATTGCCTTGCCTTGCTCACCTCTGTTTTCCTTGGCCAAGTTGTCAGCCAGCTCCCAGTAGTCATAGCTGTGCAGGATGCTGTTGGTGATGCTGACATGGTTGGCGGCCATCTGATGAATGCGCTGCGGGATGCTGATGATAGGAGATGGGGAAGGGGCCCCTGTGCTCCCCTGGGATCCTACAGAGCTCACTGGAGATGGGCTGGGGGACATAGGTGATGGAGTTCCGGTGCTCCTGGAAAGAGATGTTAATACGGTTATTTAAAAGGTGTTGGGATTAAAACCACCAGAGTATGAGAATATACTGCAGGTAAGAAAGTATGATTTCCAACTGCCAATCTGATGCAAGTTTCTGAACAACTTACTTTCCACTGGCACCCCAGGGAGATGGGTTCTGGGCAGCTTTTGATGAATTCTGGAAAGGAAAGAGTAATTCACAATGCATATAATTTATATAAGACTACAAAATGAAAACACTGAAGAATGTAAAATTACAGAAATGTAACAAAAATGATGCAATTGCATCTCATGATGCAATAAACCCAGATCGGACTCTTTGTGAAGTTTAGGCTGGAAATTTCTTGTGATGGAGAAAATCAGAAATATCTCCTCCCATTCTCCTTCCCCCAGTGACAAATGTCATTCCTCTAGGACCTTCAAGATTGTGCAAGTCTGCTCAGTTTGGCTACCACAGTGATGTGACTCTGAGGTTCCCTCAGCTCAGGTGGGTGTTCTAACCACCAGGCACAACAATCTCCCTCACAATTATTCCTGTTGAGCTGTTCCCCTTGGCCTGAACACAGCAGCAATCACAGGGGCAGAGAGACTGTCTGTGTAGACTGGTGGTTTTCCTAGCTGAAGGATTCTCCAGAAATCCCCAGAAGGGGACAATAGATCATTTAGTGTGCTGTCTTGTATACCTGAAGTCATTAAGACTCTATCTGGTATACTTGCTGAAGAATTTCATTGCTTTGAGGAGAGACCACCATGTACAAGCACTGTGTTTACAGAGTAGGAGAAATTCAGGTATCAGCAGTCATGGAGACTGGATAGATAAAATTATTCTAGTAGTTAACCTGAAGGAGCTGAGGGGAATTTACTGGCAGGTTCCTGCCCATTTGACCTGTAGAAAACCTTCTCCCCTTTCCCAAGTGCAGTGATTGATTTAATCCTGGGCCTGTGAGAAAAGATGCAAAATACAGAAGTCTAAGAAACCAAGCTTTCCTAGTCCATCCCATCCACAGCCTTATAATCAGCAATGGCCAGTTTTTGATACTTCAGAGGAAAGTTACCTCCTCACACTCCCCCCTGAAACCACACATGCAAGTACTTCTCTGCTGGAGAACAACCCTCCATTCCTGACATCCATAGGAGATAAAGCAAAGTCCTGCAGCTTGAGATCTGTTTATGGATATTGTTTTAAACGCAAGGCTGCAGATGTAAACTGCAGGACTTTACAACCAGTAACAGCAGTACAAAAACTCGGTCTCTCATGGCTTAGGAAGGAAAAATGATCATCAAGGGGCTTCAGACGCTCATGGATTTCATGCCAGGAGAAAACCCCCTTGGCATTTAGTCTGCAATTTCTGTTTTTCACCAATGATGGAGCTTTTACAAGAAGCTAAATTACTTTAAAACTTTATTTTATTCTTTTTAAAAGAGTTAGCTAGCCATATAGAAATCCTGAGATACTATTTATCCTCCTTGTTCTCCTCTGTCCTGCTTTAGTGTTTTGCAGACCTCACAGTTAAAAAACAGACACTGCTTCACAGTTTTAAGATTGAATTTTCCTAACTTCATTGCTAGCTTTTGGGTTTTTTTGGTCCAATGCCAGCAAAACTGCATGTCACCTGGTATTATCAGTTCAGTTTCCATATGCACAATGATTGCATCCTCTCTTAATCTGCTCTGCACTAAGCTGGACATTATCTCCTGAGCCTCTCTTTCAAATATGTTTGTTTTCTCTGGTTTTGATGTGTCCTTTGAACCGGCTCTTGGGCTCCCACATCTTTCATGCGCACCCCCAACACTGTCTGTATTTCAGCAGTGATCACACCAGTGCCGTGCGTGCCCTGGGATCTTCCTGCATTTTGACACTGGGCCTTCCATGTCCCAGGTAAGTGATACCAAATGTAAGCTTTTGAGGTTGGTTTTCTTTTGTCAGGAAGGGCTAAGGTGTGAAAACGAAAAGTTTTCATTTCTCATCCTAAATAGTATGAACCTGAGAATCCTTGGAATTTGTTCTTCCTACACAGTAGTTTCATTTTTTTCCTCCTCTCTTTTCTGATCTGTTGCAGAGCTACTAGCCTTCATTTTTCTAGTATAATGGAAACTGAGTACATGTTATTTACTTACAGAGTTGGATGCAGGAAAATAATGGGCATCAAAGTGGAGTCAAGGATACTTCCACTGTAAATGTAACCCACTCTGCCTTACTGAACAACTTCCCCCACATCTTTTTTCTCACGTTTTAGGTATATTGCTCCAGCCCTCACTCAGTTCTGCACCAGAAAGGTGTCTGTAAGAATTCTAGAGTGTAATGTTGTAAGGGACCATCTCTTATGCCACTTTGCCTACTGCTACCTGTTCTTCTGGTTTCTTGAACTTCTCAAAATATGTCTGGCCCCTGAATATCTGTGGCTTCTTTTTAATTCTCTGCTGCATTATGTTTTCTTATAATGAAAATAAAACATTTAAAGGGAGATTTAAATAATATTTTTTTCTTTTCTAAAGGAAAAGTGTGTCTAATTTTCTCTGCAAATGTGTGTGACAAGGCTTAAAATCTTTCTTTGACTGGTAATACACGTGGAAGTTCTTAATGAAGTCAGCATTTCACGTCACTTGGTTTTGAAAGCTTTTAGATATCAAATACGAAAGGAGTGGAGAATTGGCTTGTTTTCCACTGAAAATTATAGCAAATGGATTTTTTTTCCATTTTTACTTTCACAGGTGAGAATACTTTCTAATGTGTAACTACACTATCATTATATCAGCAGGAGCTCTGAAAAAAACAAGCTCTTCTTGACTACAGCACAGTGTAAGTCCATTTTATGTTTGCTGTGAAACAGTTTCTGTCTGCTAGTAGGAGACATTTTACATGGTTGAGAGCCTGACCATCCTGTTCTTGATGCAGCTATTCTCTGAACTGGTAAAGAAAAATAAAGTACTGTAATAGGCACATATTTCTGTCTCCTGAAATCAAGTCATTGTTAGAGAAACATAACATGTTGAATTATATATTGTGAAATTTTTGAAGCAATTACATTGACTTCAATTTCCATTTGACAATAACGGATCTGTCATTTCCCTTCACTGTCCTCATGTGTTCAGAATCTGGTCATAAGCATTCGTTCTTCTATTAGAGGTTTTTTATTAACAAAATGTCAAAGGATGGATGTTTTTCGTTTCAAGGTACCTCTGTCTGCAAAAAATCCCAACAAATGAGCCCTGGGTTCAAAGACATACGGCTGCTCAGGTCCCCCAAAGCAGTCTGCTTAAAGCCCTTGTATGTTCTTTTTTAAAAATAAATTAGTATGATAAAGGCTAATTTTTGTGTTTGTATATCAAATGCTGGACGGATTGTCTGCTGGGTGAGCTCCATCTGTAAAGTTTTGCTCTTGAGGTACTTTCCAGGGAAAGGCTGCCTGTCAAATAAAAGATATTAAAAGACTTTGATGGACTCCCAGTATTTTTCAAAATAACCAGTGTTTGGACTTGGTAAAGAGTAAAAAAATGAAAGCAGGGGAAAGGGAAGCAAAGCAGGAAGGGGAAGCCAACAGTGCCAAATACATGGCAGGCAGTCTGCCCTCTGATGCTTCTGTACAACTCCCACTGAAGACTGAGTGGGCTGTTTATCAGTTCCTTGGGTAAGAAGAGGTCCCATTGCACTGTTGTACCTATCAGTCCTGCTAAGTGGAAGCACTGCATCTGAGGACTGATCTGAATCAAAGCCTTTAACTCATAGGTAGTCTAGTGAGAAGTGTAATCCTGGAGGGGATTCTTAGGGCAAAATCTGCAAAAACTAATTGCAACAGAGCAGGACAGAACTAAACAACTGACCAAGAATAATCTGAAAATACTTGTTAGTTAGTACAATAAATCCTTCATGAAGGGACACAGTATGTATTTTTCAAAGAGGGGCCCTTGTGAAGATAACAGAACTGACTAGACATCAGGTGTTGCCATGGGAGTCTATGGTAAAACTCCGCTGACTTCACAGGGGAAAAACTTAGCCCAGTACAGCTACTGTAGTACAATGCTCTGTCTCCTGTAATGACACATTGATCTAAAACCATGCCATAAATAATGCACCTTGAAATACTCAATAAGCGCTTTCGAATACTTGACCGCGTGGTCTCTCTTGAGTCGGAACATTCTCCAGTACAGAAGTGCCAGGCAGCGGTAACTAGAATATAAGGGAGAGCAGAAGGTAAAGGGTGAACCCTGAACAGAAGTCCCAGTGAATAATCTCTATAATTCTTAAACTAACACAGAGTCAAAGGCTGGCAGCACCTTGCTTACCGCTTTTATCACCACTTGTTTGTAGTGCGTCACACTGCCATGGATGCATGAACAGGACGAGGAACTACAGCCAGGGCAGTTCACATTGACAAATGCCACCAGTGAGGTACTAAGCAAACTATAGTCAGAAGGGTTTGCATTCCCAGGCCTTGATTCTGACTTGAAGTCTGCACACTTGATCAAAGGCCTCTCCCATGAAAAGGTCACTACATCCTGGAACCCAACAAATGCTTTTTTTTTTTATTTCTTCTTGTAAATGCAAAGACAGCCTTTTGAGATATCTTATCCTGGGACTTTATTTCAGCAGTCTAGAGCCTACAGAGTGAACTCGAGTTATAGTGGTGTAGTTCGTGTACACCCAGTGGTCTCTTACAAAGCTGGAGATGGCTGGGAAACAGGGAAACCTCAGACCCGCCCAGATTTCAGTGGTCAAACTCCTCTGTGAGAAATCAGAATGGAGATTATGTTGGAGCCTGAAGGCTATTCCCAGGCCACTTGCTAATTCAGTCTGTAGAGGAAATCAGCAATATACGGAAAAACTCAACGTGCTGTACTGGAACTGTCTGCCCTCATGCTCCTCCTTAGTCTGCAGAGTACCACACACCTCTAAAGCTCTGTAATTAAATGAGAGTAATAGCTATTGGCTGTAATCATGTATCCCAATACCTAACAGTCAGTATTCAGGACACACAAACTCTTTTCTTTGCTAGTGGCTTTAGGTGTACCACTCTATTTTCTGAACTGAGAATCACCACCACTTCTTTACATCAAATTTTGGACTGGCAAGTGTGGGGATGCCCCACAGTAACACCACTTTCAAATCACAGAATCACAGAATCGATTGGGTTGGAAAGGACCTCCGAGATCATTAAGTTCAACCCTTGGTCCAACCCCAGTCAGTTTACTAGATCATGGCACTCAGTGCCACATCCAGTCTCAGTTTAAAAACCTCCAGGGATGGTGAATCCACCACCTCTCTGGGAAGATCATTCCAATGCCTGATTACTCTCTCTGGAAAGAATTTTTTTCTGATATCCAACTTAAAATTTCCTCTGGCAGAGCTTGAGGCCGTGCCCCCTTGTCCTATTGCTGATTGCCTGGTGTGTTTTGCTTTTCCTTTAGCAGCAGAGGCCTTATTTTTAAAAGCAGAATTTAGTCCTGGAGCCAACACGGAGGAGAAGGTGCCTTGAGTTAACAAGGGCAGAGCGCTCTCCACCTCCCCACGCCCAGGAGCTGCCCAGACCTCAGTGAACACTTCGAATTAGCAAATATATATATGTATGGCCAAACTTGGCAAACAAAGATTTGGGACGGGCTCTCCCCACGTGGGTGTGCCCTTCCAGCCTGCGCAGGGGATTTTTTAGGTGAGGCACAGCGTGCACAGAACTGGCCCCAACATTTAAGTCCTAAGGTCCATCTGCCATGGCCAAGCGAGCTTGGACAGTGACAGTGAAGTCCTCGGCACTGTCACAGCACCTGGTACTAACCGGGGCTGACCCTGCTGAGCATCCGAGATCTGATGGGATGGGATGGCGGGGAGGCATTGAACTGCCAGGAGATGGTCCCCACTGAGACTCGAAGTCAGGTCCTTGGGATTCAGAGTCCAGAGTGCTCTCCTTTACACCACAGGACCACCCTGCTGGTGCTGTACCACGTGTGATACAGGCCTGTGCCCCATACTTGCCCTTTCAGAGATCAGTCCCCATGTGGTATATGGGCTTCCTCTGCAGGCTTGGGCTTTCTCAGGATGCTCATAAGTCAGGAGCTGCTTAGGAAGCCCCAGGACTCGAGCTTGGAGTGACTGATGGGAATTTTCAGCTGCCTGGCTGGGCAACCCCCAACTTCTCTTCAGTGTTTAGAAGAGGGTTATAAACCATTAGGAAGTGACCTCAGATGACGAGTATATCATGTTCTTTCTTTCTGTTCTCTTACAGCATTTACAACATCTCCCCATTATCGTTTAGACTTTTACAACTCTTAATGACCCTTTTATCAGAGCAGCAATAACCAATAAATCCCCTTTGGCATTTATTGCCCTGTCTCTAATACATAAAAGACCCAATTTATAACATCTCATGAATGCTGGAGATTGTTTTTCAAACTATTTCTTCAAATCTCACTGCAAAAGTAAATGCTCTGATAAGGGCCCTGTTTCTGTGGTTTGCTCAGCATCAGCCCTAATTTAAATTCACCCACTACCTGCAATAAACTCTGTGGACTGGATGCTGTATGGCAAAGAGAAACCAGAGGGCCAAAATGTCTTCCCTATGGGAGGTCTTCTGCCCCCTGACCAATCTCTTGCTAGGATCAGTTTTGTCCTTACCTACCTGGGTACAATCAGCAGGATTGGGAACAGAGGACAGTGCTTTAATTGTCAACAGCCACAACAGACAGTACAAGTACATCTGATGTGCTCTACTCAGCAGTCAGGTAACTGAAATCAGTTTGCTGGGCTTTGTCCAAAAATGATGAAGAAAAACAGGCACCACGAGGAGCAGTTTCATCCCACTCTACAAAAGGTACCCAAGAGGGACACCTCTGAGGTGCACAGTCCCAGCTGCCCTCCTCCCTACACCCCTGGCTGACAACACTCACCCAACTTTAAAACACGTAAAATTAGATGTCACAAATCTCTATGCCTTAGTTTGCAGTGATGACAACATAACTTAGAAGTTATCTCTCTGTTACTACAGGCAGAAACAAGACTCCTGAGATACCTTGTTTACTCGTTGTAATTTTTACCCAGTAATGTCCTGCGCATTCAATGAATCACCATTAGTACTATTTGAAACTGTCCCTTGTCTTAGTTTATCTACAGGTACAACCCATGCAGCCACAGGACTCTGCAGAGTTTCTTTCTGAAACTCTCCCCTGCTTTTCCAAATCCCAGAAATCGGAATACAACAGCAATTAGTCCTTAGGAATAATTTCAAGTGAACTGGTGATGAAAGAAACAGAAGAATACTATGTGTTCCTGGCTATGATTTCAGTTTTGCTAACTCTATATTGAGACACCAAACTTAGACCTGATTCAAAGCCCAGCACCAGAAAGACTTGGCATCACGGAATTTTGGACAGGGATGTAGATATTTCTATGGGGTGAATGCAATGCTGTGTGAAGATGCCTAGGCCAGGGCTAAGTCAGCCACTGCCAGGGCTGGAGGTTGGTATTGCTGTACTGGTTAGACATACTATCCCAGCTAATTAGCCCTGATGAGAAACCACCTGCTTTGACCTGGGCAGAGAGCTTAGTTAGGGCAGCCGTTTTCCTCCTGATGTAAGCTAGCCCAAGCATCCCTGTGCCATGTGGAGACTATTTCAGTGCCATTGTAGCAGGGGCTGTGCCAGAGACAACACACGTGCTCAGTTCGTCCTGTTTTCCATCTTCTCAGCTGCCCATTCATTGTTCTACCCAGGTCTACTGCCCGGTCCTACCATTTTTCTCTTTGCTCCTGCTGACTCTCTTCTCCTCTGCAGAACTATAAACCCAACAGCTCCCTAAAGAACTTTTCATTAGTATAATTTATTAGTTAAATC
The DNA here is from genome assembly GCA_026770055.1 of Myrmophylax atrothorax. Classification (NCBI taxonomy): domain Eukaryota; kingdom Metazoa; phylum Chordata; class Aves; order Passeriformes; family Thamnophilidae; genus Myrmophylax; species Myrmophylax atrothorax. The sequence goes on along the minus strand of JAOXXN010000001.1, from coordinate 30,939,340 downwards.
ATTCCTCTGACCTATTTCTTCTTCAACTAGCATATCTTCCCATCCACTCATTATAATTGGTACAGCACCTGAACTCTGCTGCCAGGGTTTAAATGGCCTGACATATATCACTGAGTCACAGGATATTAAGAGAAAGGTGAGAGGATTATTGGCACACTGCCACTCAGATCAGATTGGATTTCTTGTCCAACTACTGAAACGCGGTTGCATAAAGAGGGTTCTCACAGGCTGGGTTTAGTCCTTACTCAAAGCTTGACCACTTGTAAACAACAGAGGCCTTCCTCTAATGACTGGGGACTTGGACATATAAGGAAGCCCTCCTTGCAGACATTATCCTGTTGATTTTCTGAAGGTTGTGAACTGCGTGAGGCTCTGCATGATGGGGCTGCTGAGGAAAACTGTGCTGACCTGCTGCCTCTGGAGTTGGAGTGGCATCAACACTCTCCTCCTGCCTGGCCACACCAGCCCATTGTGAGAACCATTATCAGCAGCCTGGCCTAGCCTGCCAGTCCTCACATGTTCTCAGGTGCTCCCACCACTGTGATTTCTCATTTTGCATCATGGTCCTCTCCCCACTGATCCTCTTGTTTCTAAGCTTAAGGAAGTATTAAACACTGGGCTGTAGGTTTTCAATGGTGATTAATTTTGTTGCACAGTCTTCTCCCCCTTTTGAATTATAAACCATGAAAGGGTACAAAACACAGCCATCATCCTTGTCAAGAGATATCCATTCTTTTTGTTCTTTTTCCCTGGGAAAAAAGGCCTGCTGATGTCATCTGCCTTGTTCAGGATCTTTGCAATTGGTCCCTGTCTTTTTTGGGCTCCTCCTTCTATCCCCTCGTATTCTTTCCACTCCATATTAAGAGGTAACCAGGGAAACTGGGAACCATGGCAATCCAAAGCAGCATAATTTTCTCTGAGGAGAAAAAAAATAAGCATGCAAAATCCCTTTACTGTTTATACCAAGTAACTGGGACCAAATATTCTCTATGTCTCCTCTTTGGTGCAAGGAAGTGGTGAGCCTGCCTCAAAGCCCAGGCAAGTTCACCTCCCATCACTCCATTCCCCCAGCCAAAGGTCTCGGCTCTCCGTGCCCCCACAAAGCTGATGTGGTAGGAGGGCCTCGGTTTCCATCAGCATGGGTGGTCCTATTCCACCAAGAGCAATCAGACAGGCCAGAACAGTAACATCCACAGCATCTGGCTCCCTGTTTTCATCACAGGGACTTGGTTGCCCCATCACTAAATGTTCATCAGTTTTTAATACATTTCTCAACAGAACACAGGGAAATGCTCTATCACCTGGACAGGGACAGCCTGGGCACAGGTTTATGGCCTGGTTTTCAAAAGATGACCCAGCTGGGTGCTTCCTGTAGCTTTGGACATCTTTTCCTTGTCTCAAAACTGAGGATGGAAAAGTTGGTCTTCCGAGTCCCACCGAATTTTTCACCCTCAGATTCCACACTCCGTGGATGAGGGACAAGGCTTTCCCCCTGCTGGACAGGGCCAAGGACACAGAACTTCAGAACACAGAATATGTACTTTTATTACTAACATTATAAACTAATGATCATATTGGAGTGGTGCTATCATCACTGCTCCTCCAAAATATGGGAACGAAGGGCAGCTGGGGAAGGGACTCCCTTTCTCTCTCCCCTGCAATGATGCTTTCCTTTTCCATGGTGAACAGGGTGACATTGCCTCACTGCAGCTCACTGCCCATCAGCAGGGCTGTGCACAGGGCAAGGAGGCAAGGGCCCTGCAACCCCCTCCAGGGCACCATCACTGCTGGGCAAAGCCCCTGCTCCCTGACCTGTCACTCTGCAGTCAGGCCAGTCTCCTCAGGGGCTGATATCTCGGCCCCTTGACAACCCCAAGGTCACTTCTTCTACAAAGAGCTACGGCAAGTGCTGTTCTTGGTGGGGTACAGGAGGTTTGGGTATCAGCTGTGGAAGCATCAGGCAGTGTGCCCAACACTGCTCGGAGGCCAAGTCAGCAAAGAAATACCAAGCAGGTTTTGCTACTCCAAAAGAGTACAAGAGACAAACTGCTTGACTTCTAGCTTATTTACAAAATAGAACACTGACTATAAGTTGCCTTCTCTAGGAGAAGAATGATGACAGTAGTAATAAATTGTACACACTTATTTTTGAGTTTGCAGATGGATAAATGTTGAGCAATGGTCGGGAAGAAAACATACAAACCCTGGCAAGCAGCTATTTTTATAGGATAGTTTTGTGTTGAAATTTCTATAAGCTGGCAACAGAGTCGTCATGAGACCTTTTATACAGATAAGACCATGCCAAAATCTTCAGGAAACATCTTGCATGCTTAATTTTTTATTTACAAAAAAGGGGAGAGGAAGGGGAATTAAAACTCGGGGGAACGATTGCAGACATACAGTGTATGTTCTGTAAGGCAACAAATACTTTTTATTCTGTGGATGTAAATGGGACTTTTCACAAACCTGCCACTTGCAAAGTTCAAATCTGGGGTAGCTCCAAGTCAGGCCTTGCACTGGATTTGCTTGCAGGCTGGGGAGGTCGATGTCACCAGGCAGAGCAAGCAAAGTTCACAAACCATAAGGACCAGTCTGGGATATCTCACCTTTAAGGTCAATGAGGCTGTTGAGAGTATAATGGCTCTCCTGTCCTCCCAAGCACACTTGTTTTAAAGAGACATGGTCAAAACTCTGCTGATCATGTTGTCCCTACCTCCTGCCTCCCTGCCAGTGCCCAAACAAGGTCTGTTCATGAGAAGCATTGAGCCAAGTGGACATCTGCTGCCTCCGTGACTGCAGCTCCAGGCCCATTACTCTGGGAAGTGGCTTCTTTATTGATGTTTGCTCTTTGTGCTTAATGTTTAGGAAATATCTGGACTTTCTTAGACTGTGTGTATGCATGCATGCGTCAGTCCCTAAAATCTGCACTATAAAAAAAGCATTTTAGAATTAAGTGTTGGGTCATAAAGAAAAACAGTTTTGTGCTAAAAAAATAATCTAGAGCCCTTGACATTGCCACAAACAGTTTCTGGCTAATAAGACATGTCAAAATCCTGTTTATTAGAGTTATTCTTTTGAAATCTGTCATCAATTCTGTCTGCAGAGGGGAGGAAAGGGTTACCTACTATGTGAGAACGGAAATCTAAGATGAGAGTTTTATAGCTGGCTCTGTGATGTGAACATTAGATAGTAATGTCTCAAAGTAAACTATTTAAGCAGCTCCAGTTTCTATGTTGAATTGACTCTAGTGTGTTTGTAACTAAAGGGACAGATGCATCCTGAAGAGCCATTCTTAATGCTTATAGGGATTAATTGGTTTTGTGTTGAGATTATTGAGATCATCTTGATGCATTTATTGCATTTTGATTTATTGCCTCATTTTCTTTTAACTTCTTTGAACTTCACTTTAGAAGTGTATTTTCCTTGATTTTACTCCTTTTGCTTAAACTCAGTTTCTTCTAATAAATAAGGGCCATAAGGGAGTTCAGAAGTGGTTGCCAGTTTGCCATTGTAAAAGCTTGACCAACTCCTTCAAATTTGCCTACAGTTGCCTCTCTCAAGATTCATAGTGAATTTTTCACTTTTCACATTGTCATGCACATGTGCAGTTGCAAATAGTTCACCAATATTCCCAAAGGAATTTATTGCAAGTTCAAGCACTGAGGGAAGTTTTCAAACCAGTTTGTGAATAGCACACAGTGAAGTCTTCTGAGTATATGAGAGGTTGTTTGCGGAGGTCATGCCTGGGCCTGAGCAGCAGCAGGTTGGTCTCTGCTGAGGATCTCTCAAAGGACCCCACATGTTCACCCAAAAGTATGTGCCTTATTTAAATTCAAGGCATGGGTACACCGTGAGGTTAAAACTAAACCCCTGCAGCATCAGTCACTAATTAGCTTCTCAGCTCATTGCATACCCATGGACCCCACTCCAGGCAGATGAAAGACATATGCCAAGCAATTTAGAGGTTCAAGAAGAGGGAGAGAAAGTAAAAAGAGCAAAAGCTGGGGCAAAGCAGGAAGAAGTAACACCATTTATAGCTATGTGCTATAGGGGTCAGAAGCACTGAGGAAGTTAAAAAAGCTGTCTGAAATGATCAGCAGCCAACAACAACAACCACAACCCTGCCCAGAGTGAAGGGCCATAGAGAGCAGGTGTAGAAAAAAGGACAAGACAAATAGAGGTGCCCAGGTGTCCCAGCAAGGAGTCAAAGAGGACCCTACTTGAGCTTGGTGCCAGGGAGTCTTGCAGTACTGCTCCCTTCTAGATGACAAGGTTCACATGCAAGTGTTAGGCACCAGATCAATGATTACTGGGTCAGAACTACCTCGTGTGTGTGTGTGTAGGGGGAAGGGATGGGTTGAACCTCATGGTGATGGGGTGGTGTCATATCCCTGGAGCTCGCACAGGGAATCCTCAGAGCAGCTGCCAGTCACAAACAGCCTGGGAAAACTATCTCAGCTTGGATTGACAGGGACAGGGAGAACACTGGCCTGGAACCCCAGAGTTGCTTCACAATGGATTTTCAGATGAATCTTCATAGCTGTAGCAGAATGACATGAAGATACTATTTTATTCTGTGACATGGGACTCAGCTGCTTCTGACGGACTCGTGTTGTAGCATACTATGCATCCTGAGTACCTCTGCTTCTTTTCTTCAGGATGTCTGAGGCTCCTAATTCCATTGCAAAGTAAATCTAATAATTCCTTGGGCTGCTGATAGTACTTGCAACCAGAGCTTATATATCTGCACTCTGTATCAAGGTGCAGTGGGCTGGGACACATCTGTCTGTCCATTAGCTGGTGCGTTTGTGTGTGCAATCAGTGGTTGGGGGTTTCTGCCACATGGAAGAGACATGGTGTTTCCCAAGCAGAGGGCTCAAGTGCATGCTCCTGATGAGAAGGAGAAGGAAGAATTAATCCTCTGATGGGAACTCTTGGAGGTTTGATGCTTGAGCTGGAAGGCATGAGAAATGATAAAACATTGATTAGGTTTCTGAGTCAGCAGCAGACGCACCCTCACCACGCTACCGACTAGTCTGTTTGCTCTCCCACTTGTTTGTTGCCTAACTTACCTTCTTGACTCATCCCAAATCCAGCTGATACCAGAGATAGGCTTACTACCCACTGCAGCCCTTTCACCAGCCTGTGGTGCACCTTCTGCTGCCCTATATCTCCCATCAGGAGTAGTATCACAACAGTGAAATTTTTGCCAAATCAGAAGAAAAACATCAGGAGTGCAACAAGGAGAGTGGATCCTTGGGAGGAAAAGTGAGAGCTACTGGGAGAGGAAGTGTTTTTTTTTAAAAAAAGAGATGTTTCCCCTTCATGCACTTCTGCTAAAAATGTGCCAGGTTTGATACCAGTTGTGTTTCAGTGATGGCAATGTGCTCACCATGAGTGAGGCAGCAAACTCTTGTAGCAGCAAGGCACAGGTAATATGCAGTACAGTCTTTCATCTCTCTCTAGATATGGCAGGGTTCTATCAATGCTTACTTGTTTTGTTTTATGGACAGGTTGACATTTCACAGTGCCTAATTACAGCCAAAGGACCAGCATGGGACTCACAGGCACCCCAGTCCTGGAGGTCTGTGAGCATCACCACTGCAGCCAGTCCCTGCTGCTCACTGGTTCTGAGCTCAGCCATTTGGACCCAAAGTAGTCTCCTAAGCACCTCTGAAAACTCCTTTGCAATTCCTTTTTAACTAATATGCTGTAAGGTTGGTGCAAATGCAGTGGGCATGGAGAAAAAGAGGAACTTGGGAAGGGGTGCTGAACATTTCCATGTTCTTCCTTGAATTGAGTAGCCTCAAACTGTCATGGGCACCTTTGAAAAAAATCAAATAATTTCCCTCTTTTATTGAATTTGCAAGGGAAAAACAGAGACACACTGTATGTGCTCCTGGTTGAGAGTAACACAGGCAACAGATCTCACTTCCCAGCACATGCTGAGAGAGCCCAGTGGGCATCCAGTCAGGTTCAGGGAGGATGCAAAAGAAGACTACATGGGTTTTGGTAGGACTTGACAGCAGATGGAGGTGGAGATGAGGTTCATCTAGGTTTGACAGGCATGAAGGGACTGGACTTGGGACTAAAATGTCTTAGGGAGATGAGTAGGAGAAGAACAGGAGCTATGGATCTGAAATCCTGAACAGGAAATTGGTATCTGCAGTGGGAAAGTGGGGATAGGGGACTGAGATATTAGGGGCAGGTGGAAGGCAAAAACACAGCAAGGAAGGGTGATGTCAACAGTGTAGATGTACCTCCTCTATGCACACACATTGGCTTGCAAAAGGATCTCCAGAACCCTTCCTTTTGCTCCAAGGGACCCTGAGCTTTCCTTTGCACCTTGGCCTGAGGACTGCTGGTGCAGTGGCACCTCTCATGGACCCAGCTGTCCTGGAAAGAGGGTCTATGCTGCAGTCACCTAGCTGTATTGCACCCAGGAGTGACCTGATGTGCTCCAGGACATTGTCTTGGTGGGGAAGAGTGAGACTATTCATAGGCTGTGGGGTGCCTGGCAGGACCTGTCCCATGTCCCCGATCCTGCCGCACGGTCACTTGCTGGTGTCACATAGGCATCATCAGCAAAATGCCTGCTGCTAATATCACCTAATCCCAAATAACGTTAATACCAAATAACGCCTTGCAGTCTCTACTTTCTAAGCTAAATCCAGCGTCTCAAGCTGATGCTCTCTTCAACCCGCATACAGGGTAGTATCATGTACAACTGCTAATACTTCTCTCTGATGGTCTCTTCTGCCTTCAGACGGGTGAATCTGTTCTCCAGGAGAGGGAAAGGCTCTGCTGGAGTGGGCTGCATCATTCCATAATGAATGAGGATGGCAGCCCTGGCATGGAGATCTGCCTGGCATATCACTCTGCCTGTTCAATGTCCAGGTTAGTCTTGCTTGTTGTAAATTCAGGAGCTCCAGGTTTTACTTCTTGGTGCAGTACTCCTGCTTATTTTGTGAAGTCCCAGTAGAGTGTCCGAGAAAGGCATCCTCTCCAAAATGGCATCCTAATGCTTACAAGGAGCTTTGTTGGTGACCAAGGTGTTCTCAGAAGCAAGGAAGACTGCCAGAACAGACCTTCCTTCTCTAATTAGCAACTGCCAGCATAGCAAGGAAGTCACTCTGTTCCTTCAGATATTCATTATTCTTGCCTGGGACAGATGCCCACAAATGTCCTTTCATGTCTGGATTTTGATAAGGACACCCACAGGAGCCTCTCTTTGAGGTAGCTCCCCTTTTCTGCTGCTCGGGTGGCCACTGTCCCGGTATAAAGTGCACATAGAAGGACCAGCCTGAGAGTATGTGCTGCTGCTATTGCACATGTGGAAACTGAATTCATTGCAAAGCAGAGAAACTCTTGGGCAAAGAGACCCACTTTCAGTTTTTCCCTCTACTGCTGCTCTTTGAGGCAGAGACATTCACCTGGAGTTGAATCAGCTGCTGGAGGCATAGCTGAAAGGCTGCAGACTGTCCTGCTTATCAGCTCACAAACACTCGAATGTGATTTCATGTCACAGGCTCTTCCAGGACTGGCAGAAGCTGGTACTGGCTGGGCATAGGTGAAATTTCAACTTTGCCTGCTGCTAAGGCACATGAGGTCTGCTTCATGCTTTGTGGCTTCTAAAAACTAAGGGAAATCTCTTGTTGTTGGGTGTCATTTCCACTGCAGTTAGTGGAGGCTGAAGATCCCTAACTAAACTGCAGAAAGAGTATTGTAGATGTGTGATCCTAGACCCCTGACTTTTCTGCCCTGGATTTACAAACTTTACTTTTACTTTTTTTTTAAAAACTTTGTCTGTCTTTCCAGCACACATTTTTCCACTCCCTCTACAGCTGAAGGGACACAGAAATTCTTATGCATAAATATTCAGGACACTATTTAAGTAGGTAGCTATATCTTGTAGATCATTTGCTTTGCTATGTTGCAAAAGCTGCATTTTGTATTGTGTAGTGTCAATTATGGATATGTGCTCCATATAGTCTGGGATAGGCCCCTACTTGTCATAGATGCCAAGATATAATCACACAGGACCAGATTTACTTCTCCCAGTTCCTCAGCTGGGCTCATTGCTTTGTGAAAGCAGTAAATATGCACAATATTCGCAGTTACAGGGATGTTTGACCTAGAGCCAGAAAAGAAGGAGTTGTCATGATGATTGCTAAAATTTAGTCTCAGTCTTTATAATGAGGTTGAAAGAGAAGGACTTAGCCCACCCTATTCCTTATCACCTGCTCGGCTGTATTGGTAAATTAACCAGATGGGTCCAAACTATCCTACAGCCCCATGTGAAGGAACATGCAAAACTCCAAATCCAGATTCCAATCTGTTAGCAAACAAGTTTCTGTAGTAAAATGCCAAACTAAACCCTTGTATTCAAAACACCCTTCCACCTGGATGTTCAAAATCCAGGCCAAACTGAAGCTGCTTGCTGGGACACTGAGGAGCACTGTGGTGTTTCCAGAAGTTGCTTGTGGAAGCTTCCTCCAGAGCATGAACCCACATGGTGCCAGAGCAGGAACCCACTTAGTGCCAGAGCATGCTGGGATCCACATCTATTTGGCCAGCTCTTGGTGCCAATGCCTGCATGGTGGGATGAATTAGGCCCTTAATGGCTACAGAAAGACTTTGGAAATAAAAGTTTATATTTACATAGTACATTTCATCCCAAAGGACACTAAATCACACTGTACAAACTTTACATAAACAGCAGAACTGAAATGCAGTCGCATCAGGAATGGAGGGTGGCAGCCAGCTGGCATGGGTTAGCAGGACAAAAATAAGCCAAGTGACTATTTTTGGCCAAGGACATCAGGGCAAACCCCTCTATTGCGAAAGTGCCTTCAAAACTTCAAAGTGCAGCTTCACTCCAAATAGCAATTGTGGATAAATAGATCTTTTGTAGTCAATTGACTTGTTCCCAGGCACATCTGGGGAATGCACTCACTAAAATAAGGATTTGCTACATATTATGCCAACTAAGGGTGCAGAGCTTCCTCACCCAAGATAGCACATTTCTGCTCTGACTCCAGTCCAATTCGCAGAACTGGAAGCCCTTCTTGCACAGCCCTCACTGCTGAAGGTGGGACATAGAAAAAGCTGCTCTAGCTTTCACAGCTGAACTTACCCTGTACTGACACATCTGGAAATGTGCATTTTCAGTTGTTAGCTGGGCAAATACATGTGTTGATTAGAAAGACAAATTTTCACCATGCCCATCAAAGGAACTTTTCGGCATACAACTGACCTTTAAATATCAGCATCGAGAGGCCAGGACATTGGAAGATCTCACCACAAAGCCCCTCAGAGAACAGGCTGTGCAGCATCTCTCGGGTCTCTTTGGCCTATCCAAACAGTTCATAACACTGAAAAGCATGGTTCCTTACAGCAATGTCACTGATGAAATGCACAGTATTTTGAAAGATACATATTTACTTTGGGGCCAGAAGGATATCTATGCTTATAGAGCGAACTGCATCTCAGAGAACTTTGAATAACCCTTCAGGATAAGTTGCCCTGTGGCAGCTGGTGGCTCCCTGTGGGCCTCCTCTCTCCATGTTGTGTTGCAGCTGGATCCTTGTATGTGAGCCAAGCCATGTTTCAGCTTCTGCTGTCCCGAGCCATCCCATCACACTGTCATGCAATTTAAGGGCTACTAGAGCACTCCCTGGCATGATTTTGGTCTGGTTTGGGGATTATGAACAATACAGGGACTGTTACCCAAGAGGCAGGATGGATGAGGAGAGTTTAGCCATATCATGGCCCTTTAGGGCCAAGAAAGAAGCCCTGAGCTGTTTGATAAAATAATATGCCTGTGGTCTTTGAGAGCAGAGCACTTCTTTGGCAGCACACTGGACATTGGATGGACAAGGAAGGAAGAAGCTGGCCAGGAGCTAGATGTCTTTCAAGGAGCCTTCCAAGCTTGGACACAACCCTGCTGGAGCTCCATTTGACATAATTTGGGGCTCCAGCCATCCTCCCTGTCTCCCACCCCTGGCACTGGCACCAGTGCAATCACACAATGACTGTGTAAGGGAGCTGGTTTGTCTGAAGACTAGTAATTTTTTTCCCTGTGATGTTAACTTTCAGCCAGCTCAGCTCTCTGTGCTGGGTCCTGCTAGCCCTGGGTGTGCAAGATGTGCCATTGTCAGGTGTGGAAATACAGTTATGGCTGGAGAGAAGGATACACTGCATGGCAGCCTGGGGTTTATGCTGTGAGGGAAAAATTCTACATTATAGTATCTCTCCCTACAAACATGGACTTCAAGAGAGAGCCTGCCTGCCTCAGAGCCAGTCCCTCATCCTTTTCCGTGCCTCTCTCTCCCAGCACCTCACAGAACCCATTTTCCCTACAGAAGAGCTTTTCCAGTGAAAAACCATATAAAACTCAGACAAGCATTACCTATAGCTAATAATTTTTAAGTGGCATTTCTCTATCAGAAGAACTATAGGAAGTCCAGGTAGGACATACACTGCAGAGTCCTGTTAGTAAGGCTTCAATGTGGTTAGTTCCACCAGTCTTCATATTAATCCCAAAGCAGCATTAAAGGCTGTTTGAACTCAGAGCAGGGCAGCAAGAGAGGTAGGTGGCATTTCAGGTGCCCAAAGTGCACTGCCTCCTCTGGGATGCCAAATTCATGGCTATCTCCTACCAGCTGAGGAGAACATGAGCCTGTCTTCATAGGAGAGGTGCTCCATCCCTCCAATCTTCATGGCCCTCTTCTGGACCTGCTCTCACAGGTCCATGTCTTTCTTGTTCTGCAGCCCTCAGAGGTGGATGCAGTGCTCCACGTGGTGCTCTCATGGGGGGACAGAGCAGAGGGGAAGAACCCCCTCTCCTGACCTGCTGGCCACAACCCTTTTGATGCAGCCAGGATGCAACTGGCTTCCTAGACTGTGTGCACACACTGTTGGCTTATGTCCAGCTTTTCATTTGTAACAATCCCAAAGTCCTTCTCCACAGGACCGCTCTCAATGACAACTTCTCCCAGTCTGTATTCATATCTGGGATTGCCCCAATGCAGGTGCAGCACTTTGCACTTGGACTTGTTAAATGTCATGAAGTTCTTGTGGGCCTTCTCAAGTTTGTCCAGGTCTTTCTGGATGTCCTCCTGTCCTGATGTGTCAGCTGTACCACTCAGCTTTGTGTCATTGGCAAACATGATGCCGGTGCACTCAACCTCACTGTCTGTGTCACTGGTGAAGATACTGAAGAGAAGAGGTTTCAAGATACAGCCCTGAGGGACACCACTAGTCACTGGCCTTCACCTAGACATAAAGCCATTGATGCCAGCTCTCCAGCTGCATTCATTCAGCCAATTCGTTATCCACTGAATGGTCCATCCATCAAATCCATGTCTCCCCAATTTGGAGGTAAGGATGTCATGTGGAATCATATTGAAGACCTTACAGAAGTCTAGATAGCTGACATCTGTCAGTCTTCCCTTGTCAACCATGGCTGTCACTCCACCACAGGTCACCAGATTTGTCTGTAGTTCCCTGAATCTTCCTTTTTCCTCTTTTTAAAAATGGGAGCCATATTTCTCTTTTTCCAGTCACCAAGGACTTCACCTGACCACCATGACTTTTCAAATATGATAAGTGGCTTGGCAACAACATCAGTCAGTTCTCTCAGGACCCTGGGATGAATGTCATCAAGTCTCATAGACTTCTGACTATTCAGCTTCATCAAGTAATCCTGAACCTGCTCTTCACTTATGGTGGAAGGGGCTTCACTCCCTCCCCACCCACACAGAGGATCAGAGACTTGAGAGAAGTGGGAAGCCAGACTGCCAGTGAAGACAGAGGCAACGAACTCATTGAATACCTTAGCCTTCTCCATATCAGTTGCCACCCTCCTTCCCTACTTGGCCTTTTTTTTCTGACTTATATAATCCTTTCTTGTTATTCTTCACATCTCTTGCCAAGTCCTGTTCCAGCTTTGCCTTGGCATTCCTGACCTTATCCCTACACATACGAACTGTATTCCTTTACTCTCACTGGGTCACCTGTCCCTGCTTCCACTGACTGTGCATTTCTTTCTTATTCCTCAGTCTGAGGAGCAAATTCTTGCTCAGCCATGCCAGTTTCTGGACTGCCTTGCTTGATTTCCTGTAAACTGGGATAGAGAGCTCTTGTGCTCTAAGAAAAGGGGCCTTAAAGAGCTGTCAGCTCTGGTGATCCCCTCCATCCTTAAAGACAGTTTCCCAAAGGATCGCAGTGGGCACAGCCCTGAGGCTGCCAGAGCTCCAGGAGGGTTTGGACAACGGGACAGGGTGGGATTGTTGGGGTGT
>JAOXXN010000001.1:30916150-30926938 GCA_026770055.1 Myrmophylax atrothorax | reverse complement strand
AAGTCCTGAGGTCCATCTGCCAAGGCCGAGCGAGCTTGGACAGTGACAGGGAAGTCCTCGGGACTGTCACAGCACCCAGTACTAAGCGGGGGTGACCCTGCTCGGCATCCGAGATCTGACGGGATGGGATGGCAGGGAGGCATTGAACTGCCAGGGGACGGTCCCTAAATGAATGAATCGTAATTAGCAAAATCCCCTGAAAAAAACAGCGCCAGCCAAGGTTGCTCGGCCTGTCTGCCGCCTGTGCTGAGGCGGCGGTGAAATGCCGGCTGTGGCCGCTGGAGGACAGTCTGAGCCCAGGAGAAGCGCGGCCGGAGCGCGGCGGGCTGGCAGCCTGCCCGGCGGCGCCGGGAGCAGCCGCGGGATGAGGCGGCCGCGCAGCCTCCACCATCACTCTCTCTCTGTCACCTTCACAGGTACAGCACATATGCAAATAGTGTCAGCTCATCTGCTGGCTGGCAGACGGTGAGTTAAGATTGCCATTCATCGCCCAGAGAAGGCTCCGTCTGCTTTCCCTCGCGCTGACCTTTCTGCTGCTGAAACAGATGCAGCAGCTCCCTGAATTTGGATGTGGTTCCTCACACAACGAAGCGCTCCAGCAGTTCTCAGCAAGCCTTCCTAATGTGGCTCTAAATATTCTTTTTTAACCATTCTTTAGTCATTTTCCCACCCAAGCATTTTCAAAGCAATTGCCATTAATACATTCTGTGCACCTGCCGATGGCACAGCAAACCAGTGACAGAGAAAAGGCATTAAAAAAAAGTTTAAAAAATTGCATCTCAATATTTTATTCCTTTTTATAAAAATGATTAATTAGGGCTTCTTATTTATGGAGGCTGAAGATGCATTTCATTTGGAATTTTAGCAGATGGTTAATAGATGTTAAAAACACACTTGCTGATTGTAAATGTCCACTTACTGAGACTCAATAACCATGTAATAGGTGTTTTATGTATTAACTACATAGATATTAAATTAAAATTTTATTTTAATAACATTCTAGTATTTTACTAGCAATCAGCAACCATCCTATAGAATCTAAGGTGCTTACATATACATCTAGAAAACTCAATTTAGTGGATAATCTAAGAGACTTAATTATCCCCATCACCATCCTGCCCTTCATATAATGTAATTTATGATTATTGAGCCTAAAATGTCAGCCACAAAAGAACTTACCGAGCTATCAGTACAAAAGTACATCACTCATAAAAACAACAAACCATCAGGCATTTAAAAATTAATTATACTGACATACCATAGCCAACCTGTCACAGTCAATAAATAAGTATGAACTGCTTATTTACAGAGACAGAATGCAGACCTTGATACAGTGATACAAGGGCTGGACCTTCCCAGAGCACAAAGCATTCCCTTAATTTCAACAGAGAACATAATTCTATCTGGCTGCATCCAGCATCTGATTTTCAAGAACTGGCTCACTGCAGAAAAGAAGCCTTTTGAGGAAAGCTTGATCTACTAACCATAATGCTGCCAGCTGTTTGTCTTCTGGCGTGGCGTTGGGGCCTGAGTGGGTTTTTAGTCTCACTGCATACCTTAAGCAAAAGGGAAAAAGCCAACGTGAGTTAACAGATAGCTTTATATTACTGATTAGAGAGCTAAGCAGGCCAATGTCATTTGGTCTGCCCCCTTATGCATATTTGTTCAAGTTACCAGACATACAAGTGTTTTTTCTGGTTGCGTTTCAGAGCTGTTTTGCCATTAGCGTGCCTTCCTGCACTCTGCGAACAGCAGCAGCTCCCTCAAACATCCATCAGTCCAGAGGGGAGCCTCGCTGGTGAGGTGATGCTGTCCTACCAAAATAACCTCCGCTGCTGCAGAGACCCAGTTACACAGAGTTCATGCAGAAAGGTTCTTGGAGCGTTTGAAGGCAGACAGCCTGCCTGGAAGCTGGTGCTGACCTCACCCTGTCAGTTCTGAGCGTGTCTACCCAGATTTGCTTCTCCCGAGCGGAGCACAGCAGAGGGGGAACATGTGGCTCAGAGCTATTTTTGTTCATATGACATTACATTCAAATTCTATAAATATTAAACATCCACAGAGGTAGCACTGCTGCTTCAAGACTGTATGTGCTATGCAATCACAAATTGGGTTCTGGAAATCTCAGCTTCCAGCTGAATACCTGAACAACAGACAAGGTTAGGACAACACACGGCGCTTCTGGGCTCACTTCCAGAAAAATACCTGCTCCACATAATTAGCTGCTTGTGATTTTTTTCTTACCTTTGCTTTCAAACTTTAATCCTATCTGTGCCTGGATTCAGTATGAGCATTTTGTTTCTACAGGCATACCTAGAAAACTGCTTATTTTTCTGAGCTGAAGAAAGTGAGACCAACAGCAATTCACACCACAACACAACCACAGCTACACATATTATTGAAAGCTATGGATCTGCAAGCAAAATTCATTTCCAGAGTTAGGATCATATATTTACTACGATGAGAAAAGACAGGGCAGACAAAGAAAGAGCCTTCTGCCTTTTGGAGGGAAAAAAAAAAGAAGGGAGGAATTGCAGAGATGGGAAAAAAAAGGAAGGGAAGAATTCGAGAGAACGTACTATTCTCTTGCAGAAAATAACTATTTGATTTTGTTCAATAACCTTCTAGTTAGAAAGCTGATCTCAATGCACTGAAATGCATGAGAAGACACCCCTGAGTAGAATAAAATGCCAGTGGAATTGTTAAGATGCAAGAAAGTCTTGGCATCAACACTAAGTCCAAAATAATGCATTTGTTTCAGAAGCTTCAATTCCTTATGAATATGATTAAAACTGAAAATATGTTACTTCCTATGAACTTCTTCCAATGCAAGCTGCATGCCTGACTGTCCTGAGGAACAATGCCACAGTCACTGGCAGTGCAGCTTTCTCCACTGCTGTGTTGCTCTCTTGTGGAGAGAGTCCCTCAGCCACTGGGATGATTTTGACCCTTGTTTTCTCTACCAGCACTGACAATAATGTTAACTGTTAGTACCAACTATAATGGAGAAAAGGACTTAAAAGGCATATTTTCTTCATAGGGACTGTGGATGGGACTGAATTCTATGCTGTCCTGTTTGGAGAGCCATGAAGGTGGCTAAAGGTGGCTTTATGGTGAGCTGGGCTGCTTCTGGGGCTCCACTGGCTACATTAGAGCATACACACCAATGGACACTTCGTGTGTCCATTTTTCTATCACTGTTCATATCTTCTTTCAGCTAACCGTTAAACAGCAGTCTTAAACTCATTGCAACATTTTTCAAACTACCATTCCATCAGAATGTTGTGTTATTATGCATTACTATTTTTCTCTATTGAGTTGCTTGGGACTTAAATCATGAAACTACTGAGGTCATTTGCAACTCAAGTAATATGCAATTTTTTATTTTTTTTATTCTTTACAGTTTCCTGATTTAATTTTCAAAGAAATCACAGATAGTAACATACACATTACATATGACTGACCAGGCACTTCTGAGTATTTCACTTCTCCCCTTTCACTGTATGTAGGAAACTATGTGATAATGCAGATGAGCATGCTGGCACAGAGTAACCCTTGAGATCATATCCTCCCTTTCCTACCTGATGAGTTCAACTGTTTCTGAATACATGGTATAAGGGGATTTAGATTCCATTGGGCCTTGTTCCATTGCATTTCCACACTCAATAAACGATAGTGCTGCTTCTGCATAATTCAATGCCTTTCCAAACTTCTCCACCTGGAGGGAAAAAATAAGGACACAGAAATAGTGTAATCATCAAGGTGTGGTTCCATTTGACGGGATTTTCTCAACATAAATTGTAAACTTGACACAAGTTGGTATATCTTCAGGTTCACAATTTTTCCTGGGAGAAAGCTAAAACCCATCAAACCCTGCACATGAGTGAATATCATAAGATACAGAAAGGAGAGCTGAGAAAGACTCTGAGATGTTATTTGTTCCACACTCTTGTGTACAAAGAAGGATCAGCTCTGCCTAGGACATGACTGAGTGTTTGTCAAAGTTCTTCCAGTGCTGGATATTCCTCAAACTCACCAAGCCTTTTTTCCAGCTTTCATTAAAAACGGTTTCACATATCTTTGCAGATGTAATTTTTTATCACTCAACAAAGAAAGGTAAATGAATACTTTGAACTAAGAGAAGAGAATTAAATACTTTGACAACTAACTCATATACAAAGGCTCATCTCTGTTCTCTTGTCTTCTTTATCTATACCATTTTCAGCACTACTCTCCTCTTGTCAGGAATTTGCTTTCTATATCCTCTTTGAGGGAGTGCTCTGTTCCCTCAGCATCTTCTGCTATCCTCCTTCCTTAGCCCATTTCTTCTCCTATTTTTGGTACTTCTTTGTGTGTGTATTTGTGTACTTACATGCATATATGTGCATATATATATCCTCAGTGACAGTGTATATGCAAATATGCACATAATGTTCATATGTGTACACTTACATACCACTTACCTGCTCTCAGAATTTCATTTTTGATGTGAAGACAGAATCATACTAATACCTCTCTGTCCTGACTTGTCTCTCCTTCAGTCAGAACTCCTGCGGTACATAAAGCCCCTTAATGGACTGGATGCATTTGGTTGAAATCTGATGCACACAGTGAAAGGTTAATGGACCTTATTCTTTTCCAAAGGATAAAGATTTTAAATAGTAACTTTGGAATGGCACACTGGCTTCAATCTATTTTAGGTTCTTATATGACTCCCACTGCGATCATACCGGAAAACTTCACAAACTTTTTATTGTATTTCTTTCCCCGATGCTCCAGTGCGGATGGAAGTGCTATTATCCCAATTTCACAGATGGGGGACTGAGGAGCAGAGAGACTTAGAGTAATTTTCAGGCTGCTCACTGTAAGAGCCTATGTTAGGTAATGCAGTGCCAAAGTGGGAGGTGTTGAGCGCAGCAAGGTGATTCAAAGTACCTGGAGGCACTTTGGCAATATGGCATTTCCTCCAGGATGCCTACATGGCCAGGGAAGGAGACTACATACCTGCAAAGGGCAATTCACAAGGTGTAAGTAAGGTGATGATCCACTGTGTAGGAAAGCGGAATGTGGAGGATATTTCAACCACCTAATACTGACAGTAGGCTATTTAAACTGTGTCTGGGTGACTTTCATCCAGAAAACTTGTGTCAGAGTAGAGAATAATGCTTGAAATCCTTTTTTCTGTGTAGTCTACCACAAAAAACATTTCACTACAGGCTAAGAATTTTCTTTGCATATTAAGTGATCTTTCCCATTCTGTTTAAAACAACACACTGAAATGCACCATTTGTACTTCTCCACAATATTTCCTGATTTAAGACTAATTTTAAAGTAATATGGAACAGAATAAACCATAGAAATTATGTGTTAATGAACTCAGGCAGAATGTAAAACTCAGTGTTAGTGTCCTAAATTAAGGGCCTGGTTCTGCTTCCCTGCCCTTTTTACACTCTGCACAGTTGAGAAAAAAAGAGGTGAAGAAACAGAGGTTCTGAGCCACCTTTCTTCTTTCCTGATGCTGTGACAGCAAAGTGTCTGTCTGACAGAGCAAGGCAGGAACGCAGCTACTCCCACCTGCAAGACAGCCACAGCAATGCAGGATCCCAGAGACCTCACGTTGTGAGGCTGTGCTGGCTTATCCACAGTGCAGGACAATACAGCCTTAGAGAAGGAAAGCTGAGGGATAGCTAAGCCTGGAGCACTGCATACGTCACTGCACCCATTCGGTTGGAAAGACAAGTTTAGTGCCCCAGATAACCTCAGATTCCCCTTTTTCTTACTGACTGTCTTTAGACAGGTCAAAGACAGAGCCAAGAATCTGTTGCAACACTCTGTTGCAACAGTCCTTTGTGTACTAGGTGTTCTTCTAGGGTTATGCAGATTCCTTGTGTTCTTCCCATTATGTCGGGAAACATGTGCCATGAAACCAGGATTCTTTTGGCACTGAAAAGCCAAAACTCTTCAAAAAAAAGTACAAATACCTCAGCCACCAGATCAGATTTTGGGATACAGTTATAGGACCTAGCCAGCTACTTAAACTGAGAAGACCGGTATGTGGATCCCTTATGCAGCCTCCATTACTATAGTTACTAATTAAAGCAAAGAGATAAATGGAAAGTTTTATTTATCCAGGCCTTTATCTCAGTAAGTCATTATTTGTTAAGTCATAGTTTATTGGGCTATGAACATTTGATTACATAAACATTTCTTAATTTAACAAGCCTAGCCATCCTTATAATAGATTTTATAATTACCCCAGCAATCCTGCACTGATGAAGAAAGTACATTACAAAAATAATTTGGAGCAATGTAACTGGAAAGAAAATGTTCTCACCATTGCATCTGCTTTATGCTTCTTCCGTTTAGCTTCCTGCATAAAGTAATCTGCATTGCGTGGCCTACCAGGGGAAAATAAGAAGATATTTTATTATTTTCTGAAGTGCAGAATATTTTAAAGCTATTTTTCCCTTATTTTAAATCTGATTTGCAAATATTTTTTATGAAGGAAATACACTTATCGTGTAACCATGCATCTTCTATTTTCAAATTGCTGCCTGTGGAGACAATAGCATTTATGGCTGTTCTCATTCTTTAGAAGTCAGTGATTCAAAGTAAAAAAAGGCTAATAAAATGCATTTTTATGGATTATATAAACTGCTTCCCAAATTAGTGCAGTTCTGATCTGCGAAACGGATATAAGCGTTAAGCGGAACAAGATATTCTGTCTTCTCTTCTCCCTGGTGCCTGCTTACCTCTTTTGCTATTCCTCTCTGTGCATTGTTATTTGCCTTGGCTTCACCACCCTCTCAAAACAAGTGTGTGTTTACTCTCCACCTTGAAAACACATATTGAACCTGCTTGCCGCCACTGCTAACATCCCTCCTTGTCCCTCTTATCTGTAAGCACGCTGAGAGTGCTGTTTACTTTTGCTGCCTGGAGTTCATCTCTGACTCAGTGCTGGACTGCCTGCTGCAATTCCACTGTGTTCCTACTGCCAGTTTCTCCACTGATTTCTCCTCAAACAGATCTCAGAGATTCCATCTTTTCCTTGATCTACCTGACCTGCAGGACACAAATTCAACTTCTGTCTCTGCCCTGAAGTTCATAAGTCCATTTGTGATCCAAACTTATCCCATTCAAACTGAAACCAAACTGATGTCTCCTTGTCATCACCTCAGTGAGCAACTTGTGGCTGAAGCAAATTTCTTCATCTCCTCCCACAAGCTCTCCCTATGGCACCTTTCTCAGTCACTGTGGAGAACAGCCGTTTGCCATGTCATTTCAGACTATAACCTTGCATCTGCACTTGCTGCCTCTCATGAAAGTCTTCACATTTCCTGACCCCACAGATTCTTCCTGTTGCTTATATGTAGGAGGTGACCTTCTTCTTTCTCTACTTAGCTAAAACATGTCCTGGTTCTTCTCAGCTTATACTGTGGTTAATGCCACATCTTTGTGTCTCTCAGAGAGGCAAATTTTGCCTTGCAAAACAGCTTTCTTAGTGTTGGTTAGAGTGTCATCCCTTTATCCTTATCTAAAGAAAATGAGATATTCCTGAGTAGTCTGAGTTCTGATGCTTTTGCCATTCATGCTTTTAAGTGCTTGGTGTTGTAAAGGATACAGTATTATTGCTGCTTAGCAATCTGTTCTACGTTAACTCTGATAGGCAGCTCAGCTTCACACAGCTACTCACTCACTTCCCCCAGTGGGATGGGGGAGAGCATCAAAAAAGTGAAAGTGCAGAAGAGTAAAAGTAAGAAAACTTGTGTATTGAGGCAAAGACAGACTAATAGATAAAGCAAAGCAGAACAAGGAATTCATTCACTGCTCCCCATGCACAGGCAGGTGTTCAGCCATCTCATGGAAAGCAGGGCTTCAATGTGTGTAACAGTGACTTGGGCAGATAAATGCCGTCACTTTGAATGTCTCCCCTTTCTCCTTCTTTCCTCTATCTGGCTCTCTCTGAGCACGGCACCATATGGCGTGGTCAGCAGGGATCAGCTCTCCCAGCTGTGTCCCCTCCCAACTCCTTGTGCATCCCCAGCCTGCTTGCTTGGTGGGGTGGGATGAGAGGCAGAAAAGGCCTTGAGGCTGTTTGAGTGCTGCTCAACAAGAACCAAAGTACCCCTGTATTATCAACACTGTTTTGGTCACAGATCCAATACACAGCACTACAGGAGCCAACAGGAAGAAAATTGACTATCCCAGCCCAAACCAGTTCACATTCCTAACTCGGTTTTTTCTTGAAATTGGGATTTCTCTGCACATGTGTTCAACAAAATGTTTTGTGTTAGTCAGTGAAGATGCAGGTCTAAAAAGTGAAGTCAGTGGGATGAATGAGTAAAACATTCTTGCTGATAGCAGTAAGAATGTGCTCAGATCCACAACTGAGATCAGTGGGGGCACAGCGGAGCCTCTTGACAGAAGAGGACAGCCATATAACTTCCTTAAGAACATAAGGCTATTTGGCAGCATGTTTACTTAGTCTGTTTCTTTCTACTGATGTGCACACAGTTTTAAGGACATTTAATTGCATCTGAGAAGGTTAGTCAGCCTTATTTTGAAGAGAAGAAAGACTAAATATAACTAGATGGAAATGAAATTCAAAGTCGGGCTAATTTAGAATGATTTCTGTCCTGAAAAACTTGTTGATATGAAAAACAGTTCCTTTGTTCCAACTTTCTTTAAAATATTACTCTCCTGCAGAGTGACATTTCACCCCAGCTTACTCTACCTATTAGGTCAGAGAGGGGACTAAAGACAGGTTTGTGCCCCAGGATCTCGTAACCTTCTGCAGCTGCAAATACTTCCTGTGCCCAGGAAGATGCTAACATTATCTTAATAAGAAGAAACATCTGAATTTGGTCTTGGTCAGTTACGAAATATTACACATTGAAACAGTGTTAGTTTGATACAGAAAGAATAGCTGTATTTTCAGAAACACTGAAGGAATTCTTAAAAAAATGTTCTGTCTTGTGCAATGACCAAGTAAGATGGCTTACTATGAAGTACCAAAAACCGTAGCAAAGCAGAGCCAATCAACCAACCAGTGGTTTCATCTATCCAAAATTATCAAAATGATCAACCTTTACGTGAGCCTTTCAAACTCAGCTCATTAAAATACATCTTTTGCAACATTCCCTCCTAAATACTACCCAGCACTGTATGTCTAATTTCCTTTTCGAAGCATGGCAAGAGGCTGTAAAAACAATGTGAGATAACACAATGTAATTACAATTGACTTATTTATAAATTAATTGTAAAATGGTTTTCAACTTGCAGCAGATTTTATTCTCCCAAATTATGATTAGCAATGGGGGTATTAGCATGAACATGAACATCACTGAACAAAGAAGCCCTGCTTTGAGAGCCCTGCTGCAGGGTGGTTAAGCATAATGCAAGAACTGAAGTAATCAGTTTGTACTAAGTTCAACTGTTGTTTGTGAAGTCTAATATAAAAAAGAGAAACTATTACAATTCCATTTTAAAACAAAGTATATATATTGTCTATGTGAATGTTTAGGTATTTTCATAGCAAAAATACAAAACTGATTTAGAAATCAGGGGATCCCAAACAGAAATTAAAATGCATTGAGAAAAAATGGATGGGGTATTATTAGCTTCTTAAATAAAACTTGTTCAACAGTGTTAGTAACAAGTCAAGTCAAATTCTGGCATCTTTATTCCATCTATGAAATATCATTCTTCAATTTATCTCTACTCATTAGTAACTTTTATATTCAGATAACTAATGACCATGTTGGGTGAAAATGGGAAACTGAAATGTCCTATAGACATAGTATGTTTTTGCACATTGTATAAATTTCTTCCATCATTTCAGTAACAAAATAGTTTAAAGTATTATGCCATGAGGTAGAAAAAAATAGGAAAAAAGCCCTCTTCTATAGGCTCCTTGAAGATAAGAAGTTGCCTCACCTCATGGACATATGAAGTCACATGAGAAAAATGATGTATAAATTAATTACTCAGGATAGCTCTTTTGCATACTGCACATTTTGTATCTATGAAGTTCACATAAAATTGTTGATCATATTCTGATTTTACAGATTCTGGAGCTATAGTGATCTAGTGACCAAGAACCCATCTCTGTTACAAAAGTGAAGGTTCATCCAAATTTCCTCTGCATCTTATCTTGTTACATTGATGATAATCTCAGACTGGAACATTTGCAGGCAATCTCTCTGATTTCAGATACTATATGTTATTGATGAGAGACATTTGGAGGAGACTCAGAAAGGTCTGTGGCTAAAACCCTTTTCAGGTCTTTGGTCTCAGTTTTGCAAACTCCCAGTAGATCACAGCCTTGCTGCAGCCTGGGAAGAGAGAATAGAAAAAATAACCACAGGCTTAAAATGGTACTAGGCTACTGGTTGAACTTGAGTGGCTGTGAGAAGCAGAAGCAGTGCTGGAGTCTCTGTTAGGTTTACTGATCATGAGCATAAACTGAAGTCCCAAGTAAAGTTACTCAGTGATTTCTGGTTTTCAGACAATTGAGTCAGACTCTTCTTTTAAGTTATTTACAACTGTATAAAACTATTGGCATCAGCAATGTCACTCCAGACTTACAAATGGAATTCAGACCTCTTTTTAAGAAAAGAAAAAAATTAAAAAGAAGTCCAATTTCAAATTAACAGGTAGAAACAATTGTTTTATCTCTACTAATAACCTAGACTGCACAAGAAAGTCTTTTGTTTCTGAATATCTGATTGTTGGTACTTTTAGGAATATAGTCCTCTTCAACAAAGCCAAAAAGGCGTTCTAATACAC
>JAOXXN010000001.1:30902904-30916050 GCA_026770055.1 Myrmophylax atrothorax | reverse complement strand
AATACACTGCTCTAATGCATCTCATATATCTCTCTGAAAGGCAAGAAAGAGCATAAAGCACCAGTGCCAACTAAGTCAGGCCGCTGGTGAATTCTCCCTGGGATCAAGTGTCATTATGTGAAACTGGCTGCTCTCGAGGAGAATTTACCCTACTACGCTGATTGGGGAAAGCAATCAAGTACCGCTGGAACCATTTCAACGCATTCTCAGTCAACACCAGCCAGTCACCTAGGCACTGCAACAGAATCCAGCCTTTTGCAGAGTAACCCCCCCATGGCTAGATCTGATAGTACAAACAAGGCCAGGCTTCCTTTTCAGCAGCGGCATTCAAACCATTTATGACTCTGACAAGGGCAGCCTAAGTGGCATGGCTGTGGCTGAATCCAGGATGAAATTTATCAAACAATCCGCTACTGTCCAGAATTTCTCTCACTCGCCTTGGCACCACTTTCTCTGGGAGCTTGTCGAAAACCAGCGGGAAAGGCAGCATTTCCATTGCTTGTCATGTTGCTGGGGATCCCAGTGTGAGGTGAGATGGTTGCAGGCATTGTAATGACTCCCCTCCCAGAAGGAGGCTTTCAGAATTTCTGGGCTGTTGAGCTCCTGCGACTGGGGTTACCATTACCCAGGTGAAATGCTGCTCTGTGTGTATATGTTTATCTCACCCTATTTAGCTCCATGCCATTACATTGCGTCTCTGCCCCCTTTGTCTTTTGCTGCCTTCTCTGAATTTAATTTACTCCAGTTTAGCAGATAATTGCAAAAATGTAAACGCATGCAGTAAAAAAGGGGGAAGAGACTCAAACAAAGTGAATCAATAAAAGCCTTGCTTTGTACAGTAATTTATCAGTATCTACTGCAAAATAATCTCCTCGGAACTTGGAGCAAGCAGTGGTATTTACAGAGTACGGTGTAGCTTAGACTCCAATATAGAATTTTAATTATAATTGCATTCAAACCCATATTTTTCATCTAATTTTTATATTTTATATGAACTAAATACTAAACTACAGCATTTTCTGCTTCATTTACATAATCTACCACTTGTACATTATTTCTTACTGTCGTATGGTGCTTTATGAGGATACATTAAAAAAACCTAATAAAAGTTCAATTAAACATCATAAATGTAGCCGAGTGCATATTTTAATACCCTTCAGAGATAATACTGCTGAAGTGTTATAAAAATACCAACTAGTGCTTCCTCAGTGTACAACAATTGCATGTAATAAAAGCAGTTTAAATCATAATTCTAAATATAGGACCAGTTTCACAACTTTAGTAGTCTAAACTCTGAAAAAGTGGGTGTGTTGGAAAGAACTAGAACGGCAAAATGAGCGACTTTAAAATTTGGTCAGAGCTAGGGGCAAAACAGAAGAAATTGGCATAGTCAAGGTAAGCCTGTGTCCATTTTTGAAGCTGTGCCAGTATGCCCTGAGCTTTCACTGCAGGAGGAGAATAAAATCCTGTAAGAGCAAGAAAACCACGAAAAGTGAAAGGCAGGTGTACACAACCTTGTGTATTTGCTGTTTCATACTAGGACATGTGTCTGACGTGCTGGGTTACAGGCAAGGGTGTTCTTTGGGGTGAACAATAGAGCTGAGTGGGTATTGCTGTACAAACTAGTGCTCTACCCTGATGTATCATGGCCTCCTCCCCATTGCACAACTTAAAATAAATGCTGTTTTATGGGACATGGCACTGCTGTGTCTGAGGCACAGCACACAGGGGGCACACAGGGTAGGGGAGAGAGAGCCTTCGGTACTGTACAAAGCAGGTACCCAGCTACAGGAGTCTCATGCTCACTCTGGCAGACCCAGCAGGTTTGGAAGTTCAGCAGAGGGGTATGGAAGAGGAGAGGGCTGGGAGAATATTTGTGAGCCATTTAAATGATATTACTATAGGCATTTCAGAAAGATGGCAACAAAGGATCTCATTGGAGCCAGGCCAAATGTAAGAAAAATGTACTCAGTCACACAACTACAAAACTACTATCTTGTTGGGTTTAGTATAACAAGGTCAATAGCTTAGCTTAGATGAACAGATGAATAATACAGATACCTAGAGAGGGAGTTACTGTTGCAAAAAATAGCAGACAAAATTAAAGCCTAAGTATGTAATTTAAATGAAATGAAATGCCAAAGGATAAAATAAGTGGGGACTTCTATTTTGGCAAAAAATGCAAAATCCCCCAGACTAACCATGTCAAGGTAGTGAAATACAAGAGAGCATGAGAAAGAGTCAAAATCTACTACAAATTCCTGGGTATGACCCAGATTCATGAGTTATAGATATCCATGTGAAATCAATATCTAGACTAAAACACGCAAGGGCAAAGTGTACAAGTGAAGAGAGAGGAGTGAAAGAAGTATTCACAACAGGGACTTGAGTTCCTGTATGAAAAGCAGAGTGAGAAAACATTGCACCCTTGCAGATAAACTACAGCTGTGCCTCTTTCAATGTATGTTAAATAGATATTCTGAAATAAACTAATTTCAGTCAAAGATGGAATGAAAGCCTTTATAATTAGATCTAGGGAGTGAGGTTAGGACTACAGCAGTCCAGATCTATTTTGTTTTAAAATCCCATGGAATGACATCTTGAATTCTTAAGAAGCCACTGAAAACCAAAGGCTGAAAGACCTTTCTGGGAGACAGATTACCTGGCAGCCAGCTCTGATGGACCCAGCTCTGATGAGGGAGAAGACAAGGTGTGGGTGAAACTGTGAGTGACGCGAATGGTGTATCCACATTGAAAGAACCAGGCGATCCTGAAACAAAGAGTCTATCCAGGGATCCTGTCCTGTGAAGCCTATCTGAGAAACTTCAGTAATCATACAATTTGAAAAAAATCACAGACACTGAAGACCAGGAAAGCATCTGATAGGGGTTTTGGGAATTCATATTCCTCAAGTGTGTTAGGTTATCATAGCCCCTCTCTAGCTCCGTAACTCACTGTTCACTCTCAAGATGAACAGGGTATTCCCAGGCTAAAAATGAGACTGAATAGACTGTGATTCTCTAGACTAAAGAGGTTATGATCATTTGTCCATGTGGTTTGTAATCACTGAAAGACTAAAATATGGTTTATATGTTGAAAGAATGATCAGGAAAGCTCCCAAGGCTTCCCTGGAAGACCACAGCTTTTGCACCCTAGGGCCATTACAGTGAATCTTCTAGTCCAAAAGGGAAACTTCTGGGTAATTATATTGTGAAAAATGGACTTGAAACACATTCTTCAAATGTATGTAAAGGTATTTTCCACTGTCACAGGGACAGCAAAGCTGACTTGAGAATTAAGCCTCTAACAGAGGCATTAGAATATCTCTTACACACCACATCTCTGAATTCTGGAATTGAGGGTGATGAAAACCCACACTGCTCTGTGATCCAGCACAAGTAGACAAACACTGGGATGGACTTCTAGATATTAGAAGAGAAACCAAACCTAAGGAAAACAAGTTCTGTCAAGTACTGGAGACGTGGCAGAATGGCAAACACCATGGAAGTTAGCTGAGACTTCCTCATACTCAGCTGAGACTTCCTCATACTCAGCTGAGACTTACACTACTCCAAGTGCTGCAGGGTTTGGAGGGTGCTCATCATCTGCTGCAGGCATCTACTCATTCATTGCTCCAAAGTTGCAGAGGTGAGGAAAGACAGAGACATGTGGGAGAGACTGTCTTCTCCAAGCTGTGAGAATCAGCTCTGCTGCTGGGACCTGGGGGAGAGTTTGCTGAATCTGATTAGAAGACCGTTGTCTTGCTCACTATTATGAATCATTGTGGACTGAAGATATTTTCTAGTCTCTCTGTAGAGTAAGAAACAGCTACATCAAAATCAGTTTATGCAACAAATGCTCCTTCCTGAGTGGAGACTATTTCAGATCTGAGTCTGTCAGTAAAAACATTCCTTGGCTGTGCCCGGGCCAGTGAAACAAGCAGGGCAAGGATACCAGCTTTATCATTTGATCATCCACGCAGTGTAATTGCTGATATTCACTCTCCCTGGCAGAGTTGTGAGCTCAGTTCCAGACAATGCTTGGGCACAGCTGGGGGACAGCACAGGCTGGGGACTGTTCCCAGGAGGCTGTGAGTGTTCTTTGTTTTGAGGAGTGCAGACAGTTTAATCATACAAAGATAAGCAGTGCTGAACCACTTGACCAGAAGGAACAGAGGAGGGGCATGGATGTAGCTTGTAAGTTCAAGTGAGGTCCACAGCTCTGATTTTCCTCTAATGACAGGGAATAGTGGCTATAAATGCTATACCCTGTGAGAATCTCCTGCTAGAGCTGATTAAGCATCTGTTTCCTACCAAACCAAGCTCTCATAAAGTGTCCCTATAAAGGAAGAGGGTAGGTGGTCTTGTAGAGAACGGGCAGTTTAATTATCTAATCATGGGAGGCAGCATCTGGCATGGGAGACACTGGCATGGGAGGCAGTGTCTGGCATGTCTAATGTTATTTTATCGTGGGCAGTGTACACATGAGGAAATTCAGTGCCACAAGTAAGAAGGAAAAAGGAGACTCAAAGGGTCAGACAATGTCTTGAAATCCCCCAAAGCCAAGAAACTGGGAGCAGTCCAAAGTAAGCATATGAATTTGTGAGGAACTCAGTGTAGCAGATGTTGGTCTATCTGACCAGTGATTTTTTAGATTGCCACTGAGAAGAAAGGGGAGCCCAGTTCTGTTCCTTAACTACTCCTCAGGATGTGTTCAGCACTACAAAAGTATCTCTAAATACTGCAGGAGTCCCTGAGGCATTTAGTGAGATCACTTCCAGATGTTGTATGGGAGTCACAGCCCAAGAGCACCTTCTCCTTTCCACTCTGAGAAGGAAGAACAAGGAAGAGGAGACTTATGAAAATGAGACACTTGGGGTTTCAAGCCGAAACAAAGAGATGTGCAAAAAAGTTATTTTTTGAGCTCTTCACGAGCTCTGTGTGTAACATCTTTACAGTTTGAATATTTTCTAGGTATATGGTTTACTGTTTGACAAACCAACAGAGGAATTCTGTCTCACCACAGGATATGTCCCTTAGACAATGCACACTGGTACACACCATAAATGTGGAACAGACATTTAACAAAATGTGCATAAAAAAAAAGCTGTAGAACATGTATTATCTTGCTCCTCTAAGGCCAGATAAAAAGAAAAATAAATATAAGTGAAGAAAAACACACCCCAAGGTTGAAAGAATAACCCACAATGCAATAAAATAATACTGAGGAGCATATTCTGGTTTAGCCATAAGGAAAACTGGGAAGCTGGGGACACTCTGCTCTTTCTCATACCACATATGCAGTATTTTGAGTAGAATGTGGGACTGTGCCCTTGGGCACCCACAGCATGTCTCTGCTTATCACTTCAACAACAGACTTTGTTCCTAACTGCAGTTATTGGGAATTCTATCATTCAGTGAAATTACAGCAGGAATCAATTTGGCTTGAAGCATTACTATGTAGCCTTGAAAATGTTCTCTTCATGGAGACAAAAATGGCCAAAATTCCAGGATATCTTGTTAAGAATTACTATTGCAAACAGCATTGATGTCACTTACATACCAGGCATGCTGGATACCTCTGTGCACATCTCGATCCATCAGTAAACAATGGCAAAGCAGGTGAAGCAGAATTTTGCCTGTCTTTTGAAGACACTTAGCTGTATTTACTGTTATACTGCAGTGTATGTGTATACAGCACTCTGCCAAGCAAGATATACTTTTTATTGACCTACTTGTGTTCCAATTTATTGCTAGTGACAGCTGTCGTCAATGATCTGGAGAAAATAAATTGAGAATAAAGGAAAGAGACACTGATTGGTCAAAAAAAATAGTTGTTGTTTTAAATCAAATATAAGGGATTTAGTCTCTTAAAAACTTCAGAGCCTGATTAAAATGAAGACTTTAAAGCCATGGTTGGATTAGAGTAATTCAGAACTTCATGGATTATGAGATGAAATACTTCATAGGCATCATTTTGGACAAATGCTGCCATTAGGATTACTACATAATTTAGACCTACTGTATTGCATTTCTTCAAATCCTCTGCTGTGGTACTTGACAAATTTGAAAGACACTGGCTGCCATGTTTAATTTGATCCTTCTAACACACGAGTCAAATTTGTTGACATTTAACATTTATAGCCAGTCTAATCTGCTACATTTCAGTGACTTCTTTGCACAGTAATTCCAGAATCAAGATCTAGTGCAGCTGGTGTTCTGGTGGGGTATCCCAGATACAGGTTGTGCATGACAGCTGTAGTACTTGACAGAGTCCTTCCTCTAGTTAGCACAAAAGGCATTTACCCATTTCTGGTTGTTAAGGGCAAATTAAGACATATTTGATTCTGTGTTTTATCTTATTTGGCTTTTTACAATTTTTTTAATGGTCTGCAAGTTGCTTGGGGACGTTCTACATGGAAGGCACTGTACACAAACAGTTTAATTGTATCTCCCTCTGAAAAGTTGAAACAGTTTTATTGGAGATGCCTGCAAGAGAAATTGCTTATATCACTAATGGGGAAAGCAAGTGATAAAAGCCTCTCTGATGATAGAGATGCTGACCAAAGCAGATCTCCTATGACAGTATCCTATGGGGAAAATCAAACAAACCAATTCCCCTGTTTTTTTGTCAGCATCTTGAGGGAAAATCAGGTGAAGACACAATAGTTCTGCTGTAGCTGTTTCTGACTATGTTTCTTTCAAATCCAAAGAGATGAGCACATCCTACAATGCTGACTTTTGACTCTGACACCTTTCTGCCTTGTAAGTACATGTTTAAACAGCAGAAGAATTAAGCAGTTGCAAGTAAATTATAGATGACAAAGTATTTTAAGAGATATGAAGAGTTACATAGTATTTCTAAAGAGTTTCACATTTCCTCAATGGAGATTGTTAAATAAACATACTGGAAGAGTTAAAAACATGGAGGGAGGTAGAGAAGGAGGGGGAATAAGGATATATACACAGGTGAGAGTTTTCTTCAAAAGAGGCAGAAAAACTGATTACATTTATTTAGCTTACATCTGTTTAAGACTGCCATGAATATACACAAATTAAGGTTTCTTTTCTTGACACACAAACCAGTTACAACCTTTTGAAGTCCACAGGAATTATTTATACCTTATAGTAGGAAAGCTCGTTTCTCTTTATGATAGGCTGCTGCCTCTCTAGTTGCCCTTGAGACTAGATAGTGCCAACAAACATTACAACAACAATAACAATACTTGTTAATATTAAAAATCTCAATTCTGGTAGAAAGCAGTTCCTGAGAAAACAAGGTTGTTATCCCAGGATTTCCTTTGCTATAAAGGAGTTACAGATGTGGGTGAAAGTCTGGGAGTATGAAAAACATGTCAAGGTCATGCAGCTTAGAGCTCCAGTCAGTTTGAGGCATATCTTGAACAGAATCTCTCCTACAATAGCAAAAAAAAAAATCAGAAGTAGCAGCAGCTGTCAAGGCTCAGGGATGCAAGGTGCCTGTATGACCTCTCACCTTGTTCCAAAGGGTGCAAACGAAGATGTCTCTCTCACCCTGCCTTGCTTATGGGTATGACACATTAATAATCTGACGTGTGCATAATTAATGCCAGTGGCACAAAGATACTAATAAAGTCTTAACGGCCCTGACCTGCCTCATGTGGCCCCCCCCACTTCTGCCTATGGGCTAAAGAAATCCATTTAAGCTCAGGTGTGGGCCTTCACTCCCTGTCCAACTCATTGTAAGTGTGCCCTTTACAACCATGCTTGTGCCTGGCCATGTCCAACTGATCTGGACCCTGCCCTGCGGTCTGTCTTCCTGGCTGGACCTCAGATCTGCCTTGTCATTATTCATGCCTGGCAATCACTGGGCTGTGTCTGACCCGCACTGAACCTGATCTGGATGTGACTTCCTGGCCTGACTATGGACTTGATCATTACCATGGAAGTGCCCAAGGATCTTGGCCCAGGTTGAACATGACTGCACGCTTGGGCTTGCCCTGCTCACCTTGCTTACGTGTTGTGGGACTGTACCCCTACAAGGTGCATTCTGCACCTTGGATATTGGAGCCCTGTCCTTTAGAGAACAGCTTGTCCTCACTGATCCATGATGATGAGGGGCTTTGACAAGGGCTTGTAGTGCTAAGATAAGGGGTAATAACTGTCTACTGAAAAAGGGTAGGTTTAGATTACATATTAAGAAGAAATTGTTACTGTGACAGTTGTGAAGTACAGGAAGGGGTTGCCCAGAGAAGGTGGGCATGCCCCATCCCCGGTAGTGCTCAAGGCCAGGTTGAGCAGGGCTTTGAGAAACTTGGTCAAAAGCAGGTGACACTCCCTGCCTCTCGCAAAGGGGTTGGTATTAAATGGTCTTTAAGGTCCCTTCCAACTAAACCATTCTTGACTATGACACTATGAACTCTACTATTCTATAGCTGAGCTTAATTTATGATGAAAAATTCATGAGTTTATATATCTCATTCATTTCTCAGTGTGCAGTCAGTATTACTATAATTCTGGCCATGTCTCAGTTCCTGTTGGACAAATTGTATTTTTTGCTTTTTAAATTCAGAAAATGACATTGTTTTATTTTAAAGTCATCTGTACTTACATATCATCAAAGACAAGCTTTGTCCTTCTGCAGTCCCTGGGTGTGCTGGACAGAGGTGACCAAGGCTCTGTTTGGGACTGTGCCTTATTGCAGAGAAGAACATTTTCTGAATTGATGTGGATTGCTTTCTAGACAACAAACAGCAGATAAGACATTGAGGAATTGTCTACTAACTTAAAAAAACTACAAATAACAAAATCACAGAGTGTCTTTGCACTGTGTTGTTAATTAGAAGTTAGTTTTCCTACTATTTGAGCAGGGAATTTGTAGAAGTGTCCTGTCAGTAATGGCCACAAATGCACAGATAATGCTCAGAGCACTTTGTAAAGGGCTTGAGTTTCAACATGATATACAGAAGAAACTGAGCAGAAGTAACTATGAAAACACTCTGAAATGCAGTAAGTGAAATTATTAAAGAATAGATCTGTTGTGGTCCTTTAGAAAATCAAGTTATATCTCTAGTCTTCAGCTTCCAAACTGGCATTGTACCTTGCCTCAGGAGAGCAAGAACTCCCATGTTTGACTAGTTTCACGCTGCACTGCTGATGTGCTTGTGTGGTACAAATTTGCAGCCCAAGCTCCAGGTTTCTCTGTGCTCTGGGCCCCCTTATCAGCTTGAAAGACCACTTCTTGCTGCTGCACTGGAAGCACGTCTGTTGGCAGGGTCTCACACATTCCTCAGCTGCAACCCTGTACTTCATGGGGCCTCCTGAGCCCTTTGTCCTACCACGTGAACCACTGTGTTGGGCTACTACATACTGGTACAGTGCAAAGCAGAAGGCCCCAGGTTGTTCTTGGCTGATAAGCACTGCAAAGAATCACTGTTCTTTGTCAGGTAACAGACAGAAAGGCAGCAGGAAAACCAGAGGAAAGTTCAAGTGGATAAAAACCGACTGTGGGCAAGCCCAGCTTGCAGTTTGTGACAGAAATTTGAAGGACCTGCCAGTTAGGTGCCAGATGGAATGATGGGATAAAACAAAGCTAACTTTAACATTTATAGTTCATGTGCTCTCATCTTCTATATGGCACATCCAGATCACTTCAGCAGGCTAAAGTTTTCAGATGAATAACCAGATGCATAAGAATTTTATTGCAAAGGTTGTTAAATGTTGACCAAATGGTGCATTGCTAGGCTATGCAGAAAATCTCAGTGAAATGCATTTGCTAAGGGTGTGGGTCATAAAGCAATCACCCTCTACTTTTGATTTCCAACACATTTGCCTGTGAAAGAATTTAAATTATTTTCAAGATACCCAGTGAAGAATCATATAATTATACTTCTGAATGGCTTATAAACTTCTAGATTTATGTTTTAGAAGTTGAAATGTTTAAAAATTTGCATATAATTAATGAAAAATAAATTAATAACTATAATATGTTAAAGGCATTTTTACTGGAATATTTTATGTAATTAGTTTACTTCAATTTACCAAAAAATCTGTAAGATATTGTTGAAACACAGTTTATGATAACTTGTTTTTGAAAAAGTGTTCAAAATTAGGATTATGTTTACTACTTCCTACTCCACTCTCAAAAAATAAATATATTTAAGTATATGTGTATATACTTAACAGATACTGTGGGGTCATTTATCCCCACAGCAAAAGTGGCTGGAAGAGACCACTGCTACAACTCAGGTAGATAGTTTACCTAAAAGTTGCTTAGGCACTAATACTTAGGCTTTTGAAGCCTCTTTTATATCAAGTAACAAATACTGCAAATAGATATACGTTAAAATATATGAACAGCTTTTGTAGAAGGGAGAGGAGCATGGGTAGAAGAGTGCCCTAACAGCTTGACTAGATGCTCCAGTAGTGGGTATCAGGATGATAGTATCCAAATTGCTTCTTGTAGGAATTTCACACAAAGCAGAACAGTGTCATGGGGAGGATGTGACATAGTTCTGCCCTTGATCTTCCACCATCAGGGTCCTGTAGGCCAGAGGATACGGTGTTATTTTGAGAACTGAGAGAGACGGAGGGAGAGAGAGAGAAAGAGATGGGAAGTCCCTGAATCAAAAGAGCTAACAGGCTCTTTATTCCAGCATCCTAATCACAGAAGGCATACATAAATGGGGGCAGCATCGACTCCTCCCTCTCTGTGCTCTAAAGGTAGCGGCCACCCCGCAGTGTAGTAATACAGGCTTATCTGGAAGAGTGCTCTGGGCACATTTAGTGTGAGCAAGACTCTCCAATAAGGACATGGGTACCTGGGCTCTGATGGAGCTGAGTTGTGTGGCTGGTGCTAAGCTGTTCACTGGTGTACACAGGATCTGACAAAGTTTGTTCTAAGACAAGTAGGAGAACTTGTCTGCAGGCACACTCATGGTTAGGCAGTGGCAGAGCAAGCCCTTATACAGTAGGGGCCTCATGCACCATGAATGCAGGGCCTTGCATCATGCCCAAGCAATGCCCTGGAGGCCCACAGCTATTCGTTTTGGACCATTAGCTTTTACCTTTTGCTTATGTAGCTTTTGTTATTTGCCCATTTTACAGCCTGCCCTCTTTCCTCTCTTCTGTTCCTTGCTAAGCTCCAAATCGAAAAAGATGAACTTACAAAATAACATTCGTTATTACAATTTTTTTTTTGCATAATGTTCTGCAAAACTACCGTAGACTGCAATAAAAAGTGAAAAATATACTGCTAGGCTTTATATTGTGAACAACAGCATATACTTACATTGAAGTCTCCGGGATGTGGCTGCGACTGGATTTCACCCTTATGCTTTTTGCTGGAGGAGATGGAAGGTAATAGACTGCTGCCATTAGGTCTGGTGGAGGAAGTTAAATCATCGCTGGAGTATTTGTGTTTTGATGCATCAGAGAGGGGAGAGACAGGTGACCGAAGCATTTTCTCATTTTTATTTATTGGTATTGCCAAGCTGGAAATGGAAATTACAGTAATGGAGTGTCACAAAGCTGGCTTTGAGAAAGGTAAATGTTTTATATATTACCAAAACTTTGAATTTAAAACCTGCTGGCAGGATAAAGTCTATTGGTATCTGGAAACAAGCTTACAGTATTGGGACCAAGAGTTCATTTACAAATTTGTATCATGTTTCTTCTCTTTCCCTTCAAGGCAAATTGTAATTCTGGAGTTAGTATAAAGTCTGTATCAGGGTACTTGAAAAAAAATACAAAGATAAATGACCACTTGCTCACCATTTCTTAAGGGATAGCTGGAGATGAAGATTAGGCTCTGAAGTGTAAGTTCAGGTTATGGAGCCCTATTTCACCATTACAGGTGACAATTTATAAGCCGTGGCAATAAAACCATATGTGAACTAAAACAGGAAATGTGTTTAAAGATGACTGGCTTGTCTTTGTGCTCAATGCCCTGCCTTCAGTAGCACTGTTTATACTAATCTAATACAGATTTTGAAGACAAAAGAAAGATAGACTAATAACACAGACAAAAGGAAGCATATGCAAACAGTAAATGCAGAGAAATTCAAGCTGCTCTGTCTTCTAAAGCAGAAAGCTACAACACAGACAGTATTTTCAGCTTTCATTTATTCAGAAGAAGTTTGGATGAAGAGAAGTCAGACGACCATAAAAAATATGCCCAGAAATAAACTTCAGATGCACTAATTTGAAGAAAATGTTTAGCTGAAAATCTTAAAGCAACACACAAAAAATGCAAGTTTTTTTAAGGAGATAGTTGGCATTAAGACTAAAACTGCAATTAAGGTCAGAAAGACTATTTTAACACTATACCTTTCCCTGTCATATTCCCCTTTATTCAGACTATTACTTTTTATGGACAATTCTCCATTCTTTATAGTTACTGTATCAGACAATATACACTTAATGGAATTGCAAAGAAGAATACAGTAAGAACTATACTTCATCTCTGCACATAATTTCAGGGAAGAGAGCTAATTAAATGTGCTCTTATCATACATTTGTCCATTTATCTGGCAAGTCTTTAAACACTAGCTGTAAAAGAAGCCATGAATTGTAATTCAGAACCTTTACTATTTCACCATATGTAGTATCTTTAAAACACTGTGTCAACTGTTTTGCTTTAATGAACAATGCTGTTTACAAAATAAGATTCAGGGTGTGTAAGATAGACAACTGTGCCTTTTCCCCCACCTAAGAAAAATAAGGTCTTTAGCACTAATTTGAATATGCAGGCTGATGCCGTCATTTCTTTTCCTCTTTTCAAACATAAACGCATGCCTTGGCTAACCACGTTTATTCATCACTGTCAAAGCGCGGGCCTGAAGCATCCAAGAGAAGCCACAGCTCTTTGGAAGTGTACCCAAGCCTCAAAAGCTTGGCCCGGAGCTTGGAAGAAGTAGCTGACCTTTGTAGTTGTGCTGCACACCTTCTACACAGCCTTCGGCACATGGAGTAGGGCCCACCTAAATGCACTGTGAGCTGTCAAAGTGCAGCAGCACATTAAAGAAAACAATTGTAATGCGGAGGAAAAGGACTTCACACAACCAGCCTTTGAGGTTTATGGTGAAAAGCCATTTATTACACACTGCACACAGTTTATACAGGGTTAAGGCTATGTTCTATTGGCTAAATTGAATCTCACACCATCAAA
>JAOXXN010000001.1:30876143-30898161 GCA_026770055.1 Myrmophylax atrothorax | reverse complement strand
GGGACGGTCCCCACTGAGACTGGAACTCAGGTCCTTGGGATTCAGAGTCCAGAGTGCTCTCCTTCACACCACGGGACTGCCCGAGTACCACCGAGATTTTCCTCTTGTCCAAGAGCCACTCCCAGTCCACAGCCACCCCTGGGCACTGTCCCTGTGCCGCAGGAGAGCGCTCATGGGCATGCCTTGCAATGGGAATGTTCTCGTTTTCAGAACGGTGCTGGGAAGGGGGATGGCTCCCGTGAGTCAGCATTTCCAAGGGCGATTCGCACAGCACTACTGGCGGTGGCTTTACTGGGAAACACTTCCAAGCTTCCAAATAGAAAAAAAAAGTAATGGCGATAGGAAGGGATGAAAACAAAGTGGGGTACAGCTGAGGCTAAGGGAGGAAAGCTAGGGATGTGTATTTGGTATCCTGTGCCATCACAGTAAATACAGAAAATATTTAAAGAGGCATTTGGTGGGAGTTGGAGGGCTAACCAGGCAGTTCATATAATCTGCGTGGTATTGACTTTATAATCCTGTGAGATCCCACAAACATTTGTTGTGTGGTCGTGCTGTCAAGTGCTCATTTTGTGAGTATTGTGCAGCTGTTAGTTTTTCTCTTCATTTCTGTCACAACACCATCAAGTTATAAGAGACCATCTAAAACATAATGGTGTTTGGACAGGGAAGAAGTGGGATAATCATGATTTCAAATGTAACCACAGCTCAGACAATGTTATTTCAGAACAGTGTGTGAGTGTTTTCTAGTGCTTATTGCAATCAGTAATTTGAATGTAATAGAATGAAAAAGAAAGGGAAAAAAAACAAACCAAAGAAATAAATGATGGAGATGGCCACCCATAATATAACCTCATGGAAGTGAAAGTGAAAAATCTCATTTTCTCAACTGGAACCAAAATTTGATTCACTAGGCTACTGCATATGAATAATCAAAAAGCGTGTCATGAGTCGGACATGAAAGCCATAAGTGCTCTGGAAGAAAGTTTGCTCAAGAGAGAATAACCACAGTCTCTAACTTAAAAGAGTATCTTACTTCTTATTTAAAGTAGATGCCTGAGGGCAACACAGGTTTCCTGCGCAGCCAAGGGCCCCTCCAGAATCACCCACTGGGGGTTGTATTCACTCTACATGGAGCAAAGGCTCCTAAAATAAGCAAAAATATTAGACATTGGAATTCATATGATAAGAATATTCCTTCCAGTGAAAGTGTCTAGTTTACTCATTACTGAGCTAGCAAAAACCTGTGGGAAGTTTGTTGGATTGCCTTAAGTTTATTTCTTTTAAAGCATACTCCCTAATATCTTAGATGAGGAATTTCTTGTCTGAGCTGTAAATCTTGAAAATGCATGGTCAATATTTCTCTTGGATGAAGCTGTAGTTTTACAACTATTAAATCTTTATCTAAAGTGAACAACACTTTATTGCTGTTGAAAGTACAGATAGATTTGTTTGGTGCTATTCATTGTGCACTACTGAATTTACTAGATATATAATAAAAGGTTCACTATACATGGAAGTATTTCCACTGTTCAGGTATATTTAAGAAAAGGACATACATCAGAAGTACATGGGGAAAAACATACCTCTGCCCGTAAGTATAGGGTCAGAGTAAGTGCCACTTCAAAGTTCAAAAAAATTCCAGTTTTTCTGTTACATCCCATTCTGCCTCTTTGTGTACCTTGTAATTCTTGAAAACAGCAGTTCACCAAATATGGATTGCAAGGGATCACAATGAACCAGCAGAAAACAGTGATTAAGTGCCACAGTGCCCTGTCTTGGCAGTGCAGTACTTTCCTGGAGTGGTATGTCTGTTATTTAGGCAGAGTAAGTACAGTCCCACCAACCAATTAGCCAACTACGAGTCTAATGAAAAGGATCAACAATGTTGCCAGCTTTACGGATTTTGTCAAGAGTTTCAGCTGCACTTTTGGGGTGAATTTAAATAAAAATTCAAATCCTTGTGACTGCTGAAAAAAACCTTAAGACCTGTCTGCTAAAAAAATCCCTTAAAATGTATCTGCCAAAAGTAAAATGCCTGCAACCCATCAGGTAAATGAAAAGAATCCAAATTTAAAAAAAATCAGAATTTTAAAGCTTTTCACACTAATTTTGGGCCCTGATACAGTTTTGGAATATTTGAGATTGTCAGCGTACATGAGTGATGCCAATTCATTTTTGGAAGTAATTTATTCAATTGATTGTTCTACCTGAAAATTACTGTATTTTGAAATCAAGTAAAAAAAAGGAAGTACCTTGTGATGGAACAAAATCATGACAACCAAGAATGAATAGCAGGCCTGGTGAAAAACAGAATTGGGAAAATGCACTTGAAAGTTTTTGCCAGTCCATTTTACATGTCTAATTGTAATTATTTGTGGGAGAAAAAGAAAATCTCTAATTCTCCAGTCCACATCACCCTTCTTAGTATGTCACATGCCATTCTGTGGAAGAAAAGTTGGTTTCCTTGAATTGGAAATTTTTCAGCAGCATGTAAGGATGGAAATATACATAAATATATATCTGCACAGTACTCTGATACCTGAATGCTTTCTGCTCTTTGTTTTTTTGTGTCATGGAAACGTGCTGCCCCAGGGCCTTTTAGAGAACTGGGCATATTTAAATTGGGATAATGCCAGTGGTGCCCAGATGTGCACCAGTAATAACAGTCTGTGATCAGCTGACTTGCAATTACATATAGGTTTGGCTTGAAAACCCAAACTAGGGAACTTAACAGGACAAAGTTTCAGGGATGAATGCACCACAGACATACACATGTGCCAGTCTTCATGGAGAAACAGAAGGATGTGATATATTTCCTTAAATATTGTGGGTGGATTCATCTGTACAACATAGGCACCTATATCTGAGCTAGTCAGCAACTTCCTTCTCCAGCCAGTGGACTACTCTTCTAGGGTGTGAAAAATTCCCTCTTGAAATAGACATCTGATATAGATCAGATGAGTTGGTGCCTAGAACCGTCTGTTTTTCTCCACAGACTGACTGTTCAGGGGAGGCTGAGGTGATGAGCAGATGTAGGTATCTACAGCAGAAGTGTGCAAATTTAGGTGGGATGACTCCCACACAGCATATCTACATATCTCAGATCTCTTCAAGGCTGCAAGTGCAACAAGAGGTACAAGTGGCCTACATCCAAAAAGAAACTTTTGTCAAAACACTGTCCAGAAACACGTCCTGGGGTAAAGGGCTGTTAAACAATGTCAGTGTAATGGGGTCACTCTGTGCTTGTGAGGGACTGCAGGTGTGGCTAACGTGGTAAGCTTGAAGCATGACACCACTTGCACTGAGAGATTAGATAGCCTGCAGTATGTGCTTGGACTCAGCCCACTCTGTGCAGGACTGAGCTATCTGCCATGCCTGCCATCTACTCTACTTACGGTAAATCCACATACTAATTTATCCTTACGGTAACTTGCTTGTGCTTCCCTGCTATCAGATACTTAATTCAGAGCAATCCCCATACAAATCTGGTGCTTTCTCATTATATTTAAGGCATAGACAGCAATGACGATGATGGTGATGAAGATGATGGTGATTATTATTATTGCTACTACTTTATTGCTACTGTTAACACGGCTGCAAGTGCTTTAACAAATTAGAACTGGAGATTCCCATGAGTTAGGCATGGCACACATATACTGGAAGAGGTGGTTCTTGCCACAAAGAGTTTTCTCTGGAGGGAAGCGACAGTGTAGTTTGTAGTCTTGTCAAAAAGTTCACAGGACAGCTAAAGCCCATGAATCCTATTTGCAAAGGCAAAGATAGTGTCTACAGTTGATCTAGTGGTAAAGTTTCCTTTTCTTTTGTATATGTGAATCCTTGAAAAGGAGGAAGAAACTTTAATGGTTGTGAGCTATTCACAACAGCAGAGCCTGTAAAGGACGTTGCAGTCTGGCATGTGGGGCTGGTGGGCTCAGAAAATACAATCTTTGTCTTCTGGCTTGGTTACTATTGAGTCACCATTGATGCTTTGTCCCATGTGATGTCTTCTCTGCTTCCTTCCTGCCCACTCTCCGCTCCTGTCCTCCCTGCATGCTGGGAATTCATGGTTGTCTAACCAAAGCCAGCTTCACTAAAAGTCTGCAGGATAATTCAATGGAACAAAGAACAAAAATCCCAAATTCTTAGCTTTAGAAATGTAGCTCTTTCTGTAGACTTAACACCCAAGGTTTTTTTTACCATCTGAAATATTTGCAAGGACAAGATGTCATTGTTTTCCAGATTCCTCATTTATGTTTATTAAGGTCATTCAAAGAATTCATGCCTTCAGCAAAGAAACAGGAGATAGAAGCCTCAGACCCCTGTTAATAATTTTAGGTTTGGCAGTCCACAAAACTGTAACTACTCACATTAATGTCTGAGGCACCTTAATTTGTCCACATCACTGAAACTAGCCTGCATGTTGTCTCCTGTTCTAGCTCAGCAATTATTCTTAGTTTACTGCAGACATAAAGTGTAGACAGCTGAGCTAGTCACTACAGGCTCTAAATAGTCAATGGAAAGAGAGACACTTTTAGGGTGCAATTCATCTAATCTACTTTATATGTATGCTTTACAATGAGCTGCTTTTACACTCTAGGCAACTGCATTTAGACACCTGAGGACAACTTCAAGATCTCAAAATGAGATGAAGTAAAAATTACAGAAGAAATGAAACAGCAATTGAATTGTTATATAACCTCATATGTAGAAGGTACACTGTCCTAGAAATAAAAATCTTTGAGTATATGCATACAATATTTCAGATTATGGGGGAAAATAAAAGAATGAAGGTCTCACAATGGTCTGCAGATTTCTAGATGAAGATCCTCCCAACCTGGAAATACGGAGTTCCTGCTGAGCATTGTGCTGGAGTACTCAAGTTTGTTGTCCCTGAATTTACCAGTTAGTGCTAAATCAAAAGCAAAGATGTATTTATCTTTTTTTGTCTTATCCAATAGATTAAATTAATTTTAAGACTAGGTCTGGAACTGAGTCTGCCACTTAAACTTAGGTGGGCAGGGCCTTCCTTCAGAGAGCTTCCAAGGACCTGTCTCTCCATTTACAGGGTAAGAAGCTGGAATATACTTTAGAAAGATGGCTTCACTAGGTGCATAAATGTAAGTTAAAGCATTTATGTAAAGCTGAAAAGACTTCCAGTCAGAGACATCATGTAAGCCTGTTTGAACTGGTGCCATCAGTCATACGATAGGCCTGGAAAAGCATTTGCCCTTGGGGAAAACACAAGTATCCTGCTACCTGGGGGCACACTGACCCTATCCATGTGTGCCATCTCCCATATCCCATCAAGGGATGAAAATGGCCTATGAAAATCACTGCAGCCATCACATTTTTGAGTAATTTACATTTTTGTATATGCATGTTTCAGGCAGCATGTCCTAGAAGACAAACCACACAAATATAATGCAAAGAGACAAGCAATCTGTTGGAGTGGTGCAGCTGTATCGTGACAATGATCACTGACAACTCAGGCTCTGTACAAAAGTACTTCCACAGATCTCAAGAGGATATGTGTAAAATGCTTAAGAGAAGGCACTTCCTCCGTGTTTCCATGAGTCAGTCCTCTGCTTGACTTTATGAAATCCATCACGTGCCTCTGTTAATTAACTTCCTGCATTCCCTGAGGAATTGCTGCTCTTGGGTCCAAGCAGCATGGGTATCTGCCTAGATAGTAACAACTCTTCTGTTCCTGGGTTCTATGCTTCTCCTTTCATCTCGTATTTCCTTCCTCTCACAATGACTCCTTCTCTTTTTTCTCTTTGCCCCTTTTCTTCCACCTTTCAAGATCCCACAGGGAGAGGAGAGACTGAGTGTGAGATCTCTGCACTATTTCCAGTGGGGAATTAGGCAGAGAGAGAACAAGGTCTTAATGTGTCAGATGAGCAAGCTCAGAATGGGAAATAAGACGTGGGGAACTGGTAACAGGTAAGACAGACTGGAAGGAAGAGAGAGAGATGTAGCAAAGACAGAAAGTGAGAGGAAAATTAACTGGAAATGGATCTGAAAGTACTGTGAAGGAAAGACAGACAGTAAGGTAAGCGCTAAATAAGAAACAAAAGTGACAGAAGCTGAGAAAAATATATTAAGGGTGTTTCTGGGAGTGTGGCCTTTTGCCTGATTGGAAACATGGCTCCAAATAACCAAGGAAAAGATGAGGAAAGGTTTGTTTTTTTAGTGTAATTTTTTTTTCAGGGTGACAGAATAGGTGAGGTATAGTTTTGGGGGGAGGTTTCTGGTGATTGGATGCTTTATGTGGAGCAGGAAAGTACACTGACTGTATTTCATGTGTATTTACAATCTTGCCACTAGATTATTGAATATTTTTACATACATTAATGTGTGTGATGTGGCTGCGGAGTTCATGGTTTAATTCTAAAGGTGCATATTGACCAAAATGTTTTAAAATGTCAATCCTGGTAGAAAACCAGAGCAGAGAAAGTCTGCTGAGCTTTCTGCAGAGGTGAAAGCAGGTGGTGTCATAGCTTAATTGTAGTTTGGCTAGGGCTTGTCTACATATGGAAATTTTCAGTACTAGCTTTCCAGATGACAAGTTTGGGCCCAATCTTTTGCACCATTAGTAATTCAGTTTAGTCCATTTTGGAAGAAGATTAAAATACATCACATAAAGGCAGCAGTGGCAGGGAATAATTCAGTTAGAGAGTGAGGCAAGGGAAGTGCATGAGTGAAAAACGACTGTTTTGCTTTAATAATGCACCCTCAAACTGATTTTATAACAGCTTCCCTGTGTAGTGAAGCCTTTAGTTCCCTTTCAGCACCCACATCAGGACTTAAACACTAAGCAAGCCATTGCAATGGAGGCAGAGTTGCAAAAAACTTCAAACAAGCTGTGAGCCTGGCAAGGTGCTCCACTCATCTACAATTTAAGGAAAATGTCACAGGGTTATTTCTTTCTTCATTTTTGTTTCATCTGCCCCAGGATCTCCTGCCACTTGCATTTCCCAGCATGCCAGAGGAGGATCCCTGGGCCTTTCTCTTCCATTTTTTTGTACACTCCCCACAGTCTCCTTGTGTTGGCTTGGCTGGGAAAAAGTGTGAGTGGGTGTAATAACAGAGTGCACCCTAGATCATAAGGAGCAGAAGCCCTTACCTCTGGGCTGGAGTAATGCGAGGGCTTGCTGCCGTCACTCTCGCTGGAGCTGCTTTCACTCTCTGAGTCAGACTCTGAGCTGGTCTCGGATTCACTGGAGCTGCTGCTGCTTGAGCCCTTGCTGGAGAGTCCCAAGGCTCGGGCACTGGCCTGCGGCACCACCAGGCTGCCAGCCCCACACACAGCCGATCCAGGAGGGGGGAGGGAGAGAAGAAAACAGAATATAAAAAAAACACATGTAAGAACCATGGTGTTGAAGGGAGCATACCTCTCAAAATTCCTGTGAGCTTGTCTCTGCTGATAACAAATGGTGAAGTGAGTTCAACATTACATTGCTACAACTGGGAGGAAAATATGGGGTTACTTTCATATCCATTTAAATCCATAGCCTTTGCCATCTCTTCTTCATCTGAAGGAGGGTCAAGTTTTCCCTTTAGCTTACCTCTTTTCTCATTCAACAGACATTTTAGGATATATTAATAATACCAAATGTTAAAAAGAGAGTACAGAAAGCAGTTTTACACTGTCTAATGAACACTCAGCACAGAGGTGGAAGCAGGAGATCAAAAAGG
Organism: Myrmophylax atrothorax; assembly: GCA_026770055.1. Lineage (NCBI taxonomy): Eukaryota > Metazoa > Chordata > Aves > Passeriformes > Thamnophilidae > Myrmophylax > Myrmophylax atrothorax. Next base: position 30,890,460 of record JAOXXN010000001.1, on the reverse strand, counting down.
TGAACAGTTAAGAAAGGGAGTTGAACCCCACACTACCAGTCATAAGCAGCAGTAGCAATAACCATAAAAATAACAATAATAATACATCTTCACTGGAGCTTCCAACCCCCATCTTCTGTTTTACACACTTTCTTCACCTATCCATAAATGATGTTGTTACCTGTATATACCATCTTGATATTGACAACTCAAGATCTAAGACTCTCAGTCCATACAAACTCGAAGAGCTCAGGCCTGTGTTTTTGCATGTCAGCAGTGCAAAGCTGTCAGCAGAGCTACTTGCCTTCTTAGAAGTTATGTTTGCATGCAAGTGTTTGTATTATCAGCCTTGGCAGCAGAAGAAATGTGTATTTTCTTGAAATAGTTGACCGTGCATATTAAAAATATCACAGTCATAAAGACCTGAGTGTGAAATATCTTATTAAGTCATCCAGCTTATTCCCCAGGCAATGGAAAATTGTTCCCTATAGCAGGGTGCATTTTCTACTGAGTTGTCCAATTTGATTTTAAATGACTTGAATGCAGCTTTTACTTTTACCCTTGGGAAACTGCTTTGCAAACCAGCCCAAATTCCACTGTCAGAAATTTCCCCCTACATTCAACCTGAAGTTGCCCTTTTAAAATTTATTGTTGTTACTTATTATTTCACTCTATTACTAATAGTTACTATGATAAATTGTTCTCCTCCCTTTTTGCTTTCACATTTTTGTAGACTGTTTTTTTACCCTACTTCAGTCATCTTTCAGACAAGGCTTTACACATTTATGTCTTCTGATCTTTCTTCATAAGTCATTATCTCCAGGGATATGGGATCATTTTTATGCCTCTTTTCTGAACTCATTCCAATTTGTCTATATCTCTCTGATAAGAGAGTGCCCAAAACAGAGTGCAGCATTACAGATGGGTTCTCACTAGGGCTCTACAGTGAAGGGCTATTACCGTCCTGCTCCTTGATGCGTTGCTTCTGTAAACATATACCCGAGCTGTGATGGAATGTATAGTCCATTAACACCCCTACCTCTCTTTCACCACTGTTTTCTCTAGAATTCCTACACTGATAGCTACATTATTTGCTTCCAGGGAGATTAGCTTGCTTTTTTTATTCATACCAGATCTCATTTTCTTCTTTACCGCACAGGCTGCTAGGTACTTTTGATTTATTTCTCTGGCCTCGGAGGTGTCTGCAGCAACTTCTAATTTAGTATCAAATGCAAGCTTAATTAAATGGTTATTCACTTCCTTTTCCAGCTCATTAATGAGACAGTTAAATAAACCCCACATGGAACACACTGGTACCCTAATAACCATTCCCAAATCCATTCACTGGTGTTTATCATTACCCTTGTTTATGCTCCATCAGTCCAATATTGTGGCTAATTCAATGTGATCTTGGAGATGCATTTTGTGAGAAATAATATCTAATAATTAATTACAGTTCTGCTATGTTGCACCTAATGAATTGTCTTTACCTGCTAATGGTGCTTTTCATTATGGAAAACAGATACCTGACACCTGACACAAGCCATGTATGCAGGCAATTTCTGGGGCTTTGAAAAGAGGCCAGGCCATCAGAGATGGAGTTTCAACTCCACAATTCCCGGTGGCTGCACACTTTCTGGCCCTCTCCCTGCCTCCCCTAACATATGCCAACCTTTCCCCTCTGGACTACCTGTCTTGTACAAGCCAGTACTCCCACCATATTGCTTTTATTTGCAGCATTCCCCTTGCCTTTTGCTAGGAAGCAGCACAGCTGCCCATGTCTTTCTTGCTTCAGAGAGTTTCTGGTTGCTTGGGGAATCATGCCACTGTTGGGGAGCTTTCTGCACCCTTTTAAGCACAGCAGGGTCAGGCAGTGCAGAAAATCTCACCTGTGATCTCACCTTACTAATTAAAAGCAAGTCAAATAAACAGGAATGGGAGGAGTTGACATACATTTCCATTTTTGATCTTTATTTTCATCCTTGTAACCACTGGACAGTGGAGTGAGAGGCAACAGTAAAAGCTCAAGCTTTGTCAGGATGGCTCAGTGCTACACTCATGGTCACAGAAGTGCCTGACAACTCTGGGGAGGCAAGAGGTCTGTCATCATGCACAGGCATTAAATGTACCCATTACAACTGAGTGACTTTAAAAACTCACTGTTATTCATGACATCTTTTGTCTACCCACGTAGGCATGGTAAAGACAAGACTTTTGGGCAGCCATTTACATAACATAGTTAAGGCACAGAGATGACTGAAACAGAAACAGCTGATAAGTTTGTAAAAAATTTTCCTTCCTGGAGAAGGAAAATCAGTATTTTGCAAACAGCTTTGGGACAATGTAGCTTTCCACCCATACAGGTTGCCCACTAAAGTCTAGATATAAGCAGCTCACTTGTATTAACAGATTGCAGTCAATCTCTTGCTAATAAAATAGTGAGAGCTATATAAAAGCCATTATGAGTAGGTTTTGTGGTCTTGAATTTTTTCTTTTCCTTTTTTTTTTTCTTTTTTTCCTTGAGAGAATATGAAAAGGTAACTGCCTTTTCTGATAGTGTAGCTTAGGGAATGCTTTTGATAGTGTCCAACTCTGATGGATTTCCAGTTCTCTCCACAACAGCATTATGACTGTTGCCTGAAAAGTTCTTCAGCATCACAAAACATCTGTACATTTATACCCTGCCCTTAGTGACTGTGCTTTTAATTTTTAAACTATCTTTTATTTGGCACTGACTGAACTATTCAGAATTGCTGTACAGGGGATGAGGGGGGAAAAAGATCCATGGTAATATTTCTTTTCTGTTGTGACATGAAATGTTTTTCTAGACTGCTGAATAGAAATTGTTACTGCAGCCATAGATATAAAATATAACTGTTGGATTCTTCACAAACATCTGGAAATCTATGTTTGCTGCTCTAATGGTAGCCAATATACTGCAAAAATTAAACATTACAATATTTTCTCATTCATTCTGATACTACTGAAGTCTCCTGTCCCCCTTCTGTTTTCCATTTTTAAATATAGCATATTCTTATAAGGATCCTCATTATACTGTAGTGACCAGGGTAAAAACAGTTACATCTTTCTTCATGCACTTTTATTAAAAAACAACCTTTTTTTTTCTAATTGATGACTTCCATTTTGGACTGTTCTTTCCAAAGGATGTAAGCCAGATAACGCAGTTGACCAATTTACATTTTAATGACTGTGCCACATAACATTCATGCATATTTTGCTACTGGTTTATGCCCCAGAATTAATTACCACATCATAGAAATTGTATTTTTATTTTAAGGAATTAAACAATTTGGGTAAGAACCAGTTTTCTTTAAAACTCTTGATCAGAACATGCGTTCTTTGACTTAGGGGAGAGAGTAAATACCTCGTAAAGTTGCCAGAAGTTCAGTAATAAGATCAGTTAATAGCCAACACACCACCTGAAGCTTCTGATCAGATATCTCCTGTCTTCCTGACTACACAGAACCTGGGCAACTAAACATGATGCAAGTTTCCAACAACACGTTTTCCTGCACTGTGTAGTGGACAACTGACCCTTTTCATAAAAAGTGCTATATACCTCATTGCCTCCATTTTTCCCATATGTGCATGTTCAGAAACACAGTGACTCAGGGAGATTAATACTTCTTTCCCACTCAAACTAACTTGTGATCCAAATTGAGAGGTGGAACCATCTCAATCCCTGGAGAAGCCTGAGAGGTTATTTGTGGTGGGGCCAGTTATGAGCCCCATCAGGCGGCATGGCCATGGCCAGCCTTTGAATGACACCAAGGTGGTTTGAGCATTTATGCCGGAAGGTGCAAGTGTTCGCTGTTCAGTCAGTGGAGACAGATTCCCAAATCAGATTGCTTTGGTGGCCCTCAGGAGACCTCTTTAGGTTAATCACGCTGGAGTCCTACCAATGCTTCATATTAAGCTGCTGCTTACAGCTGCACTACTTTCCATGGTAATAAATCTTGGTGTTCAGCACTGGCCAGAGGAAGTTCCCAGGCAGCCAGGCATATGTTGTATTGCAGGAATTCAGTCTCAAAAACATACAGCATGGGTAGAGGTACAAGTAAAACTGATGCAGTTCTTTACCAAAGTGCAAGTATTTGTTACCAATATTCAGTAGATTCAAAAGAGAAAAATCTCTGTGATGCTAAAGAATTCATGATTCCAATTTTTTCCTGTGTTAAAATACGAAGGCCCTTTATCCCTGCTTTACACAGGCATAAATGATTATCAAGAATGCAAAGCAAGAGAGAATCAGGGCTTGGAAAAATGACTCAGCCAAGGAAACTTATCAGAGTAAGCCTCGGAAATACTTCTCCAGCTACAACTACAAAGGCTATGTAAATACTCATAGAATCACACAATCAGTAAATTTAGAAAAGACCTCCAACATCACCAAATCCAACCTTTGACCAAATACCATCACCCCAACCAAACCATATTATAAAGTGCCATGCCTACTCTTTTTCTGAATGCTTCCAGGGATGGTGGCTCCACCACTTCCCTTTACCACTTTTTCATTGAGGAATTTTTCCTAACATGCAACCTGAACCTCCTTGGCACAACTTGAGGCCACTTCCTCTTGTCCTGTCGCTAGCTGCCTGGAAGAAGAGGCTGATGCCCACCTCACCACAACCTCCTTTCAGGTAGTTATAGAGAGCAATAAGATCTACCCTGGGACTTCTTTTCTTTAGAGTAAACTGCCCTAGTTCCCTCAGCTGCTCCTCATAGGATTTGTGCTTCGGACCCTTCCCCAGCTCTGTAGCCCTTCTCTGGACATGCTCCTGATGCTCCAGCACCTCCATATCCTTCTTGTAGTGAGGTGCCCCAAACCAAGCACGGTACTTGAGGTGCAGCCTCACCAGTGCTGAGCAGAGGGAAAATGCTTCAGATTTTACAGTGCAATTGGTCTGTGTAATTTCATTTTGCAATAATGGTATCCAGAGCTTTCTTACCTCAAAGCTCACTGACACTATAAGGCACTATCTGCTGTGTTTGTTTGTGTGTCTGGAGATGAGACACTACTTATCCAGTGTCATCTGCATAGCTGTAATCATCTAAACTATTTCTCTTCTAAATCTCACCCTATGGTACCATCCATCAGGCACTGTGCAACTATCAGCAACTACTAGCTCTGACTCCCCATAGGAGAGAGGAATGCAACAATTAGTGAGAAGAGGTGACGTTAAACAAATGACACTGTTAGGGATCACATTGCCAACACTGAGAGGTAAGCAAGGAGAAGGTGATCTGAATTTGTACACGTCACAAATATATGAGAAAATCCTAACAAAGGCTATATGAATACTTACAGTATTTGGAATACCCAAAAAATCTATCATTGTCTGGAAGATCAAGGCCAACCACGGGAAAACAACACTCTGAAACAGACACCAGTCCCTTGGCTGGTATAAACTGTCATAGCTCCATTGATTTCAATTAGGCTGCACTGATTTAAATCCAACAGTAAATCTGACCAAGAACTCTGAAATGACATTTCAAATTCAGTGGTGAAAACATATTACATAATTTAAAGGAGCTCTGTTGGCAGAGCTCCTATTTTTATTCCAGATTAAAGTATTCAAAACGCCACTTCCTTCTTCCCTTAGAGCCAACCTAAAACCCATCGAAGGTCTTTTACACAAACCTTTTGTTGCAAGAAGCAAATTCTACATGGTGTTTCCTCAAAGCACTGACTGAGAATATCGTGCCAAGATCTGTATAATTATCTCTGCTGCCTGGCACTGAAGAGATTGCACGTCTCCCTTGCACACAGTAGGGAATTCCTGTCTCAATAATTGTGAATGAATCACAGAGTCAACGGAAATGCCCACTTCTTGCTGCTGCCCCTGTGTATTTTTCAAATTCTCTTCCAGAGAAGTCATCTGAAACATGCTTACCACGGGAATCTATCTGGATTTGCAGATTAGGTCATCCCAATATTGTAACAGAGCATATGGGGATATTTTCTGAGGCAACTGTAGAATGCCAAGAAACAGCACCATAAGGATAGCCTACAGAATGACTGTGGACCTCACCCATTTGTTTCAAGACAAAGGCATGCTGAGAAAGGGAAATGATACCATAAATTCCAGAATATGCACAGAGGACAGCCAGATACCTCCATGATTTAAAATACCAGTATGAAGGCTGGTTCTGTACTTAACTTTTAAAGGTGAGTATGATCATATAAAGGCTTGGGTTGGAAGGGACCTTAAAGGTCATCCAGTTCCAGCTTCCCTGATCTTTAAGGTCCCTTCCAACCCAAGCACTTCTATGATTCCATGCTTCTATAATAAGGAGCCTCTACTCTAGTTTAAGGTCTGCTATGTCAAGTCAGAATGACTGACACATGGAACCTTCTAGGTCTCCAGTCACCATTTCAGTTATACATGGGCATGACTGAAATTGCCTGTGTTCATTGTGTTAGATGTCCTTTGTTACTCTTTAAAAAACACTTGGGTATCCTTGTTTTGAAGTCAGTATGAAAGTAACACAAATTTATTTTTTGTGCCTTTGCTAACGATGAGCATGAAACCAATTAAACATCGGAATTCTTTACAGTTACTAACTGCAAAAATTACCTGTTGTTCACTAACATCTAGCTCTGCCATGGTCTGCTGTTTGGACCTGAATGCAAAAAAAATGAGGCTGAATGCTTCCCCTTCTCCACGTAAATGATTTCCCAGGAGTCTGTTAATATCTTTAGGAAACAGAGAAATGTTTTCATACCTCATTCCTGTAATGGATGAGGTATGAAATGGGAGTCATGATGAGTGAGAGTCCTGGAGGTTGTTTGGCTTGTCACAATATATAACGCTTCTGTGAAAGCACTGCATTACCTTAGCAGCACCACCTTGCACAGCACAGCTAATAAAGCACAGCTGCCAAGAACAGAGTTCATAGACTCCACCTATATTTTAACACTGTCCTTGGAAGTTGCTTAAATAGTTTGTGCTGACAAGACTACAAGTATCATCTGATAATGCAAACTGAAGGTAAATCTGGTTGCTCTGAAGAGTGTCAGGTGTGCACTGTGCAACTGCAGCTTAATTGTCAGAATAGTCACCAAAGAAAAACAAATGGATAGGAAAGGCTGTTTAGAAAAACAAGCTTATGGAACTCATGCACACACACACATAAATAACCCTCAAAAAAAATCAGTCTGGGAAGGGCATCTACCTGAAGTCTGGTTGATACTGGAAGAAACAGAATGGCAGCTCCCACCTTGAAGGAATATAGTAGGAAACGCCCCCAAAAAACCTTGGGTAAAAAACTCCTCCTAAAATAAAATGTGACATAACAATTAATAGTGACCTCTCTGTATAAATTGCTCTATCAGAAGGAGTGGGTACCAGGGTATCTGAGATGAAAGAGTCCAGTAGACCTGGAGCAGCATTAATGTGGGGATGAAGCGATTAGTCAGCAGGCTGACAGCTGTGCTAGGAGCCTGGTGCCAGATTCCAGTGTCTGCTTTCCACCGCTGCCAAGTGTTTGCTTGTCGCTCCAGATAAATGGAGCATCAGCAGTGTTTTACTTGACCTGCTCACAAGAAAAATAAAGCAACTCTGACTTCCTCGGTGTGTTTGTCGTTGACCTTGCATCAGCTGAATATGAGCAGAGAGAATCCCTGGCTCAGGAAAGTTAACTCTTTAGTAGAAGAGGAATGACATAGTCTTTTTACTTTGGTTGTTTAATTGATATCTTAATGGCTCAAAGTACAGTGACTTAAAAAATAAAAAATGACAGGCATAGACTATGTGTCCTATATTGTCCTTGGAACATGGCCTTGAACCAATGGCCTGGAGAATGATGAACAGCTTTGAGAATAGTCCGTAAAGAGCCACCCCTCTGCCTCACGTGTGAAATCAGGAAGCAATCTCTATAGGCACTTTTTTTGAGGGGGCCGGAGGGTGGGGCAGAAATAAATTTTAAGTGAATACAGTTGTTGAGAAGATTCAGTCATACAACCCTGCTTTTGATTTCCCCCTGAGACTAAAGGCAATGGCTTTTGTATGTTTTCCTTCATATGTAACCCAGAACTTAATTTTTTTTTCTTTATCAGTTTGGCCATGTCAAGAACTCTCTGTTGGAGATCCTTCTGTTGTCTGGTTGAGGCCAGTTTGTGCTGCTAGGTGAAATCAGACACAGCGTCTTTGAATCATGTTGGAAAGGGAATGTAGAAGACAGGCTTTTTTGGACCTTTAATGCCCTCAGTGTGTGAGACCTTTAATGTCCTCAATGTCATTCATGGTGGCTAAGACTGATAACCATACTCCAGAAGCAACATCACTCAAAGGGCTCTCTTGGGAAACATACTCTTTCCTCTTCTCTTCTAGGAATTTAGCCTTCACATCAGAACAACAGGCCCAGAGAAGGTGCAAGAAACCTCAACAGATTTTGCAGGAAGGGAAGAGGACTGCTTTGAGCACATGTAGATACATAATACTAGCAGCTGAAACTGTAGTCAGGCATATTTTTTCCATATCCAATAATATTGAAGCATTGAATGTCTTTCTGGCACTCATTGATCATTTTTAATAACCAATTGCATTCTTGTGGACACTGCTACTTTTCAGTCTTTCCTCTTTTTCACCCCTCTCTCCTTCCCTCCTCCTCACGTTGAGGAAAATCTTTTCCTTGATGCATCAGGAATTGCTGCATACAATTACAAACGGTCTCCAGAGAACGTGAGTTGATTTGCCCAGAGGAGATGAGATTACTGAAGTTTACAAAGGAAGATAAGCTCTGTTCCACTTCCCATTACGTGAGTTCAAAATATGCCTGCTTTTCATTGGTTTGCCCGATATGTTAGATACAGAATAGGAGCTCAGGGCTCAGCTGTCAGAAGGCCTCATCATAGTGGGCTAATGTATGTGAAAGTAAAGATGTTATGAGATTCTGCACAAATTCTTTTGGTTGCAAGGATGCATAGGATCTTTGGTCACTCAGGGTGCTGAATCCTACCATCATAAGAAAGACTCCTGGATTGATGGCATTTAAGAGAGAGGAAGAGCTCCACAAGGATCTCTGTTTCAGAAACATATGATAACAGGAGGAGAGACCTTTCTGCTTTAGCAAAATAAAGTATTAAGAAGTTACATCTGAAATCAATGAAAATAGGAAGAAATGCTCTAATTTAGGGTGGGGTGAATGGAAACACAAAATGTAAAGACTGAAAAGGACCAAGGCGGGTCACCTGAATACCTCAGCCAAGCCAATTTTCTCACTTTGTGGGTAAATAAGTCATGTGACTCTTACAGTCAGGACTATGCCTATTGTGCAGGGCTTAAGAACAATGCAGCAGAATTAAGTCAAGGGGAATTGGACCTTCTTGGTCAGATCTTAATACAGTGGGCCAGTGAGGTAGAGGATACCGAGTTTGTAGGCACACAGTTCCTATGCCTTTAACTTACAAGGAGACCTAACTTCAGCACTCAAAAGTGCCCTCTGGAGATTTCTACCTCTCTTGATGGGCTAGAAGGAATCTAAGATTCTAAGGATTGCTTAAACTGTGTGCTTGCTATGCCCAACGCCTTGTCCATTGTGATTTGTATGGGAAGAAAGGGAGGTTTAGTTCAGATTCCTCATCATCATTTTCCCTTCAGGGTTCAGTCACCTCATTTGTCCTAAGGACTGGAGGTGGTATCCAGTATGATGAGCTATATCTGCTCCCAGCTCAGTGCTTCAGTGTTTCATGAGAGCACTATCAAAAGCTGATCCCTTGTCAGATTCAATGATATCAGTACCACCTGTCTCAGGAATTGATCCTCCACTAACATTTTGAAGGTGATTCCAGTGGCTTGGTCTTTGGTGGGATGGGTTTCAACCCTCTGAGAGAGATGTAAAAAAGAGAAAAGGTAATTAAGCACTATGGCAGATCATCAGTGAAGATTATGAAACATCAGTCATGGTAGTTTCAAAACTAGGCAAAGGAGCATAGCAAAATATTCTGTGGAGTGGCATTAACCCACCATTTTCAAAATGTCTCATCAAGGGAATTTGATACTGCTTCTCTGGAAATTAGCCTGCGTGTTGGTTTTTTTTTTGTTTCATTTATTTCCTAAAACATGAAGTATAAATGTACTTCTATCTGAGAGAACAGTAATTTTTGCTTGTGAGCGACGGCTTCATCAAGCCACAGAAGAAAACCACAGCAGTGCAGACTAGGAAATCCTCATCTGCACTGGCCTACCATCACCTTATTTCAGAATGACTGTTAATATAACTCATGTTGTGTCTGGCCATCAAAACAGCCTTCTGTAGTCTTCAGACAGAGTCACTCCTTGCTTCAGCTCAGCAGTTTTTGCCTCATCAGCAGAGCCCCAGGTTTGGTTCTGCCTTGCAAGACCTCTCGCTAAGCTCTGAGAGTCCAAATACAGATGAACTTGTGCAGATAAAATTACTAACTACCATAATGGCTGTCCAAATGGGTGCAATAAATTTCAGCATGAGACAAACTCTCTCAGGTTTTACTGACTCTTAATGTTGCTGCTGCCAGCTTTAGTGTTACTCTTTGACTCAAGCCACATTCGTGTTGTCTCCCAAAGGTCTTTTTGGCCCGTCAGCTCTAATCAATATGCTGCCTTGTGAAGGAGCTTGTTTTAAGTAGGTTTGCTCACCATAAAGAACCATATAAAGAGAATCTGACTTTTACTCCTTGTCAGCATATATCACTCCCTATGCAGAGCGGCATTTAGATGGTCTATTAGTTGAATCCAAGTACTCTCTTTTATATGTTTCAAGAAATGACAAATGCCTGGAAAAAATGCATAGTTGTTCTACAGAAGACATTAGGCAGACTCAGGAATAGCAAGAAACAGCTAATAAAGCCCAGAATTGTAGCAGAGAGGTTGTTAAAAGCTAATTAGTTTGAGATTATTTGAAGACTTGTAAAAGCTTCTTCTGTTCTCTTTTCTGATGTAAGCACAGCCTCTTTTCCAGCAACATCCCGAACTATTTTAATATGTTTTTAGAAAGAGTTGCCCAGGATATGCTGTTTATATATTATTGACATGTTAGCTGGTAATAAAGGGTGTTTAAAATGAATTTTCAGCTATTGAATATTGGCCTGTGGTGCAGCCTTAGGTCTTCAGGGGTCTGAGTCACTGGGAAAGAAAACTCCTCATGTTCTTGATCCCTTATTTTGCTTTAGTCATGTTTTACAGCTTGGACAAGGGTATACAGAAAGGCTCCTGGAGAGCAGGAATAGTCTGTCTAGTGAGGGTATCAAGATCTGACTGTGTGCAGTGTGCAGATTCCTCATGAAGGACTTTGAAGCAGAGAGTGGTCCCCATTATTAACCTTTGCTGGGCCTTCCTCAGATATAATGTGGCTTGTGAAAAACTACAAAAAAATATGATATTCACAAATATATAATTGCTTTCAAGAGTTATATAAATTGCCATTTACAATTCAAAGGAAAAATCAAATGTGAGTTGCATCTTTTTCTTAGATGTTGTCCATGGAAAGCAAACTTCAGGTTTGTTCATGCATACACAGATGCTGAAGGTAGGCAGAAATAAATTTCAAAGTAAATATAATTGTATTTGCTTTATTAATCTAGAATGTGGTACCAATGAGTCTGGACTCAGTGGCTCCCCAGCTGCACCCTCCTGCATGATGTTATAAATCCTTTATGTCTGAGAAATATGCAACCAGCTAGTACAAAAAGCACTAGAACTGTATGATATTTTAATAAAAAAAACAAAGGTCCTAAACCATGGTGTGTCCTGATGTAGTTAAACATCTTCCAATGCACCTTTCAATCTGTATCTCGTGTGTTTTGTTGTTCATTAACCACCATGCATCTTTTTAGGTTTCCTATGAATTTACAGTAACACTAAGGCATTCCCAGGTACCTTTGCCTATTCTTCAACGCGTCTTTTGCTCTTCCTGCCTCTTCCAGTGGGGCAGAAAGGAAACGCACACATGATAGTGGGGAGAGGGTACAGGGGCAGGAGAAATACTGCTCATTGGTGCTGCTTCTCCCTCCCAGTGGCACAACAGGCTGTTGCTCTCTTCATTCTCTCTCTGCTCCCAGGTTAACAGTCCCTTCCTGGCACTCTGGTCTTACTGCAGTGTCTCAAACATGCCTCTGCTTGCCTGAGGTATTGCATGGTCTAGGATGTGCTGCAGAAGTGGTGGCCTCTTCAGAGTATGAATGCAATGAATGTCCATTTAGCAGTGTGATCCAGTGCAGAGACTGTTAAAGATGTAGGAGCCAACATGTCTTGCTGCTGTGAGTTCAGTGCCCAGCTGAGAGGATATACATTTAGTACTTCTTTCAAAGTGTATTGCATCACCTGCCTGCAGCTGGGAAACAGCTGGGGGAAAAGTGGGAGAGTCTGCACAAGAGCTTTGCAGAGATGATGAGACAGACAGATTTCCAGGAGAGTATGATTTTCCATACTCAGTGCAGCAAGAAAGTAACTCCTGGGGATTCTCCTTTACCTCCCCCCCACAACTCTAAATGCTGCCAGGTAAGCTTCAGCTTGGGGAGAAAGATCAAGTGCTGGGTCTTTGCCATTAGCTTAGGCACTAGGGGAAAAAGCTAGATGACTTTGCTGATAACTAGCTTGAAGACCCCAGCAGGCCTTCAGACAGTTTTATTAATCATAAAAGTCATTAAAAAAGGTCAATTCCTCAGGGGCAAAGCAAAAACAAGACCTTGGAAGAATGAATCAGGGCAGGCATCTCCCACTCTTAATAGTGGTCTGTTCAACATTCTGTGCAGGGAACTGAAAGGGAATACTTAGGAATGACACTCCTGAGCAATATAACCTAATGCTTTCTCAGGGAAGGGGTAAGCTTCCTTATGGACTCAGACGGCAACAAGAAAAAATATTGATGAGCTTTGTGTACAGCTGGGAGGCACTGAACTCTCAGCCAGTTGATTCAGATGGTACTCAGTTGGCTCAGAGCCATGTCACATTGAGAATTCAGCAGGATGGTTTTCCCCTTTGCCTTTGCACTTGGTCTTTCCTCTTTCACTTTTTTGCTTTCCCCTTGCCTCTCCCTGGATCCAGGTCTGGGCTCCCCAGTACAGGAGAGACATGGAGCAAGACCAGAAAAGTGCCATGATGATGCTTAAGGGCTTGGAACATCTTTCACAGGATGAGAAGCTGAGACGACTGGGATGGATAAACACCTGATAGGAGGAAGTACAGAAGACAGAGTGGTGCCCAGTGACAGGACAAGAAGCAAAGGGCACAAACTGAAATACAGGAAGTTCCATTTACATATTACAAAATATTTTTTTTTGCTGTGAGGATGATCAAATTCTTGAATACGTTGCTCAGAGAGCCTGCAAAGTCTCCATCCTGGGAGATACTCAAGACCCAAGTAGACACAGCCTTGAGCAACTGCTTTAGCTGATCTTCCTCTGAGTGGAGGTAGGACTGGATGACCCCCAGAGATGCTTTCCAGCCTCAGTCATCCCGTGACACTGTAGGACCAGCTCAAGTACCACAAACTATGCTGCTAACTAATGTGATAATGTGATAACTATGCGGGCACTGAATGGTTCCTGAGCTCCATCTGGTCGTGAGCGTGCCACTGTTTTCTGTTTAAAATTCACTCAGATGACTACGTAACTCACGGCCCCAACTTGAATGAAGTGTAGACTCGGCCTTGGGCACCACCACCACCGTTGAAATGTGTCAGCTGCATATCACATGTTGGCAGTTTTATCCACTACTCTATCCTTTTGCAGACTACTCTATGTTTGTCAGAGTAAAGTGGACTCAGGGGGTGTTGTTAGGTTTATTTGCTGCATTCAGTGTGTTTTACACAAGGTGGAATACGCAGCAGCAGCCTCAGGCTGGAAAACTTCCTTCTCCTTTAAACATTTCTGGATCTGTTTCTGAATGTGGTCAGCAGTGTCTGAGGAAGCCCATCAGGTTATGCTTTATTTAACTGTACTTTACAGTACCTCCCTTCTTCAATAAAACCGTACTGTTAGGAGACTGCTTTACATTTTTTTGGTAATATCTCTCAAATGCAGTTGTCTGGCATCACTGCCCAGAGCAGCTGCTGACAATGCCAATGTAAAATGCTTCCTTTCTGAAATCAAGAGTAGAAAAGATCATCATGAAATAATGGGCTAATGTGGCCATTCTATCTATACTGCTCATAAATTACATTTTGAACCTGGCAATCGCAGGGTAATTAGGAGGAGAGTAGCTTTCTTGCAGGAACATATATTTCCTATTCTGCTTGCCTGACACACTCCAGTTTAATTTTTCCTTTGTTCACTGAGCTCAGAGAATGGCAACTATGAGAGGTGATAGCCTAGTGGCAATTTTTGAATTGTGAAGAGACT
>JAOXXN010000001.1:30830612-30863352 GCA_026770055.1 Myrmophylax atrothorax | reverse complement strand
TTCCCTCTACGTGGTCCAACCTCAGACCCACTTGGCCTACGCTCCAGCACAGAGAAATAAAAGCAGCCGGGGGAATAAAAGTGCCCTAGGACCACTGTAAATCTTTACTTCATGGAAAATCTTATCTTGCACATGAATATGAGCTGTGAATATATTTAATGTGTGGATTAAGTGTTGTGCGGTCTCCCTCATGGTGGGCTTTTCAGCCTAAAAAGAACAAAAGAATAATAACGAATGTTATGTTTGGGTATGATTGCAAACAGCTGTAATTTACAGCTGGACATTCTCCATTGCAAATGTATCCAGCAAGAAAGTGCTTCTGGGTTAGTGGAACAGACTGCAAAAAAATTAGCTTTTAACTTCCGCCTTAAGGTCAGAGTTCTGGAACCATGGGAGTCAATAATAAAATCTATTTAGCTCAGCGGGATTAAGCAGGTTTAAGACCTGGCTTAACCACACTGCTTACTGTTAAATAACAACAGAACACACTGAATATTTGAGTTACAGATATTTTTCTTCATTTGAAAACTATTCAGGCAGTGGGTATGAGAGTCAGACAATTGAAAATATGCCAGCACTATACCATTAAGGTATATGAGTTAAGTTCTTGCTCTTCTCTGTCCTAGAAACTGAGTAATCTGTAGAGTTAGGCCACTTTACTGGAGAGCACAATAAAATTAAAACCAAGCTGTGCTGTATAAACACTGAGGGCTTTTCATGAGAGAATGAAAAGCTAATGGGGCCAGTGCATCTTTCCTGACAGAATAGTCAGTGCATGTGCAGAGCAACCTGTCTTCTGGAAGCAGAAAATCTGTTTCAGTCAAGCTTCTGGGTCACTAATCTTTGTGTTTGCACATAAATCTGCTGGGGCTTACTGTGTCATTCTGAAAACAAAACTGAGTGTGATACACTACAGAAATCAATGGCTACAGGTTTAAAAACTCTCTTTTTTAACTCCTCTTTTAATATAGCTAACTGGTACCTCTTTAATAGAACTTGAAATCAAGAACTGCAACAGCAACTGCTGGAGAATATTTTAAAAAAGGGGGAAAATTACTGAAAGCTTTATATAAGCTGCCACCTCCCTTGGTACTGGGAGATGCTGGTGTGTGACTGGGAGCTCTTAGTTGCTACTAGGACACAACTAATGAGCAGCAGTATCGCAGGCATCCTCACTTTAGCCAAGAAGAGACAGAACCTGCCATCACAGTGTGAGATTTTGGTCCCCTGCCCTCATGTTCACTTGCTGCAGGGATGTAATGGGTGGCAGAGAGGCAACCCCCAGGGTGCACCCCAGCCTTCCCAGCAGCCCCTGCAGAAGTAGGGGGAGCAGGGTGATGGTAAACACTGAAGCCCTTTTGCCTTGTGGATGAGGGCAGCCTGCACCCAGTTCCCTCACCTCCTTTGATGAGGTAGGGACCATCTATTCACCACCACCACTTTTGTTTCTGCAGGGCTTGGGGCTTTTTAGTTACCTCCAAGGGCACTTCTGCAGGAATGTTCCTAATTCAGCCCAGGGGAAGTATGCTGAGAAAAAATCCCCATGTTCCCTTTGGTCCCCACCAAGAGCAAAATCTGCTTTGCCTTAGGGGTGAGCTTGCACACGTCCAGGGAGAGGGGCATAATGCTGACTCCAGCTCCTCTTTCTTTTGGCATTCATTCCAGTTATAGCAAATAGTTCTGTGCCCCATAACCGTGCCAGCAATTTCACCCACATCCCATACATTTCACTGGGTATTTTTTTTCCCTTAAAGGGAGAGCAAAAAATTCTAAACAAAACAGTGTTTGTAAACTTGGGAAGAGAAGGTCGATAATTTTGGCGGTCTTAGCCTCCAAGCAGAGAGAAATGTTATTCATCCATGCACAACATATAATTCAGCCTAAGTGACAGGCTCTGCTCTGGAGAAATCCTGGCCTGAGCTGGCTTCCAGAGTCAATTACCGCTTATTCCCAGGGAGGCGGGGGGCTGGGGGCCAGACGGAGCAGAGGGGGCTGCCAACAAGGCATGGGGAAATTTACTCTGTGTCAGCCTGCATGACACAGTACCTCATTTGTGGAAAAATGTAAATCTGCTAGTTCTTTTTCACAGGCACTAAAATGTACAGTCTCTCCACCCCTTTCCCTCCCCCCTTTCCCAAAACTGGAAAAGAAATCAGGGCCGTCTCAGAAAGCTACCTTATATTTCAATCAATCCTCTTTCATAAAAGTCATTTAAGGTAAATACCTGTGCAGACCTACAGCCCAACTATAACATTTACTATGGCCCAAATCCTGAATTCCTCACTCAGGCAAGTTTCCCATTGAAGTTCATGGATTTTTGCTTGAAAAAGAGCTGAGTAAAGCCTGAACGCCGTCTAAGGATTAGGTCCCCAGCTTATCTGCCTGGAGCACTGCTGCAGTTCCAGAAGAAGTGAAAAAATTAATTAAATTCCTCCAAAATACCAATCCCTTAAAACTTAAGGGGTAAAAAAGGGCATTGTTTTTGTGCATAAGACATACAGAGAATCTCATCAAAAGAAGTGTAATTCCCAGGGAAAGGATTTGGAAAAAGTCAAAAGAGAACATCTCAGAATAAATGAAGTACTTATTGCTGAAAAATGAGCTCAGATATATCTCAGCAAACTCTAAAGCTCAGAATTTACTGCATCATTCATGCCTTCTCCAGTAAGTTTCTTATCTCCCGTTTGGTATCACAACAAGGGATTCTGCATACTCTGTATAAAATACAACAAGACTGTGATTTTTGCAGTAATAAACTCTACACATGCATGACAAATCCAAGCATGCAAAATGTTTAACATCCCAGTTCACAGATACTTTGGGGACAAAATCCGATTATGAGTTATATGCCACAATAAATAGGGCTCAACGTTTCATAAAGCAATTTATAGTTCATAAAAATGACAAAATGTACCTGTCAGATAGAACGCGGAGAGCAGATCTCTGTGCTGCCTGCTGGAAGAAAGGGCAGAGATGTTTATTTTATATTCTGACTTGAAAATTACGAGCACAATCAACACTTTAAAAAATGCGCTACACACATTTTTGTCATGTGTCCAAAATGTTAAAGTACAAGCAAAGTAGCAGAGAGTCTATAGTCAAACGGGCATTCCAGCCTGGTAAATGTAAGAACACTTTGTTTAAAATGCCAAAACCCAGAAGATTGTCAAAGCAGCGTGCGGTACTTGAGGTCTGAACTACTCATTTACACAATTTTTTCTGTGGGTCCCTGAAAACTCGCCAGGGCTCGGCTCTCTGCTTTCCCCTCTCCCCGCTTCCGCACTCCCATTCCCTCTCCTTTACCATTAGTCTCCTCCCATTCTTCCACAGAAACAAACATCACATATTTGGTTCCTTTTGCGATGAATTATAAAATTTGCAAAGCTTGCCAGGGCTGCTGCAGACTTTTCATGAGCGCTGCCATGTTAATCTGCTGGCAACGTTTGCCTACACAGTACAGGATTGACTTGTTGCTGGTTTGCTCTTCAGTTTTTGCCTAGTACAACTCTTTGGATGGGGTGGGGAAGCATGATGCCTTTTCTTGTGCTAACCAGCAGGTCTGGGAATAGAAATTGTAGCCTCTCAAGTTTAATAGGACTCCCAAGCCTATCCCTGAGCTAGTTTGCCACTTTATTATTATTATTATTCTTTCCCCTCCTTCAATCACTTCAAGTGGTGTGATTCATGGCTTCAGCACGGTAACTAGCTGCTAAGCAAAGATGAAATCTGTAATGTTTTGAAAATCTGCCTTAGAACCTCCATTCTACTTGGAGCTGTCCAGAGCATCTTCTTCCCAGCTATACCTATCTGGGCTGTGCCTCACATGGCACAGGAGGGACACAGAGCTAGGCAGTATGGAGACTGAAGGGGTGGGGAATCTAGTGGTTTTTACCAGTAAATACATTTTGAAACTGTTCTCTCTGGCTTCTCAGGCTGCTGGGGGCTGCATCCTTATTCCCAAACAGGCTGGATGACTTACAGGCATCCTGCACCAGAGAGCATGGAGGTAACCTTTCTGGCTTGTCAAAATGTTGCTGACAGGCTGCAAAGAAACACTTGATAAAACCTGAGTTATGGTTGCAGTTATGTGCCATTTCACAGAAAGGTGTGAAAAGATCCCCATAATGGATCCCTGAAGATCTGACAGGAATGGGAAGAGTTTGCAATTGATTTTTGAATCAGGATTTGTGCTCTGCAAACTTTCTGGAATAACTTGTGCCCCCTGGGTTCCCTGGGGAGATGCAGTTTGCTGTGTATTACATATCAAATCATCAGAAGACACAGTGGAATGGCTTGCAGGAGGGTTTTTCCTTAGTGTTGACCTTCTGCAGTGGGCAGAGAACCTGTGGGAAGGGATTGGAAGGTGCTAGCAGCTCAGTGAGAGTGTGTCCATGGCATGAACACATTGTTTTTAGTGTTAGGAAAATCATATGGTGAGTCTGGTATTTTTCACTGTTTCCAGTAGGTCATACTATTTGCATGCTCTTTGGATACGACACCAGCCATGCCATCCAGGCCACTGAGTACACGGCAGGCTTTAAAGAGAGTGCCACTCTCTAGTGCCTGGCTCCAGTCTAGTGGGCTGGCATCATTTTTCCTCTCTCCTCTGCAAGGAGTTTGTTAGGATAATTTCATCCCACTTCTTGCACACAAGCACAGGGGAGACCCAAACCCCTTATGTTTAAGAATGACTTATGGCTTAATCTCTTCTTTAGCACTTTGAGCCAACACAAGTTCCTCTCCCACCATGCCCCATCACCCTCACTAGTGGGAAGCTATGTCCAGTTTGAGTTTCAAGCTGTGCAGCTTTGATGCTGAAGCTTGTGCTATGTTACACCTTTGCCTGCAAAACTCAGGAGCCTCCTCTCATTATCAGAGTCCTTTTTCCATGACCAATTTGTGTGGACACCATTCGGGTCACCTTTCCTTCTCCTCTTCCACCAGCAGCCAGGGCTGGTCTTTCCCTCACAGGCAGCCACTACATGGCAGTGCTGTTTAAGCCCCTTACATATTTCCCACTCTTGGCTCAGGCCACCACAGGTGCTCATGTGGTTGTGCAATACAACAGGTTGGAAAACTGACCCAGCCGAAAAATAACTATTTTCCTCCACCTTTTTTTTTTTCTCTCCTCCTCATTTTCCCCATGTTATTTGTAACCTGAATCCCTTTTCTGAGCTGCTTCCCCAGGGAGAGGGGGTCACATCACAGGGTGCAGTGTGAGAATGAGAACAGGATCATAGGGGTAGTGCAGCGAAGACCTTTGCAGCTGACATATGGTCATGTCCTCCAGCAAGGTTGCTTTCACCTGGCATCGCTTCCACTCCTGTCTGGAGCTGCAGAGCACTCCTGGAGCAAAGCACATGGTGGCTGTCATAGCCAGAAGGCACTGAAGGAGACAGCTTGCTCTGTAGCCACATGGACATTACGGAGACCTCAAGAAAGCAAAAATGGGCTTTTGATGACAGTAAAAGCCCCTAACATGGGATGTAGAGTTCATATCACTATTCTATTTCCCTAAAATCCCTAATTTTGAGAGAGAGAACTGCTGGATACTTTCTGTCCAGGTTTGAGGAAAGCTGCCCTCAGGAGGGAAGAGGAGAGGACTCTTGCCTTGACCCATTTGGTGTGTTGAGCCAGGACACATGGTGAGGGGCTGCAGCCTCATGTGCTAATCTTCAGTTTCCACCTTGGTGCACCCAGTTGCTGACAGCTTTGAAAAGGTGATTCCCTTCTGGGCAAGAAAGTGAGTTTGAATGACAGGCAGGGCAGCAGAGAGAAGTTTACGAGTGCTATTCAATGAGATCATTCTACTTTTCAATTACCCTCTCATTTTAAGTCCTTTAATAAACATCCTTCTTCACCAAGGTGCAATGCAGATTGCATGGGGCACCTCAGTCTTTGCCTGGTGCTCACACGTTCTCTAAATTAGACTATTGATTTCTTTCTCACAGTCTGAAAATACAACCCTGTTTGATTGCGTATTTGTGTGACCCCCTGAGTTGGTAATGTCCCCATTTCTCAATGATGGGGGAATAAGATCCAGTCGCAAGTTTATTCTTCCTCCCTGGAGAAACAGATCTATTGCCTGCAATGAAAGGCAGTTAGCAACTATCCGGCAATTTTAATTCTAGTCTATATTGCTCCCCTCTCCTGGAGAAAGTGAGCTGTTGTAATTAAAGGTAGTTAGCAGTTCCCTAGCAAGCATAAATACTTGCAGCCACTAATTACAGTCTGTTCTCCTGTTCCCCTGCCACAACACTGGGCTGCTCAACTTCGGGGGAAATACCTGCCCTCACTTTTTGCTAATAGTTTTTTTGTGACCCCATTCAAAGACATTCATGAATCCCCATGGAGGGTCATGACCCACAGTTTGAGAAACTCATGACTATAGGAACAGCTTTTTGTGATTTATTATATTTATAATATGCTGGCATTATCTATCTAACAATGTAAGCAAAAGGGTACTTAGTATCATATACTGCCTGCATGACTATTTTTTAATAGCTAGATTTTGATTGTGCTATTTAATTTGCATTTTATTTTACATCGTTAACAACATTACTGAGGCCAACTTATCATCCATCAAGAAAGATGGGAATATGTTCTACAGTCTTTATTATTCCTGGAAGTAAATGACTACGCTGGTTACAGAAATTTGGGATAAGAAATAATTTTGAAGTTTGGTATTGCTGACAGAATTTAACTATCTAAGACTTACCACTAAAAAGTACTTTATGGGAAGCTTAATATTCTCTTGATAAGTGGTTGAGTGTGTTCACCAGCAATGAACATAATCCTGAATTTTCAGTTCTTTGAATAATTGGGGTTACTGATGGAAGAAGGTTCTCCTCAATATAAACATGGACACTGGTGGCAAAGTCACCACATAATAACTTTAATGCTGAGTAGCAAGCAAGGAAGGGAAAAAAACTAATCATGCAGGTAACTGAGCTATTTGGGCTAGAGAAACCAGCCACAGCAAATGAGATGAATTATGGCATTTCACTACATCAAGAGTTACAAATTGCAGGATACTGGCTGGTTAGACTTCTTTGACCCCCACCTGAGCTGGCTCAGATATATTTAAGGCAGAGTTTCATTGATCTGCCAATAGTCCCCATTAATCATTCACAGAAGATTATAGTCATACCCCAAGACTACTGGGACAAAACAAGTTTTCAGCCAGCGGTAATCACGGTCGGGTTCTCAATCTCCAGAGATTTCATCTCCTTTCTCCTTGCCTTATTGCAATGAGCCAGAGCTTGGGAACATATTCAGGTTTCAGTGTATGTTAAATGAGCTACCAAAATTAGCTTGAAGTGTCACAAGTTGCAATCTGTTGTTGAAGGGAAATCAGAGAGGAAATTAAATACTTTTATTGTAATTGGGACTGAGCAGTGAACTAGCTCATTGTAATTGGGACTGAGCAGTGAGCAGAACGGGTTGAATACAGCTATTGAGATGGAGATACAGGAGTGTTAAGAGTGGTCCCCAGAAATCCCTCTTTTTTTTTTTTTTTTTAAATTTGTTTCAAAAGAATTGTTTCATAAACTTCTGGGCTCACAGGCATTTTTGGATAAGAAACAAATGAGAGAACTACTGAAGTATGTTCTTCTGGGCTTGGAAGACTGTCTTGGAGGCACTGCAGACTGACTGTGGATGCATTTTCCTATACCTCACCCATGACAGCTTTGGCAAATAAAAGCCAGTAAATTGACTGTTGGCAGATTCAGACATTTTGCTTTCCATTTTGCCCGTCCCGTGGATTAACTGCTGTTATCGTGGGAAAGCTCAGCTAGAGTGATTGTATGGAGTTACATGAGCTATACCAGAGACTTCACTGAGATGGCACAGGTGTTAGAATTCAAACCATTTCTTTGGTGAAGTGCAGCAATATGTGCTGCCTGTTTATGAGTAAATTGCACTGCTTCTGGAGCATTTTGTTTGTCTTCCTTGGGTGGTAGGTGCTGCTTTGGAACTGTGCAGTGAACCATGTATGCTCTAAGTCAGCAGCTCTCATGTTATCAACCACCCTGTCTTGGACTGCAGTTAGTGAGCTGTAGATGTGCTTTTTCCAAGCCAGGGTTAAGGAAAGGTGTCATTACTATATACTGCCATTTGGGAAACAGACCAGAAAAAACACTTTTATATCTGTCCTCTTTCACTTTTCACTCTTCATATGTCTTCCATGTTGATTCTGTTCTAATTTCCTAAGGTTCTGTTTGTTTTAAGCTTAAATGCAGTTCATTACTAAGCTAGGAAAGCCAGGAAGAAAACTTTGTGAAGGTGAAACCTGATTGCATACTGTAACTTGGGCTATAGGGTTCTCCAGAGGTTTTTGTCTGCTTCAGATCTGGGTGCTGTTGTGGACCCAGAGCAAAACTTCCAGATAACCCTTTTATGGTGAACTCACCTCAGTCCAACCACATACACCTGTGTTAAGATGTGGGGGTAGTCCAGCTCTGTTTATAAACACCCTCTTCTGCTGAAGTTAGACCTTTGCCTGTGAGACAGAGCTGCCTTCAAGCCTCAAAGCTTCTCTCCCAACATAGGTGTTTATTAGACTGTGATTGAGTCAGCTGCTGGCCCTGCTTCAGACAAGCTCAGCTCATTGTGTGGCTATCGTTCACTCCAAGGCATGTTTTCCGAATGTGTTAAGCACCTTCCTCCCTCCTCTTGAAACCTTCTCCAGTTTTCGGTGTTCTTGAAGAGTGCAGAGCTGCACAGCGTTGCAATGATGCTCTCATCTGAACTGGAAACAGAGGTTAATGAAAACCTCTCACACCTATGCAGACTTGCCCTGTTTAAATGCTTGTGAGTATTTTGTGGCCACAAGAAGTTGCCTGAGGAGATCAGGTCAGGCAATTTATCCTAAGTGATTCCTGCCTTCCCTCACTGCATTATTCCATACTACTCACTGTTCCAAGGGGCTTTGTTTGAGGATTGCTTTTGAGTGTGGATTTCTGAGGGATTTAAAATCACTCGTAAACTGCAGCTTGAGTGTTTCTCTGTAAATTTGCAATATAAATGTATGAATGTGATTTTCACTGTCTGGTTCATATTTGTTTAAGATTTATAGGCTGTAAGATTTAAAAGGGTCTCCCTTCCTCCTCATTTTGGAGTTGGTTATCATCAGAGCCACATCTTTTAAGAAACTGTAAAACTCCTTCTGGATTTCATGATTTCTCTGGGCCTTTCAACACCTCAGTATCAATTTTTCACCCTGGAGTTTTACTATTATATATTTGGCATACATTGTTCTTTCTCCTCTGCTTTGCACATTAATCCTTATTAATCTTCAGTGGCAACACAGTCTAGTGACTTGAACATGGCACCTGGGAGGGAAAGACCCAAGCACTAATCCTAACTTTGCAGCTCACTTGCCATGTGGCTTCAAATAAGCCACATCTCAGTCTCAGTCTCCCTTGTCAGTTCTACAGAGATAATAATTCTTGCTTAGCCCTACCTAAATACCTCTCTGGGACATTGTATTAAGCAGTTAATACTTGTTAAGTGATTTGGATCTCCAAACTGATGTATAATCAGCATGGGTATTAACCATACAGAGAATTCTACAGATCTGTAAATGTTGAGTCTTCTGTCCTGCATCTGTTCAGATTTTTCCTGCAGTCTGGCCCCAACAATCATGCAGGGCTTCAATGCAGATGAGCTAACTTTAATCTTTTTTCAGTGGAGATGAGCAGAAGAAAAATCCTTGATATTTTACATTAATAAAGCTCTTAATTTCCAATGCCATTGGAGGAAGGTCTCAGTCATGGCAAATGATGCAGTAGTCACCTTGGAAAACCTACTCTGTCTCCACAGAAGTAGTCTCCTTATCCAGGAAAAAGTAACTCAGTCGAAGTGCTGCTTGCACTTAGAATATCACAGACAAAAATTGTCTGTGTTGTGCCACAGGCTTTACAAGATTTATTGGGAAAACTGAATGCACAGAAATTAAACTGTTGCGGTTTTTTATTTTTTTCCACAAGTCTGTATATGTGAAAATACAGGAAATACAAGCCTAAATTCCCCCAATAGTGGTTACTCTTCCCAGGGATGTGCCATGTCAATCAACTATGACGCAATTGCTCCTACCCAAGTATCTGCTTGGACTGTGCTAGGAATAAAAAAGAAGACAGGGGATAACATCCTAGGTTGATTGAAATCAGTGGCTAAACTCTCCCTGACCTCAGAGGAGACAGATTTCCTACTAGGTGCAGGAGAAATAGTAGCAATGGTTCCTCAGTTTCTTTTTCCTAAATGTTAGTTTTGATGGATTGGCTCCTGGGTCTTTTTACCTATTTCTCATTGCATTCTAATATAGCTGCTACTCCCTTTATAATGTCTTTTTCCCCACAATTTCTTTTCTTCATTAATTTATTTTTTTTATTCCTTTAATCCTTTTTTCATTTTGGGTTCATTTTTTTTCTGACATGCTCTCAGCTGCCTCTGTTTCTGCTGTCCCCCAGCTCTGTGGGCTACATCTCTTCCATACAGCCCCTCACGCTGACACCACCCCAGCCTGAGCTGAATGGGCAGGGAGAGCGAGGCTCCTAGAGAGGCTGGGAATCTGTGTTTGTGTGCATGCATGAGCCTGTGCACACGTGTGAGAGAGACAAAACCGGTACATTTTCCTCTTGCAGCTTTTAAAAGCTGCAATATTACAAATGGTACTAATTTGTGCTCTAAATTATTTGTGACTGCTGGTTATTTAACCATTCTCTTAAAGGCATACTGGAATGAGTTTGCCTGAAGGCACACAGACTCTCTGTGGCCACATTTGAGTAGCACATGGGCTGAAGGGTTCATGGGAGACTGGGACAGCCCAGAGATGTGGGATCTAATCCTTTGTTACGCCTCAAGTTAGCCAACACTGCTGAATTGATTGCACTGGGATATGTTCCCACCCCAGTCAAAACAGACACTCATACAGCAACTCCAGTTCACAACAGGGGAAAAGTTCTAGCCAAAGATTTCAAGAAGATGGGGTTAAAGATGTCATGGCAGATACAGAGAGAGTGTTTATCTCGGAAAAAGGTGGCACTGGTGGAAAAGGGCAGGCTTTGGAGATTGACTAAAACTTAGCTTAGTCATGGCATCCACATAAAGAGACAAGGAAGATGCTCCTGTACTTTATTTTCCTGTTTAGTTTTTAGAGGTTTGCTACTGAGAAGCATGGAGATCAGAGTGCTGTGTTCAAACGTCCCCAAATTTTGGGCACGTCCAAGAGCCAAGCTGGTCTCTAACTTTTTCACTGTCATTCATGGTGGTGGCATTCAAATTTAGAGCTTGAACCTTCCTGCCAGATATTGAATCTGATTTTGTAAGATAGGCAGTGATGTGAGCCAAGTTTGGCAGGACAAGACTGAGCTCTTATTTTGTTTCATCTGACAGTTTCAGTGAGGCAATCTTGGTCTTCTTGTCATGCCTTGTGGAACTGCAAATTTAGATGTCACAGAGATTTTAAAATAAGAGCTGGCAAACCACAAAAAAGAATTAGGCTCAGCTGGCTTAAATCTCACTCTGGATTCTAGCTAACTTGGATACCAAAAGAACTGCTTCTCTAATACACAGGGAATAATAGACTTACCAGAGTTAAGCAAGGCTGTTAGAGTGGCTATTCCTCCAGTTTAAAAACACACTCATGTTATAGTGACAGGGGGCTGAACAGAACATATGGATTAAGTAAAAAACAACCTGAGGTTCTGACCATTCCTTTTAAACAACACCTAATTTTTCCATTTTTGCTTATCTCTGATTTGTGCAGTTTTGGTTGCAATCAGACTTGCACATAGGCAGACTCCATGAAATAATTTCTCTGTGCTCACTGGAGTGAGAAAGTTCTCATCAGAAGGATTTTTTTTCCTTTAAGTCTATCAGGGCATTTTTTTTTGAGAGAAAGATTAATTTGCTGAAATTATGCAGACTCTGTGCTTTTTCTTTTTTTTCTGGGGCTGAGTGTTCTCATCTCCTTTTTCATTCATTTTCCCTTCTGATCATGCACTGATGAAGAGGTGAATAAAAGGGAGCACAACACTAAAATGACTTAATGTGGTTAAAATATTTGGACATGGCATATGTGAAGAGGGATATGCAGTGGTGTGTTGTAATTTTCCCAGTATAACTCTTCTCTCCAGATGTACCTGCCTTGGTGCTCTGCTCAGCTGATCTTTAACTTTAGAAAGTGCTGTCCTAACAGAGGTCTCACAGAAAGAAAGCTTTGCCCCTTTTTCAATTTGTTTCAGAATTCATTACAGATGTCTTCAAATTAACTGGAATATTACATTTCATATGTAGAAGTACTGCTTATAAAGACTCTACTAAAAAATATTCTTTCTGGAAGAAGGTAGATGCTTGACTGTTCATTTCAGGATAATTTTAATTTTTCTGTTGATTGTTAGTCCATATCCAGAAGTGAGAGGGCAAAATCCTACACATTATTAAACAGATTGTCTTTATATATGTTCTTTCTCACTTGTTCTTGGATACCCCTAAAGAAATGAAACAAGATTTTATGATTTAAAACAATAAATAATTTCCTAATGCTATTTATGTAGGCACACACTCACACCAATTGCCACTGACCACAGAGATGGACTTTTGTCCTGTTGCAATGACAAGACAGATTTAGCTTGTCCTAAGTGCCTGTGCTGCAGCCAGTCCTACCAGAAAGATGCATTTCCAGGCATGAGCCCTGGTAACTCTCAGGCCACATGTGATGGAAAACAAACGTAGGCACGTATGTCCCCACAGGAGCTGTGGGTGTAACTCCAATTAGCATCAGTTTTTATGGTTCAGCCATGGCCAGGGTGATGCTGAAGCATGGACAGGCCCCCAGGGCCAGCAGCCCACTCTGACTGTCCCCAGACTGCCATGGATGGGGGGGCAACCCCAGAATGCCCAGGAGGGCACTGGGCTGAGTGGGCTGCCATCACCGCATGGGGCTTTGGGTGGAGAGCCAGACCAGGCTGAAAAGACTTTTATTTTACCATCCTGAAGCTGTGAACTTTCTTGAGTCTGCTCTTCCCCTGAGGACTCCTGTGAAATGACATGGCTTTCTGTTTGTCTTGTCTTGCCTTGCCTGTGGAGGGGCTGGTTTTGTTCACACCACTCCGACCCTGCAGGGCCAATCCGTCCCTGTCCCTTCTAGAGGAGGGCAGCCACTTGCAGGCAAATGCTGCCTGCTCTGTTCCTTCAGTGCAGGGAACATGAGCAAAATTAAGGAACCTTAGAGGACTGTCTGCTGCCTCCCTGTGCCCTCTGTGAGGGGGCATCTTTAGCCCCCACATTTATCTGCTGCTGCAGGACTGTAGTCATACTACTCTTTTTCCTTTGAAAAGAAAAAGGTACTAAAGTTGTGTCTTCCCTTTTGAGATCAGCAGGGGCTGGAGTGCAGAGCCATGTCCCTGGGAGTGTGTTCTGATTGCTTCTTCCACTTCTGTTTATACAATTTTACAAAATTTTGGCAGGAATCAAGAGCACATACCAGGGTGTTGGCTTTTATGAATCCCATGGGATGTGAAAGTCAAGCTGACTCGATGAACTTTGGTTACATATTCCAGACAAGCACAATGACTCTATTTATTCAGACTTGGCAGCCAGAATGCAGATTGACTCTGTGGGTAATAAATTTTCACAGCCACAGAACTTCAGCGGCAACCAACCTGATCCTGCACAGAAAAAATGCACACAAGGAAGCAGACTTGGGTTGCAAAAATATGTTGGATTATTATTCCATGTATGTGTACCAGTCAGTTAATTTATTTGGCCATTGATTGACACGAATTGCACAAATGATGCCAGTGATCTTTTTCCCCTTAAAAGAACTACTTTCTATTACAAAATGTTCATGTTGTAAAAGGACAAGTATGGGGGGGGAAAGAAGAGAATTGTTCATATTACAATTGACAATCTCTTTTTAATATTTCACCCAAGACTGATTTAAGTTATCCAGTGACCTCTGCAGAGAAGAGCAGGGTACTATAATGGGGACTGTTTCATGTGCTATGCCACACTTCAAAGGACCAAAAGGCAATAACCACTACAATTTAGTACTCTGAACAATCTTAAGTACAATTTTGACATCTTCATGCTACAAAGCTTCAGATGCTTTCTGGGAGAGATGATGATGAAATTATTACTCTATGTGTTATAAATCAAAATGAATTGGCTCTTTAACTTGCAGATTTATGTTAACTACCTTGGTATCTGTTAATTGCATGCTCTTCAGATATTGATTGGGGATTAAAAAGTGTATTTTCTTCAATCTGTGTGGTGTAAAATATGCCAACAGGAAATCTTCTCTCTGCATATTAGATCCTATGATCACTGCCTGTAAAATTGAAATGATCAGTTTAAATGGATAAACTATGCTCATTAAAGAGGAAAAATACATTTATGTAATTAAAATTAAGAGACTAATATGTGTGGATAATATAATTACTGTGGGTGCACACATACTCAGCTCAAAGCTACTCTCTTTTTCTTCTCCTGGGTCTGTGAATCTCACTACCTTAATAGCTGGTACAGAGGGAACGGTTGGGAATGTTTTGCCCACTACAGTCTTGAAGCTCTTAATCATGTCTCTGTCTTCCATTTGGCCTCCCTCATCCACGGCTCACATTCCTTGGGTCAGCGACAGCCCTCCCAATGCCAGCCCTGGGAGCTGACAGAAGCACCTGTCCCCTTTGCACCACTTCAGAAACTTCCTGTTCGCTGCTTGGCAATTTCAGATATAAATGCAAAATCTCCTCCAAAGTTTTCGAAGTCTTTCCCCTGAGCTCCATTTAGAAATCAGCAAAATGAAAAGCTTCCCAGTTCTTGTACAGCTCACCTTCAGCTCTTTGAGAAACTGGACTTCTTTAATCAGTCTGATTGCTCAAAGGTTAACTAATTACATGAGGAATCTCTCATGTACTGTTGCTATCCATTCATCTTTGGTTGCTTTCTTTACTGTTCCTGAGCTCAGGAGATAGGAGATTAAAGAGTTAGAAAGTAAAAGGAATTGAGTTCTCCCACTGACATTTAAACACAGATCCATGTTGTCATCTGAGCGTTTATTGGCAGAGAGTGTCTGTGTTGTTCTTTTTTGGGTCTATTTCCTGCTAGGTGGATAGAAACAGTGTTTTGTTTATCCAGCAGGCATATTTATTTAGGACTGTTCTTTAAGCGAACCTGCAGGTCTCAGCTGAGGTTCTGCAAAGCATCTCATAGAGTAGGAGTCAGCCTGTGCCTCTGGGAGATTTTTGCCTATAGGGTCAAGTCAGAAAAAAAATGTAACTAGAAAAAGGGACCAGATAACTAAGTACTCTCCACAGGTTGCTCATGCTAGGGCCTGTGATGATTAGAAGTGAGTAATGGGATCTCAGCCCTGCTCCTTGCTGCCCATGTGGCAAGCTCTGTCTTGGCTCTGCAGAGCTTGTTCAAGCACCAAGGTGCAAGACCCAGGCAGAATCAGCTGCATCTTAAAGCCCTGGTTCCCATGCACATGGAAGATGTTAAGAATTACAAATCACAGTGCTACACAAAGGTTACCATGTGCACATACCTAAATGGTAGTATTTTTCCACAATCTCTTCGCTGCCTAAACCTACTAATAAGCAAGATAAACACTTTCACATGTCCTTTTCTGCTTTCTGTAAAACAAACCAGAATTTCATCTCTCTGGCACTGCCAGCCTGTTCCAGTCGGACAGCCATTACTCAGGGTCACATCTCCCTACCTGAAGGACAAGCCATCTCTCCTGGCCACCAGCTTGTCCCTCTTCTATCACCCAGCCCCTTGCTGGAAGCACCACGGTACCTTCATGTACTCTTGTTATTCTTCAGACATCCCTTCTGTCCCTCATTTTACTTTGCCCTATGCTGTCTATGAGATGTATTTTAAACTATCCAGACAAGTGGGAAGAGTAATTAAAGGTGAAGGGTTTCAGGATGAAATACGTTAAACAAAAATAAATTGTATAAATATGTAAATAATAGAAATCTACATGCTGAGTCTTCTTAACGCCAAGAAGCTTTGCTCAAAATAGATGAAACACTGGTTTAGTATAAATATTAAAAAGTTTTGATTTACCTGTTGTTCGGAATACATTGTAAAATAGAGATATCTAATAACAAGAGTCAAAGAAAATCCTCAAAGAGCTTCATGCCTACATACATAGAATTACTTATCTAAGACCCTGAATTTCAAAAGTTTAGGTAACTCTAGTCACCCCTGACTGAAATAATTATATTTGAAACTGGCATGGTTTAACTCCCGCCACCAACTAAGTACCATGTATCCACTTGCTCATTTCCCCCACCCCAGTGGGATGGGGAGGAGAGGAAGAAAAAAAATTCTAAAGCTCATGAGTTGCTATAAAAACAGTTGAAATTATAAAAAAAATAAGAATAATAATTGCAAAAAAAAGAAGACAAAAAAAGAGAAGAAATAAACCCCAAGAAAGGACAAGTGGTTCTCTTTACAATTGCCCAGCATCCATTGACTGATGCCCAGCCCATCCCTGATCAGCCATCAGCCCCTCCCAGCCAACTCTCCCCAGTTTATGTACTGAACATGATGTTCTATGGTAAGGGAAATCCCTTTGGCCAGTTGGGGTCAGCTGTCCTGGCCATGGTTCCCCTCAGCCTTTTGTGTACCTGCTCGCTGGCTGAGCACGAGACAACGAAAAGTCCTTGACTCAGGTAAGCACTGCTCAGCAACAACTGAGACATCAGTGAGTTATCAACATTATTCTCATACTGAATCCAAGCCACAGCACTGTACCCACTACCAGGAAGAAAATTAACTCTATCCCAGCCAAAATCAGGACAGAAAACCACGTTATATCCAGGTCCGCATCCATCTCTGAGATGCAGCCAGAAGTAGTACTGCCCTCATATTGCTCTGGTGGAGGCATGGGACACGCATTTTAGGGCAAGAAGGAAGGGAAATGGCTCTTGGCCTCTCATCCCCAACCAAATCACCCATGCCAGGATACTGAGAAGGAGAGAGCATGGCATAGCATTGCTTGGCAACAAGGCAC
Source organism: Myrmophylax atrothorax (assembly GCA_026770055.1). Classification (NCBI taxonomy): domain Eukaryota; kingdom Metazoa; phylum Chordata; class Aves; order Passeriformes; family Thamnophilidae; genus Myrmophylax; species Myrmophylax atrothorax. The sequence goes on along the minus strand of JAOXXN010000001.1, from coordinate 30,846,323 downwards.
TCAGCTGGCCATGGGAAAGTCAAGATCCAGTGCTATTCTACTGAGTCCTTAATTGCTTAGACAAAAGACAGCAATATTTTAAGGCAAAACTGGGAGACACCTTCCACAGCCAAGAAAACCCAGCTCTCCTGACAGATGGAAAACTTCGGATGACGTACCTGCTGCCAGTCAGGTAGTCTGGGGTCTTTAAACCACAGGCAATTGCCCTAATTGCAGTGTTACGGAGTGAACTGAGTGCACAGCCAAGGCTTTTCCTCAGTTCTCTTTAGCTTTCTTAGCAGGCATGGGCCTGAACCAAAAATGCTCAGAGGAGAGGCCAGGGCTCAGGGAATGCCAGAGGCAGGTAAGAGATAAGCAGCCCAGCAGCTAGTCCCTGGGGTCAGCTCATGACTGCAAAAGTTTGGCCTGAACCCTTAATCCAGAATTCCTGTTTCTCCCCTCCTTGGCTGCACTTTAAAACAAAACAAATTCAAATCAGAAGGAAGCTGATACAAAAACCTTCTGGGTCGCATCAAGGTAATAAATCAAGAGCAGTGCCGACTGTTCCCTACCAATCCAGCAGTTAGCACACGGAGACTGGCTCCAAGCAGCAACATCTGTTACTCCAGTTACAGGACTGCCATGTATTTTGATAACCTCTATGTATGCTTTGAAAAAGCATTAGCAAAATATTTGCAGTAGCTCAGTCTCGACATGAAACATGCTACAAGTGACATGTTAGTTGTCGGGTTCTTACCTGGTCATTCTCTTCTTCATCACTGCTTAACTTGAGGTCATCTTCTAGCATTCTGGAAAATAAGCAGTAGAATAAATTATAACCTACCAAAAATGCTTTAGAGCTGATGTTTATTAAGAGCTACTGTAAACATTTAATATTTTAAATAGAAAGAAAATATATTTTATCCCAGTAACTCCGTAGCTGTGACACTTTATAATGTTTTCTTATCCAGTTGCTATCAGCTAACTTCTTAATTAATTTCTTACTATTGCTGCCTAAAGGAAAATGTTTACTCGAGTAATAACGGATTTTGCAAAGATTCTTGCTATTACAACCACTGACAAGCAATTTTATATGCTAAAAATAATATTTTTGATGTTGACAGGTCAGTAATCTCTCTGAAAGGAAAATTTCTCTCCATTTGGCTTTGAGTTTACGAAACAGAAGTAGATGTTTACACTGGCAGCACTGCAGCACAAAATAAGGTTCACTGATGTTTCCCAAAGGCCACTTTTATTGCATATTTGATGTAAAACTGACATTGACTGAAACAATTAAAACTAAAATATATTGTCTCTGCACAAGAGTATCTGCAAGGATTTCAGTGTCATGTAAACACAGAAAATAATGCATCTTTTCTAATGGGGATTTCATACTCTCCATATCCTTTCCTTAACTTGCTTAAACTGGTTCACAAAGAAGAAGAGTCTGTTTTTACCTCCATGTTTTGTTTTTTTTTTTACAAGCTAAGGTTAAGTAACCAGCAGTTAAAGGAGTCGAAGAGGTGCAAAGACTTCCCCCAGAGCTTGAAAGGTCTTCAACAATGGGACCTATTTTTAAAAAATGCCTGTGTAATAATAGTAACAGTAAGTAAGTTGCTAATTTTTCTTGCATTCTGGGTAAAAACAATCTGTAATTTCATCTTGACTGCAGTAAAAAGCTTGGTGAGCAATTCAAACACATCCTGTGACGTGGGTGGTCCCCGGAGTGTAAATATCTCAAGAAGACATATGTAGTAATTTCAAACCACCTCGTTGTACTTGTGCCTAGATCTTCCAGGAGTGTGCCTGAAAAGCATGGGCAACATCGTGTGCTGTGTCTTAAAAGAGCACCGAGCCTAACCACCCTCTCCTCAGCTCCTTGCTATACGCACAGTCCCTGCCTGTTGCTGCTCTCACAGCTGCTTCCCTATTTCCCCACAGCACTTTCCAGGGAATGTAGGTGTATAAGAACAGGCCTGGCGGTCAGAGCAGAAACTCCTGTTAGTTCATCTCACATTGTTTTTAGCCCCACATTCCCTTCTACGTGCGCCAAGATTTTTCTTCTGCAAAGTCAACAGTTCAGCAAAATCTTGTTGCAATGCAGACACCTTAAATATATTGGACACCCACTGAGTTAGAGGGACTTGACAGTCTCACAGCAGGACTTGATTTGTTTTATCTGGAATTAGGTCCACTGTTAGGAAAAACCTCTCTCTGCCATCTCCCAAGTCAGCAAAAACTCTGGTGGCAGTACCAGTGCAGCCATTGACCCAGCTAACAAGCCCTGCTCAAAAGCAAGTAAACAGCATAGGTATGATGACACAGGATACAGCTCTCCCAGAAATGAAACTATATTAGAGGAACAAAGCTTCCTGTAAGCACTGCAAGATCGACACTGGCTTTAGACTCAACACTTAGAGGGATCCAAACAACCTTGTAATGGCTCATTTTTAGTTAGATCTGTTTAAGGCATCTCTGAGAAAACAGTGCTTGAAAATAGAAAGCTCACATCTAGAACTGGGCACTGTGTGATGAAATCTGCACTAAAAGTGATTTCCTCATAAAAAGGTGTGCTTATTTTGTGTGAAAAGCAGAACTGCCAGAGTGTTGTTTCTTGAGTTTGAGTGCATGAATTTCTGCTGGTGATGTGGTAGTTAAGAATATTATTTTAGATTTAGCAATTTAGTTCTTCTAAATGGAAGCTAGAAAATCAAAAGCTTATAATGAAATGTTCTGGATAATTCTACCTACATATTTGTATCCTGGATTTTTGTATTAACATCAGTACTAACATTAAAAAAAAGTGTTTTATGAACACGTGATTAGAAGCAACTAGGATGCTCCTCTGTGTGGAGATGTGTGCTAAGGAGTGCAATCAGGTACCATCCACACAAAAGGAACAAGAAGCCACAGTGCTAGCCCATCAAATTCTCCTTGCTTGTATGTTTTAGTCTGTCTTTATTTTCCCCGTCTGTTTCTCATTTCAGAAGCGCCTCTCTCCAAGAATAGCACTGCCTGTGTGGGGCTCACAGACCCTTTTGGAACTATCATCAGCGTACAAACAAGCTCCTAACACTAGGGATAGGAAAAAATAATAAATTCATCATCATAAAATGCTTGCTGGCTTTTTTTCCCTAGAGTGGGATCTGGTTGGCCTGATCCATGTATTTGTCACAAGGATGTATCAGGTTAAGACAGCTTGCCAGCATAGGGGTCACCTTGTAAAGGCAGGAGTTGGGCAGGTATAATCCCTGTGTCTGGAAGTCTTCACTGGTTCCCAGACTGCTTTCACTGTTGGATGAGGCCCTCAGCCTTCATCAACACAGCTACAGCCTGAGCAGGACACTTGTCACCTGGCAGGTAAAGCTGAAGCTGTCCTGGAGAGGGACACTCTTTGGACACCAGGGCAGCTCTCACAGCCCAGGCTGAAGCACACTCAGGGGTGAGGAGGGAGTGTTTGTGTTACAGGGATTCCAGTTTGCAGGAAGAACCTTAAGTAGGCTAGATCAATTTTGAGTATGGATGCTTTTGAGGAATGTTTCTCCTCAACAGCTCATGAAAATGATGATGGTTAAAAGAAAAAGTCCACACCTGGACCAGCAGACCCCACTGAAAGAGAGAGAGAACAGAAGAGAAGATACAATTCTTTGAGTTCGCAAGAGGTGTTACATTAATTTGCAATTTATCTGAAAAGCACTTTGGCACAGATTCAGCACAGAATGAGCTTTGGTACACTCTGTGTTATCAGAGCACTTCAGATCACATTTAAATCAACCCTTGCTCAGGATGGGGTTTCTTTATATACTCTGGCAAACTAGTACAAGAATGAACAGACAAACACATACAAGATGATGTGCAAACACAGCCTTTTTAACACGGACTATTTATAGCTATTTTCTATAACACCCTTTTCTGAATATGCAAAATCCAGGCCATGACATCCTCTATGGGCTTTCAGATATTTTGGAATGGACCTGGCTTTGATGTACTTGTACTCTGGTAAAAAGGTAAGCAAATAAAACTTTGTAAACAAAAGGAAAATGAAGTGGTACTCAGCAGCTCTGAAAAACACAGACCACCACTTAGGGCTTCTGCACTTGAAAGAAGCACATATGGTCAGGAAGTCACTTTGTGAAACCTAATTACACATTTTTAGTGAAATCTCAGTGAGGTTGTGGAGGCAGCGAGGGGTGGAAGGCTGAGGCAGGAGTGCTCACTGCACTTTAGTTAATGCATTTCTTCCTTTCCTCACAAAGAATGTGACAGGTAGAGACATAATGAAAGGAAATGAGGATGAGTTTGGGACATTGAGAAATGCCTCAGCAAGCCAGCTGGTTTCTTTCTCCAGTAACCAACCATAGGGTTGCAGCCTGGGATGATGGGCCACTCAGTCACAGAGGAAAAGAAGTGGGGAATGGAGGGCTACTTACATGCAGTGGAAAATAGGAAGACATCTAGAGGGCAGTGATAGCCAACACTTTGCAATTTCAATGTGACTGTGTGTCCAAAGCCTGACCTGTTTTATCTGGGAGCTGCTTCCTGCATTGGCCCAGTAAGGTACAAGGGCTAGGGTGGCCATGTGGGGTACTGCGGAGGGACCCTGTGGGACTCCTGCTCATCCCAGCATGTCAAAGGGCCAGGACTTGTTCCTGGTCAAAAGTACACAGGATTTGGGATGGGAGATGCCCAGGAACCATGTTCAAATGAAATAGTTGAGACTTGCAACTTCACTGTTTTGTTTGTCTGCCATTTTTTTCTGATTTGTTGTTGTTGGAAAATCAAGTCCCAGGCAAGCATTATGTCCCTCACAAGACTACAGGAGATAGCAGGAAGACATCTAGTTTCCCCTCTGGGAGTTAACATCGGAGTAACAACAAATTTCAAGTGTGAGGGTAGAGCCAGAGCCTAGGTTACACGTTTCTGAAAGAGCTGAAAGATTCTCCTTTTGAGAAGAAGGAACTGCTGGGGAAGGAGATATTGATGGTGCAGTGTCTGGGACAGGTGGTCTTCAACAGCCAGCTAGGAATCCACTGTCACGTATGGAGCCAGTCTGAGACCCTTCATATCTGTTATCTTCCAGGGTGAAGACATGCCTCAAGTCAGGAATTATCCTTCACATCTGCTGGTGCACTTGAAAGAAGCAGCAGGCATCACACCTTGTACTTCACTTTAACCTCTGATAAATTTCACATTCCTTGGCCTAATGTATTCTTTCCTTCCCCCCTGCAAATTACTTACTGAGGCATGTAACTCTCAAAAAATGCCTCTGTGGTTTTGTTTTATCATTAGAGAGATTCCTTTTTGGCACCTCAAGAGAGGTTACACAAAGGAGGGATAAAACTCTCTTTATGTCTCTCTGGTGGTCTAAGCTACTATACAATGTGTGGTCTTTCTTTATGATAATTTTGATAATTAGAACACCAAAAAAGAATCAAGATGGGAAAGGAAAAATATTGATAGTAGTTAGATCATTAACACTAGTGCTTTAGGAGAGAGCATGCCAAAGGTTTGCAAGTCCAGGGCACAAATATATATATCTGTTGCTATTGTCATTTAAATAAACTCAGAAGTCACCATCTTTGCAATGTGTGAAAGATCTCATTAATGTGTTAATTTGAGGAAGCATATTTTTCCATTTTAATTCTAGGCAGCATCTCAGTCAGAATACCATGTTTATTATGGACTTCTGTGATTTCTCCTCATTATGTAGGGAAGGAACTTCAGTAGTGGAAAAATACTTTGATTTTAGCTGAAGAGGAACCCCACTAAGCAAAGAATTGTGATGGAATACCAAACTCAAATAACAAAGTATTCATTTGAGTTTATGCTACCACATTGTTTCATTCTGAATGCTTTTGGAAAATTATCTTATTTTTCAATGCACAATATTGGCATTTTATTTTCTGTCTTTCCCATACATGCATACCTTTCAAGAACTGGACATTAGTTTTGATATTACCAGAAACCCAGAAAGAAAAGACATATTATTGTTAGTAGGAGCATGCTAGAAGACTCTCAGACTGGCCCTGGATGTTTTATGTTACAACTGATGTGCTGATACAGGAAAGGAAAAGTAGTCCTTCGCATTGTAAAAAAAACAAAACCAAACCTTCCTGGAGGCACAGCACTGCACAAAACTTTTAACTCTTGTCCCCAGCAAATTGAAAGAGAACAGCAGGTGGGAATATGCCATTCCTATCCAGACTGTGCCCTTATGTTACTGGGGATTGTTTTAGCTATGAGTGCTCATGTACATAATATGACTTATGCTCCAATAAGACAAATGTACCTTCAGTTTCTGGCTATCTTACATTGCTTTCTAAAAGAGAAATGCAAGATAAAATATGCCTGGTAAGAACTACAGAGAATTCATAAGAAACAGATGAATACGTTTCCTTTCTTTTTTAAAAAAAAAAAAAGAGTGAAAAAGGGAAACAAATGTTGTTGCTATTACCTTGGTTACTGCACATAACAGATGGCCAGTTATATTCACTACTTACCTACAGCCAGAACAAGTATTCCAAATAGCTTTGTTTACTAATCCTAAATATAGGACTGGCTGGTTTCATACAGTAGTAATTTTTAATTAATTAGATTCTCATTGCTGAAATTATTTTTCACTCTAGTGCTATAATTCATGCAAATGTTTCACTTTGAAGAAGCTCATGCATTTATATTATCTGAAAAGTGTAGTATTTATTTGTATTTTATAAGAAATAAAGTCAAAAACTTGCAGATTGAGGTAAACAGCTAGATCAAGAGGATATTTTATAAATGCTGTGATAGAGCTTTCAGCAGGCTTGTAAGACCACTGCAGGCACTGCTTGCATAATCTAAAATTCACTCTAAATATATGATGTTTAAGTTGTAAAAATTCCCCAACAAACAGTTTGTGCAAATTCTGCTACACAGAAACATGTAGGAAAACACGATTATATAGAATACTGTCAAATCTAATTAAAAACAGAGGGAGAAAGCTAGTAAAATCAGGCTAGTGAAATATTAATGTACTTAATGCTGGAATGAAGCCTATATATCAATGTGAGATTTAATTCCAGAGCGCAGAATTTAAATGCCTGAAAAACAGACTCGGTCTATAGAAATAGAATTAGCAATTCGAATAAAAAATAGATACTCTGAAGGAAAAGTTTTCTGTCCTTGGCTTGAATCCATCTAGGCTGGTCTACACCACTCTCCAAAACCATTTAAACTGGCTAAATGCTCTGCTAAATTCCCATTACACTGATGGCCTTATTAGAAATGCAAGGCAGGCCTCTGCGAGGGATGCAGCCATCACTCTCTCCTATGAGCAGAAGTTGAAATAAGGTTTCTTCTGCAGCAGCTGCCCCAGTGAAGGACTGTGTTTGCCCTGGTGATATTTTCTGCCTCTAAAGAAAGGGAGAACAAATGCAATTGAATCATACCCTAAATTTTCTCACTCCTTGTCAGTGGTGACAAAGTGTCCCACAGACCACAGCACTTCCTGAGAATGGTGTTTGGGCAGAAGGACTCAGACTATCCCAGAAAAGCAGGGAAACAAGCCCATGTGAGCCCACTCCCAGGGCAAAGAAGCCACCTAAAAATGCATGAATACTCAGAAAGGGGGAAGAGTCATGAGTGACATACTGAAAGCTCATGCCACGGCTTACCAAAGTTTCATGGCTAATCATGCTGTGTGTGCCAAGAGGAAACACATTTGAGGAATAAAAGTTTTGAATGTGCTGCTTGCAATTTTCTAATCCATTTCTTGCCTCCCTACCCCTGCTGCCCCAAGGCTCTCTAGGGTGTGATTAGCAGTTATTTACTAATGCTCTCCCTCTGATTTCTGAGCAATTGCTGATGCTGCCACCCACAAAATATTCATTTCAAATGTGAAATGAAAGAGGAGTGCGTGAACTGCACTTCTGTCTACGTGCCAGCCGCTGTGGCAGAAATCTTAGGGAATTTAGTGTGCCTGAGACAGAACTGCCAAATCTCCCCACTGAAGGTGCAGTGTCTGATTTTGTACTCAGTGATTACTTCCTTACAAATGGTCTCTTACTGCCTATTCCCCAGCACTACAAGCATCTGTCCTCATGCTGGAGGTTCTCAAACTTTGCTGTATTGAAATGGGAAGTGTATCATCAAGGCAGTGAGGAAAGTGGCACATCCATGTCCCCACCTGGGGATATCATGATCCTCTGGGCCCTGCCCTGCCTGCCAGAGCCTCATGACATATCCCTGTGTCAGGGCATCCTGCTGGCACTCACTTCCAGCCGTCTTCTCACCTCCATCTTATAAGCATTTTCAGAGTTGCAGCTTCACAGGGTATAGTCTCCACTTAAAAATGGAGGCAGGATGACATTCTTTGTTCTGGGATATATAACTTCGTGTTGGTTTCTTTCAAGCCTCCTTTGTTTAAGTGAGGCTGAATTATTAAATTGCTCAGATTATTTGATAACCTGCTCTATCCTCACTGTTCCTTTCTCTGTCGTCCTCCAAAAAGTTTCATCATCTGTGAATATAATTTCATACCATGATCTAGTTGCCAACTCCTCACAGAATGAAATGAGCTCTCGTTGATTAGAACTTACACTTCCTTCCTTGAAAGTAAAACACTGAACACAAATAATTTTGGTCCTATCCTTCAGTTCCTTAATGGTATTAAATGAAAGGAAGCCTTTTTGGGCTCCGCCCAAGCCCAGTGCTGTAGGAGAGAGCTGGTAACCTGTTCTTGAAATTGAATCCCTCTTCCTTAGCCTTTTGGCATATTACACAGCATTTGCTGTCTCTTGGTGTTTACCCCACATTTCAAGGTACATCACAAATGATCCTAGATTTTGCTAGCCAGTGGTCTTCATGTCTTTATGGTAGCATGGAAGATCTGAGGCTTATAGATACTTCTATCAGGGTAACTGATTTTGAATAAATCATTTTCTCTAAACACTCTTCAGCTTCCTGTCTGTTTAATAAGCAAACCTCTTTTTTCTCATGTAAAAAAATATTTATTGACTTTGATATTATTACAGCATTAATATTTCCAGCTAATAAGGGGCTATTGCTAGAATTTCTTTACTGTTTTTCTTTATATACCTTAACAAAATCCACATTCTTATTGTGCTTGAACTTTCCTCTAGTATCATCCATTCCTTTTATCCACCTTCAGTATTTTACATTTTCTTTTTTAGACTGTTATGTTTCATGTACATGTATTCATGCTACTTACATTTTAAATTTCATGTCCCTTGCATAGATTGCTTTTTCATTCCTAATTACTAGTTTTCCTTGACCACTGAAGCTGAACTATCTTTCAGCAAAGTTGGGTTTTTCCTTTATTGTGGAAATGCAGCCTTTTACAACCCTAAAAAATTCTGCCACAAAGACCATCCACAATCTTCACTTCAGTTTCACAGATGGCTGTGCTGAACCTCTGGTTGTACCTTCCAAACTAAGACCTCTGGAATCTCCCTGATCAACCTGCCTTTGCTTTACAGGTTGGTGCCAAGGGAGCAGCTTCGTCCTCTCTTATAATCGGAGTTGATACTCAGTTGATATTCTGGCTCTGGGATGAAGAAGAAGATTATTTGACATCCCAAGCTGGAGCTTTTTATGTCACGAAAGGCTCAAGGAGTGAACAGGCTAATTCAGTCCCTCCCAAGGGTACCTGGCTGACTGGCTGACACAGAGAGGCTATTGCAGAATATGTAGAGGACACAGGAACATATGGGAACTATACCCCCTCTAAGTCCTTTCCAGCTCCAGCCAGTAGAAGTACATCTGTGAAAGACAAACCAGGACCCCCGAAGTTTTCAGTATTTCCTTTCAAATACTTTTCCTAGCCATTTCCTGGAAAGTCACTCTATGTATTTTACTCAGTCCTGTCTGCGATACTTATAGCTTCATTTAGTTTTAATATAGTTATAAATGGGCTGTAGCGGCCTGCTTTTTTTAATAACTAAGTAAATGAAACCCTGTCTGTAATAATAAATGAACTATCCATCTGGGAGGCCTCCAGTAAAAATTTCAACAGGTATTTATTGCTCCTTTATGTAAACAGCACTCTGGACAATACAAGTGATTATACTCTCTGTCAGCTCTGACAGGAAGGAGACAGTATAGTTTTGGACGAGATTCCTTAGTGTACACACAGAATTTAGAGGTTTATTTGACTAGATGGAGAAAAAATGATTAAAATAAACAAATAAACAGAAAGAATACAGTGGGCTGCTGTGAAAAGAAGCATACCATCTCATTTAGAGATAGGGCTGTGATGATAATCTATAGAAAATTGACAGGTCCATACTGCTACAGACTTCTCACAACTCCTGATGCTTCACAAAAAACTCCCTAAACAATCCCACTGCCTCAAAAGTGGAAAGAGTTTCATTGTAAAATCAACAATTTACAGAGGCTTTAAAATATATTGTACCCTTATAGGTTCTCATGGCATGGAAGATCAGTGCCTCAGAAGAATCCCCAGCTGGAGTGCAAGAGACTGAAAACCGCTCTATGCCCCCTTGGCAGTCATCCCTTTCTCTCATGGACACTGTTGTTCACACACTGGAAAGGGCAACAGCACAACACTTTTCAAGTAATGAAATTTTAATTAAAAAAAATTTCAGTGCCAAAATCATCTTTACACCACTATTATATTCTGGCTCCTAATTACACATCATTACATTATTTCACTATTGTTGAAATAATACAATGGCAGAATATATTGTCAAATAACTAATTCAGTGTGTGGCAAGAGAGGGGAAAAAAAAGAAAGAAACAAGGGACAGAAAGACCTAAAAGCTCATGTATGGCCAGGGTAACATGCCATCACCTGATGCTGAGGAGTGAGCTATACAGAGTTCTGTGCATTAAGGATGTAGGGGCTGTTGTGATTTTTGTTGAAATTTCCGGCCCTCAAGTTTCTGCAGGATGGGCTTAAACTTCTCCCATGAGCATGTTTCTCAGTGCCTTTCATTTTCAGCCAGGCTAGGCATAGGGAAAAAGGCATTCTTTTCCTTAGGAGGCAGACTACAAAAGGAAAACAAAGCTCTCGGCCAAACGCCAGGCGGCATTCTGCCCCATGGGGCAAACGGAGTGCTGCTTGTTGTGGACATCTGCACCCTGCATGCTTGGCTCAGAGAGAGGGGTACCTCTGCTTCTGAAGGCACTACATCCATGGCCATGGTGTTTCCAACCGCTTTGCTAAGCTTAGCATGCTAACAAACTTAATAGGAGGTGGTGCATTAGTGATGGTATGCTCTTTACTCCTCTCTGCTTTTTGATGTATTGCAAGATGCTGAAAGAGGAAAAGATAATTCCAGCAAGGCAGACATCTCCAATCTGATAGCAGTCCCACCAAAATACAGGAGGAGTTTTCCTGTTTGCCTGAGGATGGGCTGAGGGAGGGAGGGAAGGGGCTGCTAAGGCAGTGTCAGGACAGGGGCACAGGTTCTGCAGGGACAGGGGAGCTGAAGGCAGGCACTGGCACCTGGGGCGAGCTCGTGGCCGGGAACTTCACTGCTGGGAGAAGAAAATGTGTGCAATCTGCGATGGTCAGCTAATTCCTTTGCTTCCCATGGAGCAGCACTGAAGGGATAGTTATTCATGTAGGATCCCTTGATTCAAATTATACTGTGGAGCTCAGATCACAGCAGTCCATGGGCTTCCAGGCACAGACCCTCAGCTGCCCTGGGGTCTGATGGCACTGAGCACTTCTGGCCTGCTTGTTTCACTTTGAGATAAACCCTTCTAGGATTCAAAATGGGAAATTCCTCTTCTTTAGAAGTAATCTCCTTTGGACGTTGCAACAGTGGAAATAATCAGGTGAGGTCTGCTTTCAGACAGAATAGCTTTACTCCCAGCATTCAGATCCTGCACACGCTGTGCAGAAATACAGCACCTGGACTCCAATATATATGTACTAAAACCCCCCAAAACAACAAAGTAGTTTTTCCTTAAAAACACTCTTTGGAAAAATTATGAAGTTAGCTCTCACATAGTAAACCACACTATATCTCCTTTCTAATGTCTCTTTTAAAATATACACCAGGGAACAACTCTCGTAACTCACTCGACACACAGTATCTTATGAGTTATAGGTCAGTCCTCTATGCTCAGAGTGTGTGTTGCACTTCCACACAACCTTATGAATTTTCCATCCCTCATCATTCATATTGTGTCAGAATATCTATTACAAACCCTTGTTTGCAAAAAAGGGCTTCTATTTTCTCCTTTCATTTTATCACTGCTCTTAAATTTTCTTCTGGACACCAGCTTGGCATGCTGGCAGTGCCATGCTGGCAGTTTCTGAAAAAGTCATATTAAAAAATTGTACCTCACGGCTGTAATGTCACTTGCAAAGAAATATCCTTTTTAACTAATAGGAATAGTGTATAAAAATGAATTCGACACAATTGTATTCTGATTGCCAGCTTCTACTACCCAGCTGCTAAGTACCACAATCATCTTATAAAAAATAATCATCTAGAAGTCTAAATGATGTCTGATAAGGCTTACTGACATCCAAAATCGTTGGAAATGTTGAATCATATTGAGAAAAATGTCAACAATAGTTTTTCACAACGGTTCAAGCATGGACAAGACTCTAGAGCCTTGTGTGAGGGCTTTAATGTTGAGGAGAATTTTCTAACAAATAGTTTAGCTATCAAGAAGAGTTTTAGGACCAGCCAAAATACTTGGCAATTGCTAAATTTGAGCAATAGTTTCTCCTAAATAACTAAAAAAGTTTAAATTCTGTGTAAAATGATCACTTTCAACATTTCTGAAATGCTAATGCTTTCATTTTCTTCTTTCAACAACATTACTTCAAAATATGCGTGTATCTAGTCCTGTAACAAGGCTGCCCTAGCACCTTCCAGAGTGAGGTAACCTAAATGGAATGATTAGCTCTGAATGTATTTTTCCTTCATTTTGCTGAGAAAATAAACACAACTATTTTTATTTTCAGTTAACTCACATGATTTTATTGTACTAAACAAAATATCAATTAGCCATGCTGACTCAGAAGTTAATTTAATTCAGTTTGCAAAGTCCTGAACTTAACCTTATTTTGAGTTTTACACGGATGCACAAAGCTTACTGGGTTCTTTAATTTTTTTCCTACTCATTGGCAGTTAATTGAAGCTTCCAGTGAAATATTTTTTTCTGTCATGAGCTGTCAGACTGCCATCAGTAGAAGCAAACATCAACAGCAGTGTTGGGAGCAAGTGTTGGTATGAACCAAGCACACAGAAATGGATTGTTACACGACTGAAAATGGAGGATTTGTGTTGCTAGTTTATTTTTTTTTTAATTTTTAACACAATAAGATAGGAATGAAGACCACTTGCTTAAATCTGCTCCACTAAAACTGGTTATTCGATTTGTATGTTTGATATTTATATCTGAAACAGAGTTCCCAGGAAATTAATTCTATGTAGTCTCCCACAGGATCTACCTACAGCTTCCACCTTTCCAAAAATGGCTTTAAGTATCACAGCATCACAGAATATGCCGAGTTGGAAGGAACCCCCAAGGATCATCAAGTCCAACCCTTAGCCCAGCACAGGACCATCGCCAAGGGTGACCCATGTGCCTGAGAGAATTGTCCAAGCATTTCTTGAACTCTGTCAGGCTTGGTGCTGTGACCACTTGCCTGTTCTAACAGGCACCACCCTCTGGGTCAGGAACCTTTTTTCTAATATACAACCTTAACCTTCCCTGACACAAGTTCAGGCCATTCCCTCGGGTTCCACAGAGAAGAGATCAGTGTCTGCCCCTCCTCTTCCTCTCACAAGGAAGTTGTAGACTTGTTATTATTTCATGTCAGATTGAGTCCAATCAAAACAATCATAATTATTTCAGAAGTACTTTTGGGTGTGGAAATAAAATATGCAGGACTTAAAAGTGACAGAGCTGTGGGTAATTATCTGTTTTATGTTTAAGTAAGAATAAATCCTACAGATTTAATTTAGTTATATATTAATTTAGCACAACTGCAAAACATTTGTGATCAAATATTATGTCTGTATTTTGCAATATATATTTAAAAAGCCATATATACAAGAGATGACACTTGACTTCTACAGAATTCAATTCAGTAGTAACAATGTTAGTGGTCAAAAAGGAATCATCTGAGCTAAATGCATTGGGTTAGTTTCATCATCGGTGTCACTACAGTGAAACTGGTTTCATCAGCAATTAATTTATCCCACTCTATTACCTTCAAGGAAAACGATTTTTACTGGTAAGAGAAAAAACTTCATATGTACATGTTATATATCAGGCACTTAAATATTTTTTAGTGCTGACAACAGCAGAGATGGCTGATAAAAATACAAAATAAAATAGGCAAAATGTAGGGGACTGACAATAAAGACCTTTGATATATTCGAATAACTTCATGGAAATTCTATAAAGCTGTAGACTATCTCCAGCAGAGTGTTTATTAGTCTAAAGAAATCACTGTGTATTTTTCAGTGTACCACAGAAAGGTTTTTCCTGTTCCAAAGATGCAGCAAACAACCGTCATTACATCTTTTTATAAATGTCTCATGCTTCAAGTTTATTTGCAATTTAAAAGAGTGCCAGGGAAGAAGAGGGAGTAAAAAAAATGTCTGCACAAATTTTCTTATCAATACTTTCTCCCACTCTTCCTTCTAGATGAACATTAAAGCATAAGGACTTACTCTCCTTATCTCCAGTATCAGTAACTAGTATGAAGTAAGATGCAAGCTATGAAGACAGCTACCGATTTATTATTAGGCTGTATTCTATGGCACTGTTTTCTAGTGAGAGAGCTCTGCGTAGGTATATTTCCCAACACCCCTGAGGTCAAAAGAAGGCAAACTCATGATAATTCTCATTCAATCACAGAAAAGAAACCAAGGCAAAGAGATTCCCTGGTTTTTAACACAGTCATGCTGTTCAATCAGATTCAAAACTGGGAAGGGAACTCCAGATACTGATGGGAAGACATAGGCATTGCCTCTCATGTACCTGTAACCGAACATCTTATGCTGTTCAGCCTCTGCTTCACCTTTGGAGCCTGCACTAGGAGGAAATTTTATGGGAAAGAAAGCCAAAGACAAGGTGGGAAAATGAAGACGTGCTTGAACAGTATCTTTCTCCATACAACAGTATCTCCTCCATCAGAGCACAGCACAGTTACTGGAGCCGAATATGTCAACATTCAAGAGCCTGTAATTCTCTGGCAAACACACATTCCTGCCTGAAATGGGGCAAGTAGCTTTTATGTAAAGAATGCTTTTATTCATCTGTAAAAAGTTGCAAATAAAAAATAAAATTGGACCCAATGGTTTTAATTTCTTCCAGAAAAACTTGTAGCATTTGGCCTATTTTGGTATTTTAAATCAAAATTTGATTATTTTAAGCTACATGTGAGACATCATTCATTCTTAACAGGGATTTGTTATATTGCTTGTTTAGAGTAGAATTAAATAAACTTTTATCACACTGGAACTGTCAACTCTGTTACCCTCATGTGGTTATTAACTCCTAACAGTCTTTGGTTTGGGCTGCAATTGCTCCTTCCGTTAGTTTTTCTCAGAGCTGAAACTGCACTCAGAAATGCACTTTAAATAATTGGGGTTTGGTGGATTTTTTTCCCCATCCTTGTAAAAGCCATGACAATTCTCTGCTAAT
This sequence comes from Myrmophylax atrothorax, assembly GCA_026770055.1. NCBI lineage: Eukaryota > Metazoa > Chordata > Aves > Passeriformes > Thamnophilidae > Myrmophylax > Myrmophylax atrothorax. The sequence continues at coordinate 30,830,705 of JAOXXN010000001.1, read as the reverse complement.
TACTACCATGAGATACTGATGCCGAAGGGGTTTTTGATTTCTGATTTTTCACATTTTGTAGATTTTAGAAGTACTTGTAGCTGTAGCAAATGT
>JAOXXN010000001.1:30809535-30823781 GCA_026770055.1 Myrmophylax atrothorax | reverse complement strand
AAAACCACCCCACAATATCAACACCCCCCCCCCCAAAAAAAATTCTAAAAAAATTTGGCTTGTATTCAGGCTCAAGAGTCTGTGAAACAGACTTTTTCCATACTATTACCTCAGTCTTAGGGTTTCTCTTTCGCAAAATGTTAGTTATTTCTCTTGGCAGGTGGCCAGAGCCTTGTATCTCTCTTTCTCCCCCTCTTGCTCTCCTTCCCTCCCCACCCTCCAGGCACACACTCGCTCCTCTTCCCATCACCCAGCGATTCAGCCCTGGGATGAGGTAACCCCCCCATCCTTTGGCTGATGGGACATAGCATGGGGAAAAAAATCAGGTTACGACGCCCTGGAAGTATTGAATGTTCCCAATGGCTTTTCTCTTCTTTTGGAGAAGAGAATGGACCCATTTATTTTGTTTCCCTGCCCCAAACCCCTGGGCGAAGTGAGCAGCCCCCTGCACCCAGCAGTGGTGGTGCCTCCTCCAAGCTTCAGCCCTGGCAGGTTTCAAGTTGCAGCAGCTTTCGCCCAGGGTAGAGCATTTCCAAAATGTGTTACCCTGGCAACCAGGAATTTTAGCCCAGCAAAAAGCACCACCACGCACACCGTGACCCCAACGTGTGAGACGCTTCCATTCATCATTTTCTCCAGGGGAAAAATACGGAGTGGGGTCGATGGTGCCTGCCTTCCTGAAGGCATTTCCACTGAAACAGCCTTCATCACAGGTATTTGCATCTCCCAATTTTCCTGGCAACCCCTCCTTAATCACTGTATTTCAAGCTATATAATACATACAAAATTCCTAATTAGTCCCTTACAACTGACAAAGCCCAAGGAAAATCATGCCTAAGAGAAAAATACTATGCTTTACATTGCAATACAGGAAAACATTTCCTCAAGCCTGATGATATTTTAGCCAACTAAAATGGTCAGCTTTACTCTAAATGACATTAAATGAACACTGGTGATACAGAAGCATTTTTGACTCGGTATAAAATTAGAAATAATGCCCAGCTATATAGTTAGTTTTCAAATTTGACAAAACATGTTGTTTCAGGGTGAAGATTTCTCTTGCACAAAACCACTTTCCCCTTCAGCTTTGACCCAAGGGTGGCACCCATGGCAGCTTCCCATGGCTAATTATTTTTCCCTACAGTGTGCAGAGTATAGATAGATAGTAAAGGTGAACGTGTTACACAAGAGGGCCTATATCAAGGATACTTTATAAATAAAACTCTGCATAGAGCAATAAGGGTGGTTAACTCAAGCTATTGGCTATATCTGGTAAAAGAGGGATAGAATTTAAAAATAGGACAATGAAAGCCCTAATTCACAGCATCTAAGTCAAACAAGACTCAGTAGTACTTTTATTTAGCATTCACCTATTCCCATTACTGTTGACATCTCAGATAATGCTTTTCTTGGTCTGACTCAAAATCAACAGAAGCTAAATTTTGTCCCAGGAAAACCACAGCTGCAATTAAGGTCAGATCTGGCTTCCAGGTGTTTTCTTTCTAAACCAAACAAATCAGCTCCATCTCATCTGCTTTCAGGAAGATCATGATTTTAAGATATTTTTATATGACTTTAGGTGCCATTTAGAGCTTTTTTTACTTGTATCATCTTTGACTGCTATGTGCCTATATTTTTTACATGACCAAAAAAAAAAAAAGACCAGTAATACCAAATTATTCTTCCTCCTTAACTCTGTAAACCTTAAAGACAGATTCAGTCAGGATCCGTGGGAGCAAATGTCTTCCAAGAAAATGTCTTTATAGTATTTGAAGAAGATAGACTTCTTGGTGTCAACTTACAATAGGGTTTTTTGTGAACCATCAGCAGCATTGTACACTGTAAACTCAAAAAATCTGTGTTCAGAAGAGGTTAGAAACTGGCAGGAAAGGTTCATATTAGCATTCTGACCATACCACAGTGGGTCTGATGCATCCCACAGGCGAAATCACTTTGTTTCTGGGAGAGGGAAGTTATGGTGGAATTATTTTTTTTAACAGTCTATATATTTAATACACAGAGAAATGCTCTGTTCTGTATACGGACTGAAGGTAATTTTTCAGGGGTCAGGACAGAAAAATGAACATTTTCATGGAAATTTGAGAGCTGAGGAGGGTGCTTTAAAATTTTAGCTGTTCTTGATGGACTGGCGGAGCAGTGACAGTCTGGCAGTGTTAGGGATTAGCGCTGCAAGCCAAGGCTCAAGTAAACAGGTGGAATAGTGCAATGAAGCCAGCCTTCTTCTTCTGCCAGAGACTTAGTTCATAGATAAACACCAGACTTTCACTTCTACAGTTTTCAAGACCTCCACTGCTCTGAAAAACACTGCCTTCATTCATCACACTAAGGAGGGTTTTTTTGGATTTTTTTTATCATGGACTGCACAACTTCTTTCAGAAACATCACAGATATACATTAAAAGCCACTGACACAATGATGGTTTCAGAAACAATAAATTTCAAAAATGAACATGAAGTATATTGGTTACAATCCCTTGGAAGTTGGGCTTCTCAGCAGAGCAGGATTGTCTGTGGCTCATGAGTGGGTTGATACGCTCCATGACAGGCCTGGATAGAGTCTGTGAAGTTACTAAAACAGATTTCACCAAATCATTGATTGATATGCCTGCTGCAGACATCCTTGCCACCTAAAATGCCCGCAACTTCAGCTGTGGAAGACTGGGAAGTTGCCCTGGTATCTTAATTTGAGAGCTGAAAAGTGGATTATATTCCATAAAAGTTTGGGCAGCCCTTTTTTTGGAACTGACTTCCTCACTGGCATGGATTTCACCCTTTCTATTGTCCTCTAAATCCATCTGTTAGCTATTTTCTGGTTCAGTTGATGTGAACCATCATGGTCCTTTTGGCAAACAAAGAGAAGGATATTGAAGATGTACCGCTGGAGGGTTTTTTTCCCTCTGTAGCTTGAATGCTTTGTCCCTTTCCTATTTGCCATCCCTTCCTCCAGTTCAGCAAGACAAAAGCCAAATCCTTCTAATTTAAATTGTGTGATCCCTGTCCCAAGACTGAAACTCTGGAGGGAGGATGGGGAAGTGATGATGGGTCAGGAGCTGCCTCTGCTCACCAGGTCTGCAGGCACCTGGGAGGGCAGCAGCTTCTGCCCTCCCTTTCTCCCTACGCCTGGCACTGCTCAGGACATTTGCCACTTATCACCCAAATCTGACTTTGAAAACTTAAACTACTGCTCACTTCCTTTACTGTTCTGAGTGAGTAATCCTCAGCCATTTTTACAGAACATTACATTTTTCAACACTTTGTACAAATATTAATAAGGTAGTCTTCATGGTGGTCTAAGTATTTTAGATGGGGGAAAGTCAAGGTTAACTTAATTTGCACCAGGTCTTTTGGTGAAGTGAGGTGGGATTAAGGCTACTCTTTCAACTCCAATGTTCCATCAGGTTGCAGCTCATGCCACTGTAATACTCCCAAGTTCATCACAGAATATTCTGAGTTGGAAGGAACCCACAAGGATCATGGAGTCCAACTCTTAAATGAATGGCCCATACAGGGATCAAACACACAACCTTAATGTTACTATCACCATGCTCTAATCAACTGAGCTCAGCTGTTGCCTGAGAGACTTAAGGTCAAGATCACGTCAGCCACATGTGAGAGGCCAAGCTCCCTGCAAACTAAGAGCTGGACAGAGCACTGACAACACTACCTCAAGCTGATTGCCTGCTTTTGGGACTGGTTCTCTTTGTTCTCTGCAGGCACCTTGTAACCCCTCTTCCTCAGTCTTTCCATGTACAGAAGGGGAAAGAAACCAGCAGGAGTTTTTGGTTGTTGAATAAGTATCTGTGAGTTACTCTGAAGATATAAGGGGAAACACAAAACAGAGGAAGAAAGAACCAACAGGCAACATTCATGCCAATACAGACCTGTCACATCAAGCAAGAACAATAGTGATGTTGCACCAAGTAGCCACTTCCTATTTCCTTCCTGAAGGAGAATCAAGGGGGTGAGAATGATAAGCAGATGTTGGATGGGCAAGAAACTGTAGCACTAATGTCTGCAACTGGGTGGCATGAAGCTGCTGAATTTAGTACTGTTAATGAAGATCACCCTGAGCAAACCATTCTGCAAGTGATGCTGGAGACCAGTGCAGGGAAGGAACAGAGCCAACATCTATTTCTACCTGGCAAAAGCAAACAAGCTAACACACAGTGTGATTGCTGTGATTTTCATAGAGTATAAGCAAAGGATAAAACCTGCATAACTGCCATAAATTATAAAAGCCTCCCTCAATCTTGGTTAATTTTCTTGTAAAAAGGGAGGAAAAATCTGGAGCAGCTCAGCATGAAAACAATTGTGGGAGGGTTAATAAAGAGACAGCACTGAGGTATCTAGTTGGTAGCCCTGATATCATTAAGTAAGTGCACTAGAAATGTCGAGGTAAATGCATAGCAGTGAATCACAGTCAGGCATGATTAACCTCGGGTTGTCTGAACTGGAAATCATTTACAAACACAAAGGTACTGAGGAACATCTCAACAGACATCAAAAGTCATTCCAAGAGCAGGAGTCATGCTGAGAGCTTTGTGTATGCATGCCATTTTTTAATTATTGTCATATTTTGCATGTGGGAGGATGGAGAACGGAAGATCCGAGACCCCTTGCTCATGGAGGAGTTTCTGTGGCACTGCAAGGTCCTCTGAAACATATGCAATGGTTGTAATCACTTTGCCTTGCACAGAAGTTTTATAAAACTAAATGTTTTAGTTGCAATAAAAGGCTTACTGAAAGGACACAGTTTTTGCCAAAGAAAGACTAAAATCCTATAAATGAAAATATTAAATAACCAAACAGCTCTCTTTCTTTATCCATTCCTCACTCCTTAACACGCCCCTCCAGACCAATGGCTGGTAAAACACGGGAGGGAGAAAGGATTTTAATAAAAACTAGGTCTTTTTAACAAAATCTTTGAAAGTTTGTTGACCCTTAAATCGACCCTCTTATTACAAAAGCAGAAAACCCCAACTTTGCTGGATATTTCTGATCAGTTCTAAAGTTCAGAAATGCTCAGTGAAGCTGTAACCATATGACCCATAGAGAGCTATATATATTGAGTACAACAACAACAAAACCCCTTCAAATCCACAATTCTCATGGCTTTAAAAGCATTCAATTACAAGGAACATGAATCAACTGGGGAAGACTCCAGACAGCTTAACACCTTTGTATCTTTTATTGCAATTCTTCAGCACCAGCTCAGGTGATTATTGTGCATGCCAAGGCAGTGAATGCCATAGGAATATTGTGCAGAAGGATACAGTTCTGCTTAGATTTCCTTCTTGCTTTCTCATCAGTCTCATTCCCCTAAATCCATCTCAGTTGTCAGGGTAGTTGTAATAACTACCCTTATTCAGCTGTCTCATTAGGATGCTGCATCAATTAATGTACATCATCTAATGTATACTATACTAGTTTTTAATGTTTAATATTATTATCAGTGGAGAGCTGTGTCACATCAAGTCTGTCGAGGGAGTTAATGCATAGAAACCCCTTATGCATAATGCCATTCCGAATGATCACTGTACCCACACCCCTCTGAACAGAGTGTCCTGCACTGTAGGTTTCTATACTTTGGGAGGTTACAGGTAGCACCTTTGGCCCTGGCGCTCCAGGTCTCAGAGTTATGTTTGTTTTTGAGGACCTGGAGAACAGTGGACAAGGCATGAGGAATGTCTTGAAGCGGAGACATCATGTACATGCTTGGTGCACAAATGCCTCTGCTTGATTCAGGAGGGTAATCAACCTGTCCTCTGAAGCTGCATAAATAATGTTTGGATGGAGGTAGTATATCTGCACCAAGGATGAATTAACTGCCATTGAGTCATATAAGCTTGGCTTGAGTGTGTGGCTTGTAACATGCCTGAGGAAAATAAAAAAGACACTTTCAAGAAAGAAACATTAATTTACTCCTCCTCATCTTCTCTGTTATTTTCCTCTAGGCAAACATGACTTACTTTGTGGGCTTTTTTGTTGCTGTTTGTTCCATTTTCACAGGGAAACACTGATTCACAGTTAAATGAATTCACAGATTCTCCTTGTCAGACCTGAACATGCCATCTCTCCTACATCAGTGTTGTTCCTTTTTAGAACCCCTGCCAGGAGATGCCAACCAGACTCCTCTGACGCTCAGGGGAGGGACACTTGGCAAGAAGGTGCAGGCTTTTTTATCCCTGGCAGCATCTGTGCCTCCTTGCATGCCCCCATGGCAACCAGCTGGGCACTGACGGATCTCTTGCCCAGCTGCACAATGGCATGAGCTTCTCTATGTGTGCAAGGGAAGAGCACATCTGATACTGTGGACAGAGTGGGCACAGATGCTCACACTTCCTTATGTACAGCTGCTCTGCAAGCCCCTCAGGCTGTGCATCGTGTGCACAGGTTTGAGTTGCTACACCCACAAAAGAGCCGAGAAAGTCTGTATCCATGACTGCCTGAGATACCATGGATAAAAGCCTGTCTTTGAAGGTGGAAAAGAGAAGAAACACGGGAAGGCCAACAGCAGGCTAGCAAAAAGAGAACTGGGGCGTCAGTGTGTGCCTACATATCAACATGAGTTACTTTGCTTCACTGTAACACTTACAAAGCCAACCCTCCACTGAGTAGCACATACATTTTAGTTTGCTAATGGCTTTTACTTACCATTCTCCCTTTCCTGTTTTCAGTATTTCACCACTAGTTTTCTCTTCTGCTGTTTTCACTTTTGTATCTCTTTCTGAAAATGTGATGCTTGCAATTCCGTTCCCTACTTAGCTATATCCCTCTCATTTTCTTCCTCCTTGTTTGGCATAGCACTTTCTGGTTCCCTTCTTCCCATTTCCTCTTTTTCTCTTGCATCCTTTTTAACAGAATTTCTCTAAGTAGAGGGGCCTCTGTTTCTTGAACACAGTCATTTATCAACAGTAACCGGTTGTTTCTACCTCTAAAAATGGTTCTGGGAATCAATGTATGCTGTGGAATAGCCCTAAAATATAGTAACAATTTAAAGACAAGCATTATAAATATACTATATCTAGTAGACAGCACAGTTTCAGATGGTTGTACTAAGATCTCTTATTAGGCAAGAAACCTTTCACACTGGACCAGATTCTGAAGTCTGTTCTATCTAATACAGCCAACTAAATGACATAGTATGTAGTCTCAAACCAAACCAGATTGGGGTGTATCTCTGAAGCCATATTTTGGGTTCAGGCATACCACTAATGTGGGTTCAGAGATCATACAGGATTTTAATACAATGAAAGAGAAGAAAGGAACATTCCTCACCAATAAAATACTATCTAACCAGAAAAAAACCCCACAACACTTTGGAGGACAGCTTATGTTTTACATATTGCTAAATATGAGCAAAAATAAATGCGTTCATTTCTCAAAAATACCTCCAGATGGCATTAAAACCCTTCCTCTTTTGGCCTTTATTGCGATATTATTTTTAAAAATGATAATTTTTGGAATAATTCTTTAACCATTCCCAGTAATCATACTATCAGAAGGCATAAGGCTTCTAATGCTTAATTCATTTAATAAGTTTGGCTAAATATGCTTGCATACAATAATTGCATTCCACAACACAATGTACAAGACAAGCCATTCCTTACATCGTGTCAAATATTTTTCTAGATTCATTTCCAGAAGAGTTTTAATGCATGCTTGCAGCAGAGATCAAAACATCCTACAATAAATCACTGTTATTGCACCTCCTTCTGTGAATACTTTTGGCCATGTAACAAATGGTGACACCTTATGAGATTTACGTGATATAATGCCCTGAATTTAAATAACAGGAATCAGAATACATAAATTATGGGCCAGATGTACTCTAAAATTCACATGACTGACTGTTACAAGAACTTCCCTCCCTCAAATGGGATTAAAAAGGTGAATGGTTTTGCAGAAATTCATAGTGCTCCTGCCTGGTAGTTATTAAAAGAATTCACTTATTTTGCTCAGTTTGGGAGACTGATGCTTTTTTTTTTTTAACTTGCAGCCCATCTGTTTCATAGACTGGTTTACATTGGCAAAACAATTCAGTCTTTTGTATACTATAGTTAAAAATGGTAAAAGCTTCTATTGTTGCACTAGAGTGAAGGTGAACACTGATATATTACAAGTGCCTGTTCCTATCTATTTCTCGACTTCTTTTGTTAATTCAAAAACATCAACAAAATCGTGAGAGACCAGAGATAACTGTAATTGGATTTCAAGTAATTCAGAGGTGAAGCTGCAGACTGCAGTCTTTTAAAATTACATCAGTACATCAAAGGCATATGTGACATAATGTTTTTTAGCAAGTGTGACAAATTCCAGCAGCATTAAGGTAATGTTGAAGTAAGGTTGTAAAGGCCAGCCTCACACACCCACAAAAATAATCTCATATCTATTCAGTGTGATATTGAGCCATTTCACTTGCAAAGATCTCTAGCTTACTAGCATGCCAAAGTTATAGGAATAATTAATGTTTAGTTGTTATCTAAAAAGCTGGTTTAAGAAAAGCATCAGTGAAAGAGTTTTATCTTAATGAAAACAAACAAATTGCATTTTAGCCAACAAATCTGATAAAAAACACAGCTGCCTTCTTCAATCTTAAACACAAATGTGACTTACGATGTATGGGTTGCGCTTTTCTCCGGGCTCTTTGGCTCTACATCACTTTTCCCTTTAAAAGAGAAGAAGAAAATGACATCAGAAATGGGTCAATATAGAAACTGCTCAGATGTGACATGTCAATGCTTTATTCATTGCTAACACTGACCACTCTTGCCACATACACAGAAGGCTGTGAAGGCAACCACAGGGCTGCAGGGGCACTGCTGGAGCATTTGCAACTGGGGCAGTCAATCCTGAATTGACTCCTCTTGTCACTGATACATGTACTCTGGTAATGTCAGGCAGAGGAACTCCACACAAGAGGCTGCTTAGAGGACACAGACTTTACCAAGGACAGCAGACCCTGGAGCAACAGAAGGGATTTCTCTAGGGCCCTACAGCTCTGCTGTGGAGAGCGTACTCCATACAACATGCGCTTGCTCCAAAACCCTGCTCCAGAAAGAATAATTATTTCTTACAAAGCAAAGCAAACTCAGCAGGAGACAGTAAGGCAGTGATTAGGACACAATTCTGACAATAGATATTTTGACAGATTAAGGATGTGTTCTTTTGCTCCTTGTAAGTGGCAGCTGGGGAAGTCCTCTTTGCTGTGTTGTGCACTTTGGCACAGACACTCAGTGTCAAGAGAGGTCAGGTACCCAAATGCTTGAGAAGTATCAGAGGCCCAAGGGATGCCTCTTCACATTTTCTAGTGACTCATATGGGTCCTGGCATGTTGGCTTGTTATGATTTCCATCTTGGGTCCAAAATAATAGATAAGCCTAACACAACTTAGTTACAAAGCACAGACAGGGGGAGGCAGGCTGATGGGATTGTACTGCTTCTGCTAAGTCAGGCCAAATCCTTCTCCCTCCTTTCTACTTCTCCCCCCACCTCCCACCCCAAAAAAAGCAACCCCAAAATCAACAGTAAGGCTGATGTTCTTTTCTCTAATTCATGTTCTCTGTGTAACCCAAGAGAGCTGTACTTCAGTGTAAGATTTCTGTTTAGCTCTACCATGGATGTACAGGGTATGCCACCCCAGCTGAATCACCTTGAATTCTGGACCTAGTGACTGTGCAGCTGCTGCTCCTCTTGTGTGTCACTGGATGCTAATAGCTGTCTATACATGAGTTTATGTTGCCTAGCAGACAAGGAGACGCAGAGGTTGAATGTGACTGGTTTACTGATGGATGTGTTTTTCTCCATTACCTTTTAATGAGCTTTGTTAAACTAAAATCCACCTGTACCTTCTGGAAAAAAATGTGAGAAATGCTTATTTTGGTCAGGCTGTTTTGGTGTTGCCTGATTTTCTGCTCATTGACTTGAGTTGAGTGGGTTTTGGATCAGCTAGGCGTCAACCTAGTCCATGCACACGCATGAGCATTACTCATCATCCATTTGCTGCTGACAAAGTCCTCACCCTCAGTTTCCATAGAGCAATGGCTGTAAGGGGCACCTCTGGAAAACCTGCTGTTGCTTTCAAAAGAGGCAGGATTTTGCTACCGATGTTCTTCCACTGCTGTACAAAAGGAAGCTGCAGGACCTAGTCTAGACAGTGACCTTCTGGAAGTAGGTGTCTTGTAGAGGAGCTTCTGGGTATTGCAAACACCTTGACATGGTTCTTATAGAGCTCATCGTCCTCTCTGGTAGGGTTTGTTTCCACCCAACTGAGGTGCCTAAACTTTATTAAGCAGAATGGGAAAAGGTCTGGATGACTGAGAAACCACCAATGCCTCTGTGGGCCTCCAGGGAAGCTAAGCACTTACTGCAGGAGGACAGCTACAGGCACCTAAAATTTAGACATGAGCAGGGTGCATCCACTCCATAATCTCTAGGTCACTTTTCACTTTTAGTAGAGACCTCAGAACGTATATCCAGATGATGAACTTGCTGGCTAGAAAGCTGTTGCTACAGTATGTTTGTCAGCCTTAGGGTGCCTAGAGCACTGGAGCTCATCTGCATTATGCTAATTTGGAACAAGAAACCAACAGTAACAGTTGGCACATATTCAAAGATTTTCTATTTGTAACTTGGGCTTTTTCTAAGTGATGAATTATTACCATGAACACTGGTTTGTTTGAGTGTGAGAGGGAATATGAATTCCTGAGTGCTCTGCCAGCAGAGTTCACTTTCAGCAATGTATGTTAATGCAGCAACAAGGGAAACAGCATACGTACTGGGAGGAAAAAGGAAGGAGAATCTCTGTGATTTAGCCAAACTGGATATTAATGAATTACCCTACAGTAAGCATTTGCAGCTGCTTTTATGCTAATTGTCACTTAACATACTTCTGTGTGGAGGGCAAGGATGAAGCCTGTACAGATGGTAGAAACACATCAGTCCAGCCTATCAGAGTAGAAAATCTGGCCATTAATGCTTTATCAGTTCTTAGAAACTTTATTCTCACTTCATTAAATCTTAGAAATTTAAAAAATGTGTATAGCCTCAGCATAGCTGAATGTCACAGATACGGTACAGATAATATTTTTGGACAAGTATACGCAAAAGAGAATTACCTGTCACGACAATTTGGCTTTTTTATACTCAGTCTTGGCCAGGCTAAGATTTTCTCTTCATTTTTATGTAACCTGCCAAATGCATGCAGGTACCAGTGTGGGAGGTTGGAATTTGCTGAATTGTTTAATCTCTAGATTCTTCTGGCTTCTTCTTTGGGGCAAATTTGTGTCATCCTTTGCTCTTCTGTCTTTTTGGATTTAACAAAGAACACGTTCACACCTTGCTATGGGACTGCTGTTAGCACACCTTATTTCAGGTGCTAAGCACTGTGCATGTCTCCTGAAACAGGTGTGTCTGTGTGTCAGTGGGTGTAGGTGCACATACGCCTCCAGAAAACACACAGTGGGAACACAGCGCCTTAGCCACAGAGTTGGGAGTCCTTTGTTAGCTTATTCCTCATCTCACACAACTTTTTTCCTAACCTTTTTAGATACAAGAAGAAGACACGTGTCCAGAATTCTCAAATTTAAAAATAAATTTCAAAAGAACTCTTGTAGGATTTCCCTGTTGAAAACTGGGTGGTCAGAACAGGAGGTCTCTCCTCTGAGTTGGAATTTTGGTGAATCACTCAACCTAACCAGGTCACTTTCTGGGTAACAGGGATAAATAATATTTATTGTGATGGAGTAGTGTAACTTCAGCCATTATGAGTTTTTAAATGCTTCAATTTCCTTATGGGGGAAGGATAACAGAAATGCAAATGTTATCTATGAGAAAAACAATGTTGGCAGCTGCAGTAAAACCATTGCAAATGACAGGCCCAAGAGCCACTCAAAAGAAGACACAGTGCAGTGGGAAATAACAGTTAATTAGGATTCTGAAGATGAGCATTTGGATAACAGAGTACATAGATCATTAGATTTGTTTCCCACAGGGTAATTTGCTAGTATTCCTTACATCCTGTATTGGGTTTGTGGCAAGGTTTTGGTAATGGCAGGCGCTAGATACAAGGGGAGACTTCTGTAAGAAGCTGCTAGAAGCCTCCCTTGTCTGATGGAGATGTGCCAGGCGGCTCCAAGATGGACATGCTGCTGACCAAGGCCAAGCCCATCAACAAGGGTGGTAGTGCCTCTGGTATAACAGATTTAAGAAGGGGGAAAGCTACTGCACAAAAGCAACTGCAGCCAGAGACAGAAGCAAGAATATGGAGAGAAACAGTTTTGCAGATGCTGATATCAGCGAAGGAAGAGAGGGAGGAGGTGCTCCAGGTGCTGGAGCACAGGTTCCCCTACAGCCTGTGGTGAAGACCATGGTGAGGCAGGCTGTGTCCCTGCATGGTGGAGCAGATATCCACCTGGAAGTAGTAGGTGACCCCATGATGGAGCAGGGAGATGCCCAAAGGAGGCTGTGACCCCGTGAGATGCCTGCACTGCAGCAGGCTCCTGCCAGGACCTGTGGCCCCATGGAGAGAGGAACCCAGGCTGGAGCAGCTTTGCTGGCAGGACTTATGACCCCACAGGGGACCTACACTGGAGCAGTGTGATCCTGAAGGACTGCACCCCGTGAAAGCAACCCACAGTGGAGGGGTTCATGAGGAACTGAAGCCTGTCGGAAGGATTCACATTGGAGTTCATAGAAGATCATCTCCCATGGGAGGGTCCCCATGCTGAAGGAGGGGAAGAAGGTGAGGAATCCTTCCCCAGAGGAGAAAGGAGTGCCAGAGACAAGGTGTGATGAACTGATTGCCGCTCCCATTCTCCATTCCCCTTGCACTAGTGGTGGGGAGCAAGTAGAGAATTTGGGAATGAAGTTGAGCCTGGGAAGAAAGGATGGGTGGGGGGAAGGTGCTTTTAAGATTTGATTTTATTTCTCATTGTGCTATTCTGATTTGATTGGTAGTAAGTTAAATCAATTTCCTTTAGCTGAGTCTGTTTTGCCCATGACCGTAACTGGTGAGTGATCTCCCTGCCCTTATTTCCACCCACAAGCCTTTGTTGTATTTCCTGTCCTGTGTGCAGCTGAGAGGGAGAGTGGATGGGCACCTGGTGTCCAGCCAGGGTCAACTCACCACACATCTGAATATTTTTTTTCCCAAATTTACTTTGAGTTTGACTAACAGGACTGGTAAAGTCTATACCTCATTCTACTGTTCTATTTGATGTCTTATTTCAGCATCTCAACAGGAATCCTCATTGATGCAGGTCTCAGAGGGAGTCCAACTCTCAATGTGATGTTAGGAAAAGTGTCTGGGTGTCTGACAGGGACCCTAAAATGTTTCTGCATGAGTTCAGTTGTTCTTTGGTTTGATTGCTATCAACTGGTCAGTACCACATCTGGCTTCTGCTCAGCTGCAAATATATGCTGATTTTGCAGGATGAATGAGGAGATAAGCAGCTGGAGTCACTGTGGTGTGGGAGGGCAGATGGGTGAATTGGAAGTGGAGTCAGAGACCATTGGAGTAAAGAGCAAGGGAAAATTTTAAGGATGTGGGATCAATTTCACAATTCACAGGAAAGCATATTTCATTAAATCTGCAGAATAACCTATTTTATTCAAGAGTTGAAAGAATGAAATGCCAGGTATGACCAAAGCTGGTGAAATACTATGGCCTCTGATATCATTGAGAAGCCCTCAGCTCAGCTGGTGTGTTTGTCATGCTTGTACCTCTGCCTGTGTTTGCATAGCCCTCTCTATTAGGACTCTTTTGTGCTTCCTTCTCTCATTACTGTATTCATTATTTTCTGACAGAACCTCATCCCCTTTGCCTTTTATTACTTCCTTAGTGCTGGTACTTGCAGCAATATCAAACCAATGCCAGCAATTAAGTGACACCACTGCATGTTTCTTCACAACATTGTCTTCCGTGTGACGACCTTTCCCTAGCAAAGAGCCAAATCGTTTTAAAAGTCGGCATCTCCCAGCCTTGTCTCTCTGGATGTCTTTTCCCTCACACAGTGGGTGCCTAGACCCTTTCAAAGCCCTAGCTACCAGCTCAGGGCATTTTTCTTCTTCAGTCACAGCCCTGCAATTTGCAAACAGGGCTCTGTGTTGGCTGATAGGTCAGGAAGCTAGCAAAATAATTCCTTTGGTTGCAATCATTTTATGTGGAGAGCAGGATAGGATCATGTATTTTTAATATGCAAGACAATATCAACAACCATCAGATGT
>JAOXXN010000001.1:30770418-30792782 GCA_026770055.1 Myrmophylax atrothorax | reverse complement strand
GGGGCGGACGGCAGAGTGAGTGGGGATGTGCCCGGTGCCTTGGGAATACTCACTTTCCTTCTGAGGCATCGCATCCAACAAAGCGGTGAGAAGAACAGCCTTAGGTAACATGGTGAGTAAAACCAGACCAGAATAACACAAAGTTTAGGACTGGTAATGTTACAAGGCACCTTGAGAAGTCATGTCGGACATAGCTGGGAGTAGCTGGTGTCTGGCTTATGGGGCAGTTTTGCCCAGTTCAGCATTACACAGAGGAAAAAAATACTTTGCTTATCTGCTGTGGGCACTTCTCTCGGGTTATCACCTTGCACAGTTCCTGAGTGCTCATGGGGACAGGCTAGGTGTGAAACAGCCCTGCAACCCAGTAGCAGCATGGATCCTGTGCAAGAAGGTCCACTGGTCCATCCCTCCTTGAGGTCACTTGACATCTCTTCCCAGTCCCTGTCGAGTCTCCCTGCCTCTCCCTTTTTGAAAGTGATGTGCTGAATATATCCTATCTCTGGAATATTTCCAAACCTGCAGATTAACTGAGATACATGTTATACATGTCTGGAAATGAAGCAGATGAACATAGCACTTAATCCTTTGATGATCTAATGCCTTGGATTTTAATCTTTGCTCTGCCACTGACTTGCTTTTTTACCTTGAGCAAACCACAACAGCTCTCTGTACCTCAGCCCACCCATCTGTTCCAACATATCTGGCAATGTGACCCTCTCCAGCTGACCTGCATTTTATGGGATGGCTGCAAGTCTGCATTACCATGTGACTACATACTAGGACACATTCAAATGAAAACAATAACCATGTTATTGCACAAAAATAAGCATAAATCATTCTTGCACTGAACTTTTGAAAATACTAAATATATGTAATGGTTTGTATATTCCACAAACTCAGCAATGCCAACCAGAACCAAAATCCAAATCATAGGGATTTCAGTGCTGGGAGTGCAGTAAATA
Source organism: Myrmophylax atrothorax (assembly GCA_026770055.1). NCBI lineage: Eukaryota > Metazoa > Chordata > Aves > Passeriformes > Thamnophilidae > Myrmophylax > Myrmophylax atrothorax. The sequence goes on along the minus strand of JAOXXN010000001.1, from coordinate 30,791,820 downwards.
ATAGGATTACAAGATTTGTTAGGTGCAGACTACAGAGACCAAGCAATGGAGCTCAGGTGCTGGGTAAGCAGGGAGACAGAAACACGGAGATGGGAGCAGAAGCAAGCACAATCCTGACCTACTGCCAGGATAATTTCTGCTGCAAGCCTTTGAAGGTGAAGTGTTGAGAAAAATTATAAAGTCCTGTTCTTCATCTAGTACTGGGGACCTGCAGAAGTCCAGTGTTAGGAGACAAACATGATCAAATAGAAGCTTGTGTGGTTTCCTTTAATCTAAGTGAAGGCCAACTTTTGAGCTCCAACAGAGAATTTCACTGTAAAAGGTCTTATTCTAGACAGTTATGCAGATTAAAGATAACTAGAAAGATGGAGACATTGGCAAGATATAGAAAAATATATAAATATGTAAATGCATAAAGGGAAGTCAAGTGTGACTCCCTTTCCTAATTGCCTAACATGATTCCCACTAGATGCATAAATTACAGCTCCTATTAACAGCACTATGAATAATAATCAGTTTACTTTCTGGCTTGTATCTAAATATACTTTCTATATGATTTCATCTTTTATTCAGCTGTTTAAAAGCAGAACATCTAATTACAGTTCCTATTAGTCTACATTAATTTTTTTTTTTTGCCACAGAGCATGTGTGACGACTGATTTTCTAAAAACAGACAGAATTTTTTAGCATATGGAAAAATCATGTTATTATTAATACATTCCCACATGACTCTACATTTCAATTCCCTTAATTATTTAGTCATTGCTGATTATGTCTTTTCACAATTCATTATCCCATTTCCTGCAACGTGGGCATTTTATTCATTAAGTGTCAAAACGAAAGGCCTGACCTCCGGGAAGATAATCAGGAAATAAGTGGCAGACATAAAAGGTCTGGGTTTCCCTTAAGTGCTCACTTATTTCGGTAGCTGTGCCATGTTTTTAGTAAGCGGTGACAGAACCGAAGTGCTGTTGGTAATTGCAGAAGGGTGCAGGGCTGCCAGACTGCGGGAGCTCTGTTTTCCCCCACACGTGCCGCTCACGTCAGCTGATGGATTCTGCTGTGGGGCGACAAGATCGGGGCGGGCTGAGGCAGTGCGGTGTCACTTAGTGCGTGCCAGCACAGAGCAACCCTGCCTTTCAGATGTCCCAAGGCAGAGGGGCTGGTTGGCGCTCGGCTACTCGGATCGACCTCAGGAGAGGGGACTTTTCAAGCTATCACTGGCCTCAAGTGGCTGCTGCTTCTCAGGAGACCACGCTGAGTTTTGGGAGGAAGCACCGCCCACTCCCTCCTGTTGAAGCTGGACCTCTGGTGAGGCAGAAAAGCCCCATCCAGCAGTCCAAGAGGCACAGTGCATTTCCAGTCTAAGGGTTAGACCATGGGCCTCGAGAGGGATTGCCTAAGTGTTTCAGGCCAGGCTTTCACTGGATTAAAATAGGTCTATGCTGCAGCCAGACACATAAGCACATGTTCTTGGACTTCAGCACAAGCCTAGCCTCAGCCACTGATGGGTACAGCAGTGTCTTAAACACCGAATACTGATGGAGAAGCAGTAAGCAGTGCTGCTCAGCATCCCAGCTGCTGAGCCTCCCCATTCAAAGCTGACAGAGCTCAGCAGACACGTGTCCCTTCTAGATTTTGAAAGTCAGTAACACTGCCTGTGAGGAACAGGGATGTGACATCAGCACTCGTCTTTCCCCTCTGCCATACATTTTTGTCCAATTCTATTACATCAAAAATAGCATCTTAACACAGCCAAATAGCAATTATTCAGTACACACTCACACACAGCAACAATTACAACAAGAATGTGAATATGATTTAATTAGCTGCTGATAATGCCTGGTAATTTTGCAAAATTATGACTAAATATTTGCAGTATTTATAATATATAATACATACATATGGATATCCCCATATGTGTGCCTGCATATCTATAAATGGCATATACCATGTTTTATTGATGGGGTTTCCATCAGCAAAAATTAATTTGAAAAGCTTAATTTGAAAAGCTTTAATCAACATCACATTAATAGACAGCAGTTTCTTAAATGGCCTCATAGCTAGACAAATACTGTGCCTAATGCCATTTCATTTTCTGCCAGCTCCATGTGATTTGCTTTTGATCTGGCACGCGCTTCGTTATACATTATTAACGAGCCAAACAGTGTGCCCCTGGAGTTAGCATCCTGCCCCTGCTTATTTTTTAACAAATTTCCTCTTTTATTTTGTCCCACAGTGATTAATAGTTTCAGCTAACTGCAGCACTGTTTATGATCTGAGTCAGTGACTTCAGACCATCTTAATCTCCTGTTAGGCAGGTTTTAATTTGCTTACAAGTTTTTATTTATAGCACAGTATGCTTTCCCTTTCATACAACAAAACCAAAACCTGCAAATAGCACTCAATTTCTTCTTTTAATGTTTCTGATGAACTTTTATGGGAGAGAAAAGCCCAAGCAACCATGCAACAGAAACTAAAAAGGCAGCTGATAAATACTTATTTTTCAAAACTGTCTTGGTTTTTATCCAGTTGTCTAGAGAGAACCTGTTGCCTTCCAGTGTCTCTCTGCAGCCAGATAGTTTCTGCTCTGGGTTATTCTGTACCCTATGGTTGTTTGCAAGAGTGCTTTTAGATGACTTGTTTATTAAACCAGAGTCCTCTGGGGCTTCTAAAGTCCTTACTTGCAGAATCCTTATTTGTGGCATGGTTGCAGAGAAGCAGCTTTGATTCTTCTGTTCATATTACAAAGATTTCCAGCTAACTTTAAGATCTATGCTGAAATGGATGACCCCTTTTCTATGTTGTTATAGCAGTTCAAAAGATTCTTTTATTAAGCCAAGTGCTGGATCATTATTATTTTTATTGTGCTGTAGTTTTGTCTAATATCAGAGGGAAATGATTTGAGGCAAGAAATAAAACACCAAATGGATTTAGTTATCAAAAACGTTATGGTATCTTAGCTTGCTGCAGGAGTAGTCTGAATAGATTTTTTAGGGGGTGGATTTGTATTTTTTTCTAAACAAAAACTGAATACTCATTACCATGCTCTTTATCACATGGGCAGTGCCAAGGACTATAGGCTGGAGATCTAACTCTGCTTAAACAAATACTGAGTGAGGCAGAGACAATCTGCCCAGCCAGGATGACACAGAATTGAGGTTACAGGGTCAGGGTCTCCCAAGCCACTTTGCCGGAGCGCTCCCTTTCCATAGCGTCACTCTATGGAATTCTGCATGTCTAATGCCTACAGATTTTCTTTTTCAATTCCCTTTTGCACCATAATGTATTAAATACCAGGCTTTTCCACAGGGGAGAAATAATGGGCAATATCTGAACTTTTGCACCAGGGAGGCCACAACAGTGAAGGCCACACAACCAGTTTAGGAGATTTGTGGTTGTTTACACAGGGAGGGAGACATGTCTTCACTGCTCTGCAGAGCGAGGAGATTGACATCCTTCTGGTCCCTTGGGATGCAGAGGAGACAGGTAGATGCCAGGATCCACCTGCTTCCTCCCACTGATTACTTCTCCAATACTGTGTTTGCTTTTGTCTTTATTGTATATATTTTTAACTTAACATTTTTTCACCCTAATTCACCTGTTCCTGTTTCTGAAGTCACACTGAGCATCCCACTATGGCTTCTGAACTTGTCTCTCTCTTTGCTGCAATTTGCATATCAATGGCTCACTCTAACAGTTATTTTTCATGTTCTTCAGCTGTTCCCAAAGGCAGATGATCACTGTGGACTGTCCTCCAACTATCTTTTAAGCATTGCTAATCAAACAGTTGGTGGGTCAGTCATAACCTCATGGTATTGTTACTTGTTTCTGGATTTTTTCTTGTTGGAAACTTTCCTATTCTTCACTTCTAAACACAAACTTTAATCCCTCTTAGCTTTAGTAAAAAAAATAAAAATTGTTGATTTCAGCAGAGAGCCTGGGATCCCTCTGTAGCCAGAGAGCAGAGAGGCATCTTCAAATGATAATTTGTCCCATCCTCTCTCCTGTGACTCTGTAGAGAGATTAAATTCCTGACTTAGATTAGATACCTATCTTCAGATAACTACAAGGTGCGATAAATTCCATCTCAACTCATCAAGTAACATTCACACAGTAAAAAAATACCTTATTTTAAATGGTCTCATTTACTCTCTAGACTTTGGTAAACCTGTATAATTTTACATGTCATGCTCAGAACAATGAACATGTTAGCAACCTCACTTTTACAAATCTATTAGTAAAATATCAACTTGTGTAGAACTAGAAAGATGCATAATAAATGTTATAAGAACAGCTTTAGGCACTGCATATTAATAGCTGTGGTAGGATTGACTTGCAGAGCCTTGGTTCTATGATCAGCAACAAGATAATTAGTAAAATTATCCCGCAAATTCATTATCTTGATTCCTTCCACTTGTGCATTTTATTCATTACATATCAAAATGAGGAGCCTTGCCTCCAGACAGATAATCAGAATATGTGAGACACAAAAGGTCTGAACTTGCTTTAAATATGCTTTGGTAGGTGTGACCTTAAATATTCTCCATTACAGCAAGGAATTTACAGTCATTATTCCAAACAGAAGAAACACTGTAATTTTGCAGAGAAGTGCAGTTGTGCATTTTATAGGTTTTCTCACACCTTAATTCTATTTTGAGATAAATGGCATAAGGAATGTAGCAATTTCTTTCTGGCTTAGTCTGAGTTAACCTGCAGAGCTGTGTCCTCCCACTACTCAGATCCTTGAACTATCTGAGCTATACTGGGACTCCCTTCAACCCATGCCTCCATGGAATTTGAGGCTGAAACTGGGGTGCAGGAAAGTTGTGTGGACTGATTTATGCAGGTCTGTTGTCCGGCTGTACAGACAGGACACAGCCAGACATGTGAGATCAAAAGTACCTCTTGGCCACCAGCAGTTTTCATAGAGTCAGATGGACCAACAGTGCTCTCTTACACAAAACATTTAATTTTTCAGATCTTTGCAACATGTTTCACATTTTAAATCTGCCAGGAGGTTCCTGCATCCCTCCGGCCGGAACTAATGCAAAGCATTCAGCTGTCAGTGCTGTGTCTGTTTGCAAGGGGTGCTCAAACTGGGTGTCTCTGACACTGAACTCGAGGCTGGGTGCCTGCTCTTTCAAGGCTCTTATGGGAGTCAGCGAGCAGGCAGCAGCATGAAGGTGATTCACAGCAGGAGCCTGACTTGTTGCACACCAGAAGAACAGTGCACTGCTTGGCTGGACTGACACTGCAGCCATCTGGATACAGAAACAGCAACAAAGCAGTGGAGAAATGAGTGGATGTGACCTGGAGAAGAATGGCTGGGGTGGCTGGGTGCATGATCAGCTACCTTTTCCCTTTTGCCTCTGCTGGCTTCAGCACTTGATTCCCCTCACCTTGTCTCACCATAACTAGGTACATCTTGCTGGCCACAAATCCTGCATTGTTCCTATGGTGTACTCTGCCCACCAATATGATGGCTCTCAGCCAAAATACAGGCTCTCGAACAGAAAGAACAAGATGCAATCATGGATCAGCACATTTTTGCATGTGTTGAGCTTGCTTGTACTCACATACGCTATTTTGCCGGCATGACTGTGGAATTACCTTTTGCCAAGTGAAGTATGTGAGAAAGGACACTGAAACCAAAGACCTCAGGTCCGTGTGCTGTAAAACCCCTCCACCTGCCCGTCCAAACTGTGTGGGTTTTGCTGGCAATGAGGGGCAGAGAGAGGGGTAAAAAACCAGACTCCTGTTGGTTTGGTTTCTTTTAAGTAAGAACTCATCAAAATGACAAAAATCCAACCCAAACTAAACCAAAATAAGAACAAGAAAGAAGAAAAAAAATTCTTGAAAGCATAGATGACAAGATATGGAAAGGTACACACACCACAGAAAAAATAACTGATAAGGAACATCTTTAACAGAGGGGAATGTTTGATGCCTATGTATAATTTATTAATTCCTTATGGCTGTTTTTTACTGTGTAATGCTTTATACTTCGCGTGCTAAGAAAACAAGGAAACAAAGTTAATGTCTGTCCATGAAAAGGTTGATAGCTAAAGATTATCAGGACCTGAATAGATCAAGGAAAACAAAAGGTTCAGGGCCATATTTTTTTTTCTCTTCCTCTCCAGAGGGGTCTAGGTTTGGGTAGTGGAAAATCCCAGACAAGAGAAAAAAGACACCAGATATTATCCTGAGTCTTAAAAAAAATCACAGAGCCTAAAAGACTCCTGTGAGACTCCAAGGGCCCAGAGACAAAGGCAGCTTGTTTAGGAGAAGAGAGCCTGGGGGCAGCTCTCTGAGCAGAGAGACACCAGGGAGGATGAAAGATGTTGCTGCCTGGGAGAGAAGGGAGAGGGAAAGCCAGGCTGAGCCTCGAAGGCAGGGTGGAAATGTCATCTTCAGATGCAAGGGAGCTGAGGAGTGACAGCAAAAAACGATGGGGAAATTTAGATGAGGAAAAGCTTGCAGCTCTTTCATTGCTTTGTCTAGAGATACATGCTGCTTCTCCAGCTAACAGAAAAAAGCCCTAGTCACCTATTTTCTGGAAAGACTGCAGAACCTGCAGTGGTCACAGGCCTGGACAATGTGATGTATACAGCAAATGTGAGTAGCCTGCTTAGGTTAAGGGAAGCCTGCCCTCCTGTCATCCCTGTGTAGTGGGCCCACAGATAGCAGAATGAAGACAGCCCATCTGCTTGGGAAAAGTCTGAAGTGCCTGAAATGAAAAATTGAGCTCATGCTCCCGTTTCCAGGAAAAAAATTTCTTCAAGCATCGCTTTCTTTCTTATACTGTGAGGCTACTGCAGCTTCGAGCTTCCCCATCTGATGAACACAAGAAAGAACCAGCTGCTGTGGCAGCAACTGTATTTAGCAGTCTATTCTGCTATTGATGCATATGTACCTGGTACCTATTGACTATAATGAGAATTATTCTGACAAACCACAAGGAGAATAGGCCTTTTAGGATTCAGTTCATATTAGTGAAATGTCTAAGGAAAATTACCCTCTTTTTGTCCACACTAAATTATTCCAGCTTTTCATTAATACTCATTAAGTTTTTAAGGGTTGGCATTTTTAGCAAAAAATAGTTTTCAGCGACAGAAAAAAGCCAGCCAGACAAATGAAGAAAATGTTTACTCAATTTAATAGGCATAATTTTCTCTTTTGGTGTTCAACTCAACACCAGGATCTGAAGTCAACAAAGGTTGGATCAGGGTCTACAATTTTTTTAATTGGGCTCTTCTTTTTTACACTGGAGTATGTTGAAAATGCAGCGCTATAATGAACCATTACTTATGCGTACATGCAATACCAGGAAAATTAATAATGTCTTGAATTTGCTTGGTATTTATTCTGCATTCATGAGTAAATAACAAATAAATTGATAATATTAATGAAAAAATCCCTTGGAAAACCCACACAGCTGGAGAGAAACTTTTTTGCTGCGTGAAGTCCACTTTCTCTCCCACCAAGCTATTGTCATTGCTCTGAATAACTTTTCTTCCGCTCAAGTGTAAAGTGACAGGCTTGCAATTTCTATATAAAATTGCATGGTTTTTTACTGAAGTTTATATGTAAACCCTTTTACGTCTCTGTGGCTGTAAATACAGTCAATATTCTTGCAAAAATATTTTTAATTAAATAAATTCTGTTGGCAAAAATTAGATTTTCAGAAATTGTCAGAAATGTGCTGGTTTATCACCACCTCCATTATAATCTGTGCAGTGGTATTAGTTGGAGGACTGATCAGAATCCCAACATTTAACGCAACATTAATAATTTGTGCATAACATAATTGCATTGCTTCCAAGTACCTCACTGTTGAAACACACCTGATAGCATTTTACTTCCTAAGAAACTAAATCCAAAATAACTCTAAGAACAACACAATGTACTGTACACAGTGAATGGCATTTAGCTCCAATCATAAAGGACAGATACTATGGCATTTTCGTTGGAGAAACTTGATCATTATTCAGCCAGTCTCTCTTAAAGTATCCTATTAAGAGCACCACAGACAAGTGGCTGGGTATGTTCTTGAATTTCCTTCAAAAACAAATTTTACCTTTCACATTTTCAAAAAAAACCCCTGCCCCAGTATGTCCCAAGAGCAGCAAACTACCATGGCAAAAAGATGCCAAAATATACAGAATTAAAAATGCTGGAGATTTTCAATCTTTTTTTTTTTTTTTTGCAGTGTGGCTAGTACTGTATTCTCTGAAGTCTTTGAGTTTTTGCACAAGGCAGGATGAAGCCCAGTGTGCTGTAGAGAAAATTAGACTTCCTCTCTCCTAACAGTGACAGGCTCACATACCTGAATGCTGGCACACAACTGTGTGTATCAGTAAATCACTGACACCAGCATGGTTTTGACTGGGGCCAGCTCTTCCAGAGAAAATCCTTGCATGGCCAGGTCTCTCCCACAGGCACCATGGGTGAAGCTACTCTGCTTCATGGCTGTAGGAGAGTTTAGCTCTTTGGGCATGAGCCATGCAACCCTAGATGGCCTCAGGCCAAGAGAACAGTTATTAGTTCATTTTGCTTACTACTATAAACATGGCAATGGAATGTTCTTGAAAACGATTTAATTTCCTTTTATTAGAATCCTCTTTTCTCCCACAATTTCCTTAAAGTCTTTCTGCCAAGTGAAGCTAACTGCTAACTCATGTTTTGCTCCTAAATATCATTGAATAAGATTAACAAAAGCGCATTTGTCTCAGCTCCTGGCTGAGGAAAGCTGCCTCTTCTCATATGTAAACAGAGAGCTCATCCATCCTAAGTCAGATCAAAATATGACAGTTGTGGAAGAGTTTCCACTGACCATTTTCAGTTGTGGAAAATCAGGCACCACAGAGAATTTCCTAGATATAAGAGAATGTCTACTGAAAATATTTGTGTAGGAGACAGGAAAAGGTGCATGTCTGAACTACATGTGTAATGTTGGCCACTGAAACGCACATCTTTTTCTAGTGCAGGTTTTCAAAGACACAGCTTACAGTGGGGATGGCAGCAGGTCTGTCCTTCCTTTACAGCCATCCCAGAAAACATGGTGAAGAAAATGGGACCATTAACTTGAGTGGAAAATGTATCATATAACAGCATCTACTTGCATTCTCTGATCAGTTTGGTTCCTTAGCACCTATTTAGTCAAGGAGGAAAATACTGTCACCATAGGGTATAATGAAGGATGCTGCCATGATCTGAAGTTACACCTCCTTGGTGGCTTCAATTCTTTTTGATTGAATTTTACCAAGGCGGTAGGAAGTAGGTTGTTCCCTAAAGGTGGCAGCTGAAGGCATCAAAACCCAGGCTCACAGTAGTGTGGATACCTGCTATTGCCCAAATTTTATTCTTATTTCCTTAGGACTGGTATCACAGATCCTTTCTGGTATTATTATTGTATTAATTCCATTGGCCTCAGAGGAGCAGTAGCAGGGATTTACAAAATGAGGATCTATCTGGCCCTTTGCCATTAATAACAAGGAATCATTTCTCTGTATTGGAACAAGATTGTGATTGTGCCTTTTTTCCAGCTTTGTAAAACACACTCTACACAGAGGGAAAAATTAGTAAGTATTTTACTGTATTATATTTGCATAGCAGAGAGGCTGGATAATTCATTCTGGATTCTCTCTTGCTTTATCAAATAACAGGGTGTTTGCACTCACTACAAAACAGCAATTTTGAAAACTAATTCCACCACATTAGCACTATGGTGTTTCATTGGGTCTCTCAGACTGACCTGCGTTTCCCTAACACAAACCCTCTGCACACCAGCTATTTGAGTTCTAAAAAGAAAACAGGTCTCTTTCCTCTGTACCACCCAATTCAATTCAAAACAGATCAGATTTTGCTGTAGTTGAAAATGTCAGTGCAACAGCACATGGGTGGCTAATGCCACAGAATTTGCCTCCACATCCTGCACTGCAAGACTGAAAGACAGATTACCTTTGAGTGCATTAGTTTTAAGTCTCAGTCCCATAGAAGAGTTTCTATCTTGATCTTCTATTTCCACTAAACCATTTATAATTTTTGCCTTTTTAAGGTGTTTTTTTATTGATACTGAGATTTATTGTGTTCAAGTATTAAATATACAGAATACTTCAAACCTCAGATTCCTCTGAGACTATTTGCAACAAAAACTGTGACAGCAGCAAAATCCAAGTATGACAATTTAGGGGTCAGCTGATGTACAACTGATTTATGTTTGGTTGATATTACCACTGTTAGTTTAGTATTTTAGTGCCATTTTACATGGTGTTTTGTACCTCAAACTCTGTATGTTAAGGACCAGGGAAGCGATTCTTACATGTCTGGGTTTAAAACATGCTGGTTGTGAAGGTTTATTGACAGTTGAAAACCACCATGTGGGAAATAAAAAGGATGTACCATTCATGGTGCCCAAACCAAGAGCAGCTGCTGTTCAGATGAGCTGACGTAAGTGATAGATCATTTGGAGAGGGACTCTGATGAGCTGAGAAAGTCCAAAAAGGGACAAAATCTGTGAAAGGTAAGCAACGTCTCCCTGGCATTTTGAATGGATAAAGAGGTAACAGCAGTAGACACACAGAGATAGTTGAAGGCACCAGACACAGATGGTGTGTACTAAAAGCTGCCATGGTGTGAGAAGTCAAGGGGATGGTGGTGTACACAGGTATGGCTCCTCTGTAGTCACTGCAGCTTACATGGACAAAGCTGAAATACTTTTAGCTCTGGTACTGCTGCTAATTTTGCTCTAGCAGCACAAGGTACCATCTGGAATGCTAATTCTCACTGAGCAGCTGGAGAAGCACCAGACAGAGCTCGCTGAAGCTCTATGGTGCTGCTGCCATCCACACCACCAGCTGTACCCAGGCTGGCAGGGGGAAAGCTGACAGGTACAGTGACTGCAGTAAGAAAAGATACTGTACAAATGAGCCGGATGAATGGTGTGGGAAGAAGGTCACTGTTAATAGGTGAGTATTGGAGGTTGGATTAAATGGCTTGAACTATGTCTTAATGTGTCTGGGGTTTAATGCCTTGGGTAAAATGAAAGATTTTTTAAACACTCTTGGGTATGTATGATTTTTCATTTATTCAAGTAAGAAAGACAAAAAGAGTAATACTGAAGAAATGTGATGAACAGCATACATCAGCCAAAATAATGCTTTAATTGCTCCGAAATTTAGGATACTAAAAGCAAAGCCATGCTGTGAAAGTTCTTCTGAAAGACTGCAATGAAAAAAAGTGATATTTTATGCATCTGATACATTTTTAATATGATTCTGACACCTTGGAGTACTTCTGTATTCAATGAGACTAATCAAGTGTCATCAAACTGGGGATGCTTCTAAGACTCCATACCTTCTCTCCCACACTGTCTCTCTTTTGCCTGAAGTTGGTGTGTTCCTCCTGAAACTCTTCAGGAGTTTCCCAGCCAGTTCAGTCACAACAGCCAATGTGACTTTCTCCATGAAGGTGCAGCCTTCTCACATCCTTCCCAAAGTTGCCCAGCAATTTCTTTCCAGCAGTGAGAATGTAATGAAACGCTTTGCTAGTACAGAGGCAGTTACTGCACTAATGCTGAGCAGCAAAGTGGATCTCATTCCACATGTAGGGTTTTCCCTCTGCTTTGGGAAGCAAGAGGAGTGATTAGAAATATATTGCTAATTACCATATTTGTGTTCTGTAATTCTTCACATGTCCAACTCCACCAGGAGCTTAACTGCAGCCAGTGGGATCTTATAGTCATTAACATTTACAAGGCAGCAGTTCACAGTTGTTGAACTAACAACCTACCTCTAAGAAACTGATTTTTTCTCTCCTTTAAGTATTGACACGTGTTCCACTGACTGTGATGCTTATTCACAGTGACAGTGTGTTTGGTAGGATTTCATGTTTTCACAGGACTTGTCTTGTGCAGACAGTTCATAATTTACCTCTGCTCTTGTTTTAATTCAATCAGGTGAGGGAGTGCAGCTGATCTCATGGCACATATGGCTGCTCAGGATTGAAAAAGGGCCTGGAATATTTGACGGGTCAATCCTTAATGCTTTCTGCTAAAGAATTAGCAAGACTGCTAATGAGCCAAGGGATCCCAAGTGGGGAAGGGAAAAAATACAGAATTAGATTCCGTTTTTCTTCCTTTTTTTTTTATTATTTTGCTCAAGTAAGAACTACAGTACTTTATATATTCTAATTAGATTCACAGGGTAGAGAGATTCAAGTAAATCACTCATCAAAGCCATCACAGTAAAAATGCCATGTTTTCATTAAGTGGATGTCCTGTAGCCATGAGGAGTCACATTTAGAAGGTTATTTGCAAAAGGGCATCTGTGGGTGTTCATTCCTAGACAGGAGGTTCATGGCACAAAGGAGGGTTGTCCTTCACTGGGACAGATGTTCACAGTTAGAGTTCCTGTCCTTTCACTGCCTCCCCAAATGCTTTTTCTACCTTCCCTAAAAGAAAATCAACTGCCCCCTAGCCCACATCCACACTGGTCCACGCCACTCCAAAGCAGGTGGCTTCTTTTGCGTTAACTGGCTGTGCTTGGTTTTTCTCCATTCCTTACTCTGCATTCGTGTTGCTCCATCAGCTTGCCTCTGTCTCCTCATCCTGCAGCCAAACACTGTTCACAGGCCAAACACTTCACAGGCCAAACACTCAAACTATGTCAGTCTCTCTCCAGTTCAATGACACTTCCATATCAACACAAAAAATCCAGGGAATTCACAAGGAACATCATCAATAATAAAAGCTCAGCTTGCCTGTGGGTCTCCTTTCAACAAAGCCACTGCAATTCGAGGAAATCGCAGCCAGGACTGTAAGAATAGCCAGATCAATCTCCAGCCACTTATGTTACAAATCAAGAGCTGCCTGCACTTGACACACTCCCTTACTGCTTAAATCTATAGCAAATATACTCAGAAGGCATCCAATGTTTGTTGCAACAGTTAACTTAGTGGAGAGGCAGGACTCTTGTTGCTCCCATTTTTTGAAGGTACTTCAGCAAAATAAATGTTTACTCCAAATTCCACCATTCGTAACAAAATACACAGTTCCACACACTAATACAGTAAAATAGAAATAGTTAGAATTACTATCATAGAATGGCTTGGGTTGGAAGTGACCTTAAAAGACCTTCTAGTTCCAATGTCCTCTGACATGGGCAGGGACACCTTCCACTCAACCAGATTGCTCAGCGTTTCATTCTGCCTGCCTTGAACACTTACAGAAATGGGGCATCCACAGCTTCTCTGATTCTCTGGGCAACCTCTCCCAGGCCTCACTACCCTACAGTCAAGAATTTTTTTCCTAATATCTAATCTAAACCTACTCCCTTTTAGTTTGAATCTATTTCTCTTGTCCTACCACTACATGCTCTTGTAAAAAGTCCCTCTCCATCTTTCTTGTAGGCTCCCGTCAGGCACTGGAAGGCTGCAATTAGGTCATCCCTAAGCTGTCTTTTTTCTAGTCTGAACAACTCCAATTCACTCAGTGCTTCCTCATAGCAGAGGTGCTCCAGCCCTCTGATTCTCTTGATGGCCCTCCTCTGGACCTGCTTCAACAGGTCAATGTTTCTTCTGTGCCGGGGACCTTAGAACTGAACTAATCTTGCTTAGCAAGACTGTGTTTTAGCAAGGAAGTGAATAGGTTGGTTTTGGCTATGTCTCATGAACTCACACAGCAACTGCTCCATGCATGGTGGAACAATGGATATTTGCATAGTATTAACTTCTGTTTTCCACTTCAAAGTTCTCTATCATGTCCTTTAAGAACAATGCAAAAGCTTACAAGGAATTGCCTTTTACATCTACTAGCAAGTAATGAGGCTTTTGTCTCATGTTTCAACATTACATCTGTAACTTGGGTCTTAGTGGTGTTACTTACATTGGTCTCAGTGGAGTTATTTACATTGAAGGCTCTCTTACAAGTTTCTCTGTCCTTGATGTGCATGCCTGCAGCTGGACAGAGGAGTCACTGCACTTTGAAGAAGTTGATATAAATTAGGGCATGGGGTTATATGAGGTTCAGGATTCCTGCAGTGATTATGAACTCAGCAGGAGACCTCAAAACAGCTCCAATCTTGACAGCGTTACTGTCTTGTTAATCAACTTCCTTCAGGACTGGAAGCAGTTCTGGAGCTAGTTCTTGGTGGCTTTCTCTAGAAGCTGCAGTTTTGTGCAGAAGGATCTCTCAGTTTACAAAGTCTACAGAGCTTTGATACATTTGGCAAAACAACATCAAAAAAAGGCTAGACTTAGGTCATGGCACCCTGCATTGCACCAGACAGCAAGAAGACCATAAATTGTTGTCGTAGTTAGTGCAAAATAGGATTTGGTGATTTCAAAGCCATGCCTAAACTGATTTTGCAGCCCACGCCCAGATGTTGGCTCCAGCCATGGCCAGGTCTTGAAAACACAGGGTAACAAGATCTGTGCACAAACCACAACTTGCCTCTTCCCACCTGCTGAGGAAGGGAACACAGAGAAGCAGAAGGAGCAGATCTGGGCTACACATTCTACTACCCTTGGTCTTGACTGAGGAAACAATGCACATGCCATGCAAGTACCTGTTCCTTGGGAAAGCCATAACCTGACTTGTGCAAGGAACACACTACCTACAAAGAGAGGATGTTTTCTGCTTTGTGTTGTGCAAGAGACAGCTAAAACAGAGTGGAATGTTCCTTAAAAAGATTAATTTTAAGCATCTTCTTCATTTTGCTGATGCTTCATACAATAGGAGTGGTCTTTCCAATAATAAATACATTTCAGCATTTCAGCTATCTTTTCTGCAGAGAACACAAGTATTGCAGCTCCAGTGGCTTTTCCTTCTCTGCCTTTGGGCACCTGTATAGCAACTTCATATGTTTTGTCTGAAAAGAAGCTAAGCTGCATCTTTACTATGTGATTAGCACCTCCAACAAAAACAGGGAAATGGCATTCCTTATAAACAGTCTGTTTCAGAAAAGCAGAAAATCTGTGTTACAACGTCATGGTTCTGTTCGGGATTTAAAGAGGGCATGGAGAGGGCTGGAAAAGTCTGGATGCTAGTAATTTACAAAGTAAATATCAAAGGCAGATTATTACTGTTGCTGTTTTCACCAATTAGCAGTGACGACAACCACTTCTGATCTGGATTTTGTACTGCGAGAGTACCTAAGCACTGCTTTTGTACGACACAGAAGTTTCCTGACACAGAAAATCCAATTTTCAGTACAAAAGAGAGCAGATAGATGTATCTGATCTGACAGAGTACTACAAGGAACAAGTGGGCAAACATGTTCAAGCATGAGAAAGAGTGGTACAGCCCTGACCTCACCACTAGTTTCCACCATGCTTGGGAAAAGGAGGCCCTTAAGAGAGGATTGGAAGACAGCTATGGAGCTGACTGGGAAAGTCTTCAAGGCTCTTCCCAGATGTAATGGGAAGAATGGGAGAAATTGATTGACGTGAAACTTAGCAACATTTTGACAGGGGCTGGCATCACCAGGTAACCTAAAGTGGGATCTAATATGTTAGCATGGACTGGTAGACTTGAGGCCTTAAAATCAGAGACAAATAGCTGTGCTTGATGTGATAGAGAAGGAGATGACGGGGTGAGATGTAAAGACAAATGTCTCTGGGCAAGATGTCAAGCTAGGAAAAAAATCTGCACAGCAGCACAAATGGAGGTGGGTAACACTGCATTTGTCAAAAATAAGGAAAGGATGCTGCAGCAATCAAAGTGTGTAATGAAAATTTTGAACTGGAGACTTCTACCCTTGTGAATAAAGAGCTTCACCTAGAAATGCCATAGAGTAACAGCCTGCAAGATTTACGTGTAGTCCTTGACACAGACACAAGGGAAGTTAAGAATAGACAGAGATACCCAGGGTGCAGACCTGGAGGATGAGCAGATTGGAGAGGTTGCCCACCATCATGCTAGACCAAAGGATTTTGCAAGGAACATTCTCAGATTAAAAAAGAGAGCAGCAGCTGTGTTCACTGGTTTGGAGATGCACCTTACCATCTCTACTCATACAGTGCATTTTTCTTCTCAGCTGGGGTCCCTTGCATATCCATCTTCCTCTGTGTGGAAGAAATTGTGTCTCCTCTACATTTTTGCCTAATCGCCTGAGCCAAATTGCAGAACCTAAAGGAGGATGACCAGCTTCTCTGACTTCTCATGTTAAAAGCCTCGCATAAGAAAGGGGTGACTGTGCCTCACATCATTTAATGAATTAATGATATCTGCTACTAATCTGTGACAAACTAGCAGGACTGTAGCTAAGGCTTGTGGAATATGTGTTTCAGTCTTACAAAAGCCTATTTTGTAAATGTTAGCTGAGTAAAAACTGTGCCAGTGAAGTCATAAGCAATATATCATCACTACCCTTCAATAAACTCTTTGTGCCGTTTAAGAATTAAAAGCTGCATATTGAGGGAGAATGGAGAAATGCCTTTAGAAACAACAGAATTAATGCACTGCTAATCTCTAAGCCAAATATTTATAGCCCTGTAGTTTATAAAGCATCAGAAATATTTGGGAAGTTGATGGAAGTGGAAGTGCACACAGTAATAGGGGGGTTTTATCATTCCATCTACCTTGCTTTGTGTTTCAGTCACTATTAGATCAGATTTATTAGCATTGTGAATTACTGAATTATTGGTTTCTAAAAAGAACCAAAAACCCCCATGAGTTAAAATATACGGAATAGTTTTATTGTTTATAAATTTGTCTGCCACAGAAAATAATCAATATCAAAGTTGATTCAAGCCAAGACATGTCTGGATATGTATTAATTTACTCCATGAAAATAAACTAGAAATTACTACGATAAAAGAAATAATAATGAAATATGGAAATAACTATGGATTTTGCACATTGTTATTATATAATGGACATAATGAACATAATGACATTACATAATTAAATCCAGGTGGAAAATGACCTTCCTAGACCTCACTTCAAAATCAAGATTTTTGACAGTCATGATTAATGAAAACATGCTCTTTGCATGGTTTGTAAACCTGAAACATCATTGTACATTTCAGTTTATAATTTATCCCATTATCTGCTTCTCCATGCATGAAGGTCAGCTGTACTGGCATAAAGTAGCAGTGAAATCTACAGGCTCTGAAAGGTTGTTCTCACTGATTTTTCAATTATTTTTCATGAGGAAATAATTTTGCCTGCTTTTTCCTTGGAAAGATGACAATCTAAAAACGCAGTATTTTAAGAGCAGTAATGGCAATATTCTTCTTGTTCTCTTGAGTTTTTTTAGAGTAAACAAAATGGGACTGGAAAAAACATGTTTTTTAAGGATTCCTACCCGCAATATTTCTTCAATGCAGCTGTTATCTCCTGTTCCGCTGTCCTGTAAACAAAATGAGAAAATAGTTTGTTTATGTTTTTAAAAGAAATAACAAATAGGTCTGAGGACATGGTTGTCACATGAAATAGATTCCACTCTCTGTTACAGTTTCGAAATGAGGCCAAGTCTTTCCAGCGTCTGAAAAGTTGCACTGCTTTAAAATTCTCAAATTATTCCCCATCAGCACCTCAGGAAGATGCAATACTTGCAGTTTACATATGACTGCAATATATTTTATAAATTCACGGGATTTTGTTTACATCACTTCTGGGTGCAGCTCGTGCTGTTTTGGCTCTACTGTGTATGAGCAAGCAGAAGCAAAGCAGTTATTGCATGTAGAACAATCTGATATGTGCATTTATTTATATTAAATAAATAACATCTCTCCACATCCTTTGTGGAGGAAAGACTTTGCAGTGACACTACCTATGTGAAGCCTGACAATGCAGAGAGTAGAGGCACCTATGCTGCTGTTGAGGGGAGACCTGCAGAGACTGTAGCACAGGCAGCAACACTGAGCTTGGGCACAGCAGACCTGAGAAGCTACAGTTTCCTAAAGAGCCAAACTTAAACCCCTCTGTACACTGTGTGACTGAGGGTGCAGAGGAATTGGGCTCTCCCAAATAGTATAACTCACTCCAGAGTTGTTCTGGAGAGGGGAACTCAGAGATCTGGCAGAGCAGCTATCCTTTCACAGGAACCATCCAGCGGGCACCTCATCTACATTCTCAGATTGGTTGCTCATTAGGCCCCAAACTTTTGCCAGCAAGTCAAGGCAATGTGAAACACCAGCCTTTCACACTCAGGCCCCAACCTCCCTCCTGCCTGCCCTCTGCCCCCAGTTTGCTTGTGCTGCCCGACACAACTGGGAAGAGAGGGCACACTGTGGATGGAGGTACTGATGCTGAGGGGGTGTCTATCTCCTGCAGCTCTATACAAGATACAGGTGGCTGCTGCATCCAGCAAGTTTTCCAGAGGTTTGCTTCACCACATTAAGCTCCCTGACAATTCCCCGAAGAAAGCTTCCTTCCTTTTGCAGAACAGAACTAACTTAGGAAGCAGGGGACTGGGGCTTGAGGTCTTCCCATGTGGGAAGAAGGGATAGAAAAAACCCCAATCTCATTAGTTATTGCTCCCAAAGAATGAGCAGACAGGTGAGCTTGGTCTTCTCATTTTCAAAAAAACACCTGGGCCTTCTGAATTTTCAGATGCCTACCTGGAGATATATCAGAGCAATCTGATTTTCCAAACTGCTGAGTTCTCATCTGGAAATCAGACTTTTCTACTGCATATGTTTTCATACACCCAAAAAGTCACCAGGGACTTTCAAAAATGGATACCTCTGTGCCTACCAGAGCCAAATGATGCCACTGGTCAGTTTGTGCAAATCCTGCTCCTGGACACCTTCACTACCACTCCCCAGCCTGAGCTGAGGGACGGAGGAGGTCTGGGTCCACAGCTGCTTGCAGCCCACCAGCTGTAACCAAGGCCAGGAGAACAACAGCCATGCATATGCATGGGAACAATTTATGCTTTGTAATATTTTTGTGGCTGTTACTTCGCACTGATTCACCAAAAATCATGAGCACTTTATTGTCTGCACTCCTGCTAAATCTTTGCTGAACGTGGTCCTTGATTGTTTAACAAATGAACCACTTTAACTCTTTTTTTGGTGCAACACAAGCTTTACGGTTCACCACGAATTACAGTGCTGATTTCAAAGGCAGGAACTAAGCATGCAATAAAGTCAGCCTTTGGAGAATTACTCATATCTGATGTATGGATGCTGAAGAGAAGCTGCAGCCCTGAGCCCTGTTCCAACCTCAGTCCTGTCCCTGAGGAGCCGCACAGCCCCACATGCGACCTTCCTGCCACTGGAGCAGGTGGACAAATGTTCATGTTGCCAGTAAACAGAACAATATGGAAAGAAACACAAAGATCTCTGGATATTTAATAATTTAAAAATTTGTATTAGATAACTGCTATTCTATCTTCTCTTTTTTCCCTTTTCTTCCCCAAATCCCAGCCTATTCATTTGTTATCCCACTAACAGCAATGGCGAGTATAAAGCCCTCCTCATGAATACCTTGTTTACAGAGAAACAAATTTACTGCCCGGCCTTAAGTTCTCTGTTCTAGTCCACTGCCATCTTACAGAAGGAGGGATTAGATGATGTACCATCTTATGCTATATACAATGCATTGAATATATGATAAAGTGGTGATCTCTATTTTAGTGTGAGGACAAAACTACTCAAGGTAAATTTGGCAGCATGCTATTTCAGGCTAGGTTTATAGACAAGCTTCTGTTACAAAATTAAATAACTCTCCTAGAAGTGTAATTAAATAAGTCTTCAGATACTCATCAGCAAGAAATTTTGCTTTCTATTGCTGCAGAACTAAAACTTTAGTATTCTTCCTAGACTATAATCTCACTGGGCAGGAAGTAAAAAACTTTTCACAGCTGTCCCTCAATACCATCATACAGCCTTTCAAAAGATGAAACATGAGCTGGAAACACAAAACCAAAGACAAGATATGCAAAGCTGAAATAATATTTAGGAAAAAACCCCTAAATGTCTATATTTTCTTCTTTGTTCTTCATCTTTTGAGTACCAAATATAATTTTTTTAATCTATTTTTGCTTTGAATACTTGTAAGGATCTTAACATTACTGTTGCTACCAAACTTTCTAGAAAAAGGGTGAGGCAGTTAAGAGACTGTGCTCTGCACACACCAAGCCATGCCAATTTCATATAGCCTGGGGCCATTGTTGGCTTTTTCTTGGTCATGATATCATCTGACATAATGCAGAATGTTATTGTGGGACCTAAGATATGAGTGAAAAGTGTCTTCAGATGTTGGCATGGAAAAAACTCTCCATTCTCACTATAAAAGCTCCTCTCCACTACACCTCTACTGATATATATATATATATATGGCCAGACTTCACGAACAAGACTTGGGCAAGGCTCTCCCCACATGGGTGTGCCCTTCCAGCCTGTGCAGTGGATTTTTTTTTTAGGTGAGGCACAGCGTGCGCAGAACTGGCCTAAGGTCCATTTGCCACAGCCGAGCGAGCTTGGACAGGACAGTGAAGTCCTGGGGGACTCTCCAGCCCCCGGTACTAACCAAGGCTGACCCTGCTGAGCATCTGAGATCTGACGGGATTGCATGACAGGGGGGCATTTAACTGCGAGGAGATGGTCCCTACTGAGACTTGAACTCACGACCTGGGGATTCAGAGTCTGGAGTGCTCTCCATTACACCACAGGACCGCCCCAGTACCTCTACTCATATTACAGAGGAAAACACACTGCCCAGGAATCTGGCAACCTGAATTAAACTTTGTGGCCATAGTTTAATTAAAAAAAAAAAAAAAAGCCGAAACAACGGCCGGTAAATGTTTCTTGAAATGTGAATTAGAAGAAGAGATTGCATTAACTGCAAGGAACAAACAGCACCAAGCACTTGATGAGCTGTTAACTTTGGTGGGCTTGCCTGACCTGAACGCTGTTGCCTCAGTGCTGGTGTGTGACACGGCACCTGCGCAAGGCTGACGCGGGCAGTGCAGGCAGGCTGTGCAAGGCAGTCCTTCCATCCTCTCAACAGCCACAGTGTAATAAACATTTCAATTATTTTTAAAAAAATAATATTAAAACAAGATAAAGATTTTGAGGCCACTGTTGCCAACTAAGCCAAGGAGCTGCTCCCCTGTATTTATTCTGACAGTGATGAACCCAAGCTCATTTCTCTCCTTTTGTGTTTTGTGATCTGTCAGAACAAACTTGCCTCAGTGAACCTCCAGTGGACCATCAGCGGAATACTGGCAAGTCTTGGGGAGCTTTTGGGGAAGTGAGCTCCAGTCTCATCCACCTTCAGTGCTGTGCCCATCACCTTCGTCCCTCAGCCAGTGTGGCCTGCAGAACACCAAACATCTGCACACACGGGCGGCTGGCACACAAGCTGGGTGTGAGGAGCTGCCAACGAGGATGACAGCAGTGGCTGCTGAAGAAATAGCCGGGAGCATCGTGCTGCTGATAACTCGAGCA
>JAOXXN010000001.1:30745911-30758592 GCA_026770055.1 Myrmophylax atrothorax | reverse complement strand
AGAAAAAGTCTACAAAATACATTGGTGGCAGATGAGAAATTTCTTCAAAAATCAAAAAGATAGCTAAAATTGGGATCTCATGGTCCAGATGATCAGCACCACTTTGTGCACAAAAAATCAGTATGAAACTGTAGAAGTAGATGTAAGGAAATACTTTTTCTGCACACTGATACTTGCTTTACTGTCAGCTGGACTTGCAAGGCATGGAGGATGGCTTTGCAAAGTGGAATGAAAATAAGATCAAACATTCCCACCTCCTATCACAATCAACAAACGAATCTGTATGTCATCTTTTACACGCTTTCATGAAAAGTTAACTGAGCAACAAGTGCACTCCCCCAGCAAGGCAAATCAAATCTTTGACTTGTTTCGCCCTTAAGGTTGGATATCACTGCTGCTGAGCAGATCTACTACAGGAAGAGTGGAAGGGGGAAAGTGAAATGATGGTTTGTGCTCAATAAAGGTCTAAAATCTAATGTTTTATACAAAAGCAGGGTGTCTCCTGAGACAAACCATAAAAATTTAACTATCATAATAGTGTCTAATTTACCAAAATATTTTGACATTTTTCCAGAGATAGTCTGTTTTCTGGTGTTTGCACACCTTTGACTCTAGAGTACAGGCATGTGTAAGCACTGAAGAAGGCAAGACAGCAAATAATTATTTACTGATTAAGGAGTGGATGGGCTTGAGGTTTGGAACATCAACATTCCTATTTCACTCTCATCCTTCCAGAGGAGGAAGGAGAAGACATGAAATAGAACATTTTCAACTTAAACACACTCCTCATTCATGGCATTAATGCCACGGATTTCTCTTCTTTGCTCTTCTGACTCACTGCTGTCTCCTGGTATGCCCAGGTCAGACATGCTGAACTCACACGTACTTTGCTGAGGTGGTAAAGGTTACACAACTCAAATTGTTTTCCACTTCTAAGAGAAATGAATCCAAACTCAGCTAATTTGTATACAGCTGCAATATAAACATGGCTGGTTAGAATCCTTTATATAGTATAAGCCTTTGTACTCCATACTTCATGGAAGTTAATAAGTAGGTGTCAAACTCTGAATTAAAATTCCCTGAAGAGGACACAGCACAAAGGACAATAAAAATGATTTTTAAATAATCATAGGGATAAATAGCATCCACTTCTGACAAATGTAAGTGCTGGCATAAAATGTTATTAGGCTACAGAGATTTTCTTTTGTTCAGGAAGTATGTTTTATTCTCCAGCAGTGTCATTCATCATCCTAATGAGCCCTCAAAATGTAAATTAAATAGCAAAGACTGATTCATTCAAAAACATCTTTGTGCTGTGTGTTAAACCTTTTCTCTACTTTTATCCTTATATATTGGTTCATTCTTTCATTGCAAAATAACCCCTCAGCCCTTGTATACTTTAATGGCCAAGTTCAAGCAAAGCATATTTTCAGTAAGCACTGTTTATTCATTGCTGCTTTGGTACAGTAATTAAAAAAAAAACAACGAAACCAAACCACAACACCTCATTTAAAAATGTTGTGCCCCTGAAATTATATTTGATCTGGAAAATCTTGGAAACCTGTGCATGCATGTGCTTTTTGTTTTATTCAGTGCCACTTAGTACAGGGAAATCCTCAATGGAAAAGGATTAGTAGAAATTTCAGGCAGCTCTAATTTACTGAACTGAGTACATTAACAATTAAGCAAACATTGTAGTTTTGGTAATAGCAGAAAAAAAAAAGAATCCAGGGTCATGAGCTAAATTAGTTCAGACTTCTTGTTATCTGTTAATAAGGACATTACACATTCTTACCTGGAATGCAGAAAAGAGGTTTCATACTTGACCTGAATTTATGCATGAGCACACACTCAACAACATGAGCAACAAGGAACAGGGCTTCTCTGGAGCCAATCCAAACAAAAATGTAACAGGAATGGGAAAAAACACAGCAGAAGTATGTCTGGTTTTGGTATGATTAGTCTTCAGTTATCTTGTTCTCTGCCTCTTCCCTTCTCTTTCCCTTTCTCTAAATGCTTCTGTAAATCACCTTCAACTTATTTTGGGTGTATATATGTTTCTGTGTGTACAAAATGAAGATGAAAATATTATAATAAAGAGAGCAAAGTTTACCTGATGACAAGGAGGCTGTTATTAAACTGCATATGGAAGATTTAAAAGCCAAAATCTTCAGAATAAATTACATAAAATCTCAGCATAATGTGACATTATGCTTTTATGGGGTCGAAATGTTGGAGTGAGACACCAGGGGTTACAATGAAACCATCCATCTGTGAAAGAGGTAAGTACATGTATGGTGTCTCACTGCCAGGGATCCAAAAAATGACGCTAGACTAATACTCCTTTTATTGCAAACTCAGGGAGAGATGAATGATGCATTGGTGTAATTGAGTTAAGAGAGCTTAGAGACAGGGTTAAGTGTTACAACTCTTAGCTAGAATAGCTTTGATGACAGGTGACCTTTTGAAGGGTTTCTTCTAAAAAACTTAAAATTGTGATTTATGAAAGTTCAGTGAAGGCTCCATACTGCAACTGTTAAAGAGACCATACATGTAATTAGGTTAAACTCCAGTAAGCAGAAAGAAGAATAAAAAAAGATCAGGATTATGGTATGAAATATTATCACTTAAGAAAATTAAGCGTCATGAACCCTAGCTGAAAAAACTTAATAAACCATCTATCATTTATCTTTGAGTGCTGATTCAGAAATCAGACTGGCATTCACAACTGCAGTGATTGATTAAAATAAATGCATACAGAATAGTAGTTTATAAATGAAGACAGTAATTTACAAATTAAGTAAAGACTATGCATGCAGAATAAGTTGCTGAAGCCGAAAATACATTTGAAGATACTTCAAATATACTCAGCTTGTAGGAAAGAGTTGCATCAACTAATCTTCAAACACAGAGGAGCTACTAGATAAAAAGCCTGCCTTTCACATCCTTGTGAAATGCAACATGCAACTCAGCCAGGTAAACTACTTCTATTTTTACTAACCATCCTTTTCATGAACACTGATGTGTTTAAGTACCTCTTTTTACCTATATTTTTTACACTACAGTCAAAACACAGATCCTTGGATCTTGTATACTGCTGCAAATTAGAGTCTTTCCAGTCAGCTGTCCAAAACCAAAGCACAAAGGAACAGACTCCAGAAAAATCTTCCTGTTAGATGTTAGGACACCCAAGAAGCTAGAAAAGAGAAAATAAAACATTTTTATTCTGACTCTCTGAGAACCATAAAACAGTGCATTTAATTATGGTATTAAAAGAATACTGTAGATTCACTATTTTAAAGCTCATCCACAATACCACAATTTTAATGGCATAGTTAGAAAGAAACTGGGTGTTGCAGGTTTTTTGTTTGTTTCTTTTTGGTTTTTTGAGTGTGGCACTTTTTGGGGTTGGTTGGTTTGTTTTTAATCAGTGTTCACGTGATTTTTAAAATCTAACATAAATAGCAACAAATAAAAAGTTAATGGAACTGGTCTGCCCTTGAGTCTTCTCCCAGAGATCCTGGCTTTCTTCAGTATCACTGAAGCCTCAGTGCTTCCTGCAGTGCATGGAGACTCTGCCTGAAGTTTAGCCATTGGTGCTGTACAGAATTTACAATCGCTGCTCCTCCTTGGCAAATGCAGCCATTCAAAACATAACCCAAAATAAATGCTGTCATTTGGGACCCAGGTATGGTCCTGACAAAGAGTCGACTGTTATGCAGGATTCATTTGCAGACAAGGATGACAACGTTGACAACAGTGATGGAGGTGAAATACATCAAAACGCAGAGGAAGTAGCAGAATTAAGCTCATCTGTGGAAAATGTTCTTGTCTCTCCTGAGCACATGCATCCTGTTCCATGGCTGGTTTCATTTGCTGCTGTTTGCTACGTGGGACTTATCTGTAAGTCTGATTCTGCAGTATTACCTATGGCTCCTCTACTCACTTGAGGGTTTTCTCCTTTGTACAGACTCCAAAAATTACTTCTACAGAGGGAACTGGGCAGAAAAGAGAAAGAGGGAGAAGAAAAAATCCTTATATAGTACAGTTTGGCAGCTTTTGGGTGTGCCAGAAGTCACAAATCTCCTCCTAATATCTTTGTAGAGCATAAAGGAATTAGAAGCAAAACCCATCAAGAATGGGTGAAATGTGAATGCTGAAGAAGAAATAGATTTTGAGAATGCAGAAGGATGCAAATGGACATGTAATATGTCAGACCCTTTTCTCCTTACTGTACTTGACACTGTACTCTCCTCATTTTTCCATCCTATGCTTGCATTTTTTTGAAACAAAATGGGTGCTCACAGAATTAAAAACAGGGATTCTGCTTCAGAATACATGCATGTAGTTAATTCAGTGATAAATTATGTGTGATAATATAGTCCTTGAAATAATTTTAATATGCTTTCTGTCTATACATGCCATTTTCACTGTATCTACACTTTATCAGAGATTTTCCATAGATTGAGTAATTGTATAAGCACATATATGCACGGTCATGCTTGTAAGATATTGCAAATATGTATCGAATGGTTCTTAGTTCAGCCAAAAATATATGCTGCATTATTTGAGAAATAGTTCATGACCATATAATGAAACATCAAATCACAATGCATGGGAAGGAAATTAAGATTGTCATTAAGATTGCCATTGCCAAAATTGAACTATTGTTTTAGTTCTGAGAGATTCCTTTTCAAGTAATTTTGTTCAAACCAGAGAAGAAAGTAAGCAGAAGGCAAGAAGCAGGTTCTGTCCCCACCAAACTTTGCCATTAAAATAGATGCAGGGAACACCATCCGTTGAAAGGAACAATACATACCAGAGAACTGAGTGGACTGGGGACTGGCTTGGATTTGTCAGCTTTTCTAGAGTTTACTTTCAATAAATAAACATCTCCAGTGGATGATGGAGGCTAGATGAGTTCCTTAGAGATCCTGAATAAGGAAAGAAGGGTGACCCTGTAGGTCATTTCAGCAGAGATGCTCCACTATCCATGGTGACAGAGACAAGAGCAAAACCTGAGATTAGCTCAGTTGGTTAAAACTTGGTTGTAATAATGCCAAGGTCATGAGTTCAATCCCCTGTATGGGGCATTGATTTAAGAGTTGGACTCGATGGTCCTTGTGGGTCCCTTCCAACTCAGAATAGTCTGTGATTCTGAGATGCAGTGTCCTTGATGGAGCAGGGCATTCAGCTCACTGGGGACAAGGCTGTAGAAGAGGACAGGAACAGGCTTCTCAGTGACTTTGAGGAAGAAAAGGAGAAATGTAAATTTGATCTTGTAGACAAGAAATGGGCTGATTTTGCCAGGTGGAAGGTGCTCTTTGTGAGGGATGTTCACAAGAGCAGAATGAGACCTTGTCATGAGCCAGAAGAGAAACACCAACCCAAGAAACTGGACCACTATAAAGCATGGATCAAAGAGAAGCAGTGCCTGCGCTTGCTCTCAGGTGCACAGGATGAGAGGAAGGGAAGAGTCAGGTCTGTGCTGCAACACCTCCAGCTGAAGCACATCAGAAACCTCATTTTTTATCCTGGCTGATTTCCCCTGCCTGACAGACTGCCCAGGTTTTTGCAAACTAGTTACAGGATTCAATA
Source organism: Myrmophylax atrothorax (assembly GCA_026770055.1). Lineage (NCBI taxonomy): Eukaryota > Metazoa > Chordata > Aves > Passeriformes > Thamnophilidae > Myrmophylax > Myrmophylax atrothorax. The sequence goes on along the minus strand of JAOXXN010000001.1, from coordinate 30,752,994 downwards.
AAAACCACAGTTTTGCCACAGAGCCATAAGCAAACTGAGTCTCTAATATCTCCACCTCTGTTGAGTGGCAGGTCAAATTCATTTGAGCAAATTGATTTTCTTCTTGACATGAGAGTACATGTGGCAGAATCTGGCCCTTTTTAACATAACACTGATAAAAGCAGAGGCACTTCTAACTTTGGCTGTGACCCAGTCCTACAGTCATGCTTATACCTTCATGCATTTCATTAAAGGTGACTCATGGAATCACTTAGTGTATTTGACTCTTTAAATACCTTGACAGAGAGGTAGGTAAATTATGAGTTGTTTTCTGTATAAGTAAGAGCCATATTTGAGTATACACATCCATTTGTATTCAATTCATGTGAATGCAATTAAGAGTAATTGTTTTAACAAATTTAATTATATGACTCTTGTACTAATATTTTGCATGAAAAACAGGCAAGAGAATAAACAAAATGGTATGAAGTAGCCTAATGCCCGAAGGCTTTGAAAAACAATCTGTGCTGGGGCTTTTAAAAATACAGGCAGTATTTTTGATAAAATTATGTGCTAGTTCAAGGGCCTCTTTTCTTCTTCAGCACACACAGTCAAGTCTTCTGGAACTCATGACCACTCAAAGGCTTTAATGAAAGTTGAGCACATTAGTCAGAATAACCTAATCGCTCTGTCTTTGAAGATAAACTCAGCTTTTCTTGCTCATTCCCACATACACGGAAATGCAGAGACACTAGGAGTGTCATCATCATGTAAGACACTTGCTATTAAATCTATTCTCAATACAAGGCTGACCTGAGGTATGTTTCAGAAATCTTTCTCTTTGTCTGCTCTAATCCATCAGAATCCTTTCAGGTAAAACTACCACATTTATACATCAAAACTGTATTTTTTAAAGTAAAGCTGTCACTTTTAAGGCATGCATCTTTTCAGGAAAATGTCAGGGATGTTATTCTTGGGTGTCCTTCTGCCCAAGAGGCCAATGGAGCCTGAACAATGAAGCAAACAAGACAGCTAATCAATAGCAGTCACAGCACTATTTTTTATCCTCCAACATCTTCATTTTCAACTCGGTACACATCATTACAATAGGAAAACAGGATAGTCAATCTCCATTAGGTTCAAGCACTGCACGAAAGAATTAATTTGGCTGCCTAAAAAATGATGATACAACTGTATGCCCTTAAACCTTTTAAATTTATTTTAAATTTACAGAAAATACTTGGATAGGCAGATTGGCGAGATATGAAGGCAGGGGCATATTGACTTGTTTTTTTTCCTGCTGGCAACATGTATTTTTTACAGTGATGATTCCTCCAAGCATTGGAATACATCCTGTAATTTTTTTATTTTAGGCTTTGGTATAAAGCAATTTCACAAGTACCTGTGTAACTAATCAGATTGAAGGTTCACGATGCCTATTTCTCAGAAGTATGTCAGTGGCACTGAGTCTTGTTGCTAGCTCTAAAAAATATCCTTTAGATTTGGGATTTTCAAGGAGCCCAGGGATTTAGTTGTCCATAAGCCATTCAAGTATGAGTGATGAGGTCCAAACTCCCTTTGGCTATTTTGACAAATCCATTTCAAGTAACTACTCATTTTCACATTTAATTTGAGTTCAAAGCAGTCAAAGTTATGATTCCCTCCCTCCTCCACACTGACTGCTTTCAGTATCTGGCACTGAACACTGACCTTATGTCATTTGCACGTGTATGCATATATGCATATGAATACACATGTGAACACATACAGGCAAACTGCTGAAATGGGCTGGCATATGGCAGGAACCCTTGCTGGTGCTTCAAACACATACGCTGGCACTTGCCACAGAGGGAACAGGGTAGAAATGAAAAGCATGCCGAGACTTCTAACTCTTCCTCCCTGTGTGTCTGTTAACATCCCTTTACTTCCTACAATTAACAGAGAATGTGTACACAGCCATTTGGTTCGGTAGAGCCTTTCAGCACCTGACATGCGAAACTACAGGGGAAACATTCTTCATGCAGCCAGCACCAAAATAATTGCTTGTCCAGGGCTATTTTGAAGTAAAAACTGGGTAGTCTTACAGTTACTAATTATTATGTGGTTCTGCTTGGTCAGACATCCTGATTTTAAATGAAAGTGGAGAAATCCATTCATTTATAAATAGCCCCATGTTTCAAAATTCCCGCCAATTTTGAATCTATTGGTAAACAGATTTTTGTTTTGGGGTATTTAATCAATCAATACTTAGTCTGTAGACATGAACTCTGAGGAACAGGACTTCAGAAAAAATGTGAGAAATGTTCCTGTCAGAAAATTTGTTCTAGATCTGCAATGTGTGCAATACTTTATGGTGGTACTTAATTTAAAAATTTCAAAATTTTTAGCAGATTTTCAGCAGATTTATAACTATGACATTAGATATATGACAGGCAAATAAGACAGAACTTATTAGTGCTTTGGAGGGGCAGCACAACAGGAAAGGTTTCTGGGAAAGAGTACTGCAAACTTTAGAGAATAAAGCTCCATCACATAACATCTGAACATTTTTCAGTCTATTTCTCTCTTTTGTCCTCTGGCAAGTTTTTCTCAATATTAGATTCAGCATAAAAATACTTGTAGGTTAGCCTCGTGTACTCTCCTGTTTATAGCTCCAGGACATTACAATGACTGTCCCAATGTTTTTGAAAGTTCTGGAAAGTTTTCTGCTCCCAGATCTTTCTTCCATAAGGCAGTTCTCTTCTAGCTATACAGCTTGAAATAGGCTTGTGTTTGGGTGTTTTTTTTGTTTCAATATTATATATTCCCGATTATGCAAAGAAGTGATGGTCGTGATTAACCTGTGGTCTACGTGGAGTTTATGCAATGACTAACTTTAAAACCATACAGATATTTTAGTTCTCATCTGGACCAGAAACTTTACTTAAAACTTTACTGGTTTTCATACAAATTCTGAATATGTATTTTAATTATACCACTTTTTGAAGGAAAGTGATTTTCTGGTTTACACAGATGTAATGAAGCTATGGCATTCTTTTTCTCTGGGGAAAATTAATCTTTTGTCAGGTCCTAAGGAGGAGGAAATGTACAATGAGATAATTCTCTCTGGATGATTTAATGATTATCAAGGGATGTAGCTAGAAAGGAATGAAAAAAACCATAGACAATGTAGGGGTTTTTTTAATATTAGATGGGCTTGTTGAACGCTTCAGCACCAGAAAACAGCGAGAAGTCCCTGAAGAGAATTTTATTCACAGAAGACTGATGCTTTAGTGAAACTCACTGTGGTACACACCAACCGATGGCCAGAGCTTGTGCTGGGTTTTCACACCTCTTGGTCTAAATCTTAAATTGGTACAGGCCCACTGAGCCTTTTCTTTTTTTGCTCTTAATAGGAGTGGAACCATAAACATGTATCATTAGTTCTTGATGGTGACAGATTGTGTTTCTGTGTGAGAGATGCCAGTGGAAACTGGAACAGACTTATCTGAGATAAGAATTGAACCAAGTGACAGCTGAAGGAGCAACAATCAAGTTAAAACGCTAGCAGTTATTTTTTTGGTGAAGTTTGGTGAAGAGTGTTCAAGATTTAAATCTAGGTGTGGCTTCAATAACATTGAGGTCATTCAAAAATGAGCATATTTATCCCAGGAAGAAAAGGAACAAGCAAGAAGTAGTAACTTTTCAAACTTCAAACTATGGCTTGTTTTTTGCCAGTTTCTAAAATTTTATTCAGGTCTCAAATAGTCTTGCTATTCAAAAGGTCATTTTTCTTCCAAGATAACTTCCCTAAGGAGCTTCACTGTTTTATATAAACCTGCAGATGCAGGCACCTCCTCTATATGCATTTCAAATCTAAAATTAATTCTTTCTGCACAGGCAAATAACATTGGTAATGTTCAGCACCTGGCCAGGACACAAAACAGTAGGAAAGCCATTTATACCATGAGTTGTCCACTTACCCCCTTCATTCCATTTATTCTCCTTATCTGCTCAGAAGGGATAGCAGAGTCCCATGAAATAATCCAAGCTATGTAGTGTACGTAAGACCATCTTTGACTAGTCCTGGGACAGCTATGCCACAACTTAGAGCACATAAACATAGTATGGTGGGGCAGGTATAGAGCTAGGCTGAACCTGCACTTCTTGATGACAGCTGAATTTAGGCTTTCCTGACCATCTCTGCCCCAAACATTTAGACTGGATTAGTAATACCTGTCTTCCAGATTTCATACAGTGAGCTCCTGTCAGTTCAGCACAAAAGAAAATTAGTTGGTCTCTGCTATACTCTATCCAAGCGCTGTTTCAGTAACATCCCCCAAACTAGAAACTCCACATTGCCCTCAGGAATTCCTTCAAATCTTACTTTTCTTGTCCAGTTTTTATATTTTCAAAGCTTTCAGGGATAAGAGAGAAATTTTCTTCCATACGTGTGCATAATTGCTGTTAATAGTGGTTGCAGAAATTAGACCTGTTTAGTGGATGAAATATGTAACCTGTTGTGTACTAGTTTATTTTATTTCGGGTCTCTCATCTCTTCCAACCTTGTATCAAAATAATTGGTATCAAGGTATGCCTCAGAAACACCTTAGGTGTCGCACAAAGTGGATGTCAACAGTATCAGTATAAAAAAAAAGTACATGTTATGCTCTTTCAAATCCAGAGGTAGTATGAAAAAGAACACACAGTGATGGGCTATACATCATTTAAAACTGGACACACTCTTCTGCCAAGATCCTTGTCACTGACAGTGTTAGATGTGTGGTTTTTTCCTTTTTATTTTTTATAAGGTTTAAACTTAAGGCTTTTAGTTTTGCTTTTGGGCTTTTTTTTAAAACAAAGGTCACTTAGCAACAGATAAATAAAAATTCAGGCATCCCCAGAAAAATCAATAAAGGTACTAAAAAATCTAAGTTGATAATAAATTTTTGTTCCCCCTTCACATAGCTCAGGAACGTCAGTATTTACTGGAACCACTGTAATATCAGATATTTCAGAAGAGTATTGATTTTGCCACTGAAGTGTGACTAAAGGGATAAATAAACTGCTCTTGGGGTCAATCGATTCATTTATCTTTGCTGTTATTTTATAGAAAGTCAAAGCAGCATAAACTTTGATAAATAAATGTTATCATGAGGAAATACTATCCATATGAAGATTTTGAGAACAATAGGAAAACATCTAGTCTGCCAGGACTGAGCTGAAAAATCAGGATTATATTTACGCGGCTTTGAGTAGTAACAATGATGACAAAATATGGCATTCCACCATTGATGCACATGGCAGAGTTTACGATGTGGCTTAGGTGAATTAGGAAAACGTTATCATATATAAAAGAGAAGACTCCACATGATACAAAATTCTCACGTGATGGGAAAAGGAAAGGGAGGAAAGCCTTTATTTTTGTATTTGCAATGAATCTGAATCACAGTGGTACTGATACACTGACCTATTTAAAAAATTTTTAAAATTTGGAAACAGCTGACATATTCAAGTTGATAAGTAATCCTAATGCTCTGAAGAGATTGTGCAGCTTTAATTGCAAGAAGTCAAAATGATACTACATAGATTACAGTGCAAAAGTCATGCATTGACTGCTACAATGTGATTATGATGTGAATTTAATCTAGTAAGAGAATATTAAGACAAATAGGAGGTTTGTGTAAGACATGAGAAACTGCTGCTGTAGAAACTGAGTCTACTTTATAAAGCTATATATGTAAATAAACAGAAAAAATGCAACCACATAAAGATAAAATGACAGAGAAGGTGTGTAACCCTTTTTTGACATGAAATCTAGGCAATAGGCAGGTGCTATACATCTGAATGAAATCATTCAGAAACTAAACACCTCAGCTCATGGCTATTCACTCTCTGCTCTGCTCACAGTCCATGGAAAGAATCAAATACTTTCAGCAAGCAGTTCCTCTTCCAAGATCTCTGCCTACGAAAGACCAGATGAATAAGCCTTTGGAGGCACCTGCTTTGGTCTTCTGACTACAAAAGGAGACTAGGCTAGTCTAGGACATACAAATTTTAAACACTGCAAGTGAAGAGAAATGAACTCTACACAATGTGTCAGTGATAAGAAAGACATCCTAAATTCACCAAAGTGAAAGACCAGCAGGGAGTTGTTCAACAAGTGAAGCTGCCTTTCCTATAGTCATCAAAATTAAAAACAAAAAAAAAACCCAAAAATAAATTAAAAATAACCAAAAAATCAGGGACATGCAGATGGTTTTAAACTTCTAGCAGTTTAAAATGATTCCACAGGGTTGAATGAAGATATCATTGACAAGACTGGAACAAATCTCTCCAAGCCTTTTTTTCTTAAAATCTGGGTTAATGGCTTCTCAGCAGGCTCCTAATAAACCCAGGGAAGAGCACCTGAACAGACTATCACCTTTGTTCCGGTAGTGGAAAAGCACAAGGTCAGTCAGAACAATCAAGGTCTCTTAAGCTATTCTAGGGGAGGTTTACGTTGGACATTAGGAAGAATTTCATCATAGCAAGGGTGATTAGATATTGGAATGGACCGCCCAGGTTGGAGTCAGGTTCCTGTAGGTGTTTAAGGAAAGACCAGACATGGCACTTAGTGCCATAGTCTAATAGACATGGTGGTGTTCAGTCACAGGTTGGACTAGGGGATCTCAGAGGTCTTTTCCAACCTAATTGATTCTGTGATTTCACCTCAGTCTGCATACCAAAACTTGCAAGGCAGTGCCCCGCTCTCCCAGAAGAGCAAGCATTCCAAGAAGGGCTCCTTATCTAAGGTACTGCTTTTACTGGGGAGACACTGGGAGACAAGGAGAGGGAGAAACACTGACAAGCAACTTCATGAAAACTTGACCATGAATGGCCAAAGAAGTCTACAGCAAGTGGCAGAGGTGCTTTCTTATGAAACCAAGAGGTTAGACATGGAGGCTTTTAAGTCTGAAGGAGTACAAAAGCACAGCAACTAAATAAAAGGTTAAGGATTGTGTTAAGTGGTTAATGGAGTGAAACTGAAGGGCATGAAGAAAAGGAGAGCTAACAAAAGCTGGCAAAACTTATTAAACAAGGAGATTTTCTTCTGGTTTAGCACGTAAACTTCTCTTGAAAGAA
>JAOXXN010000001.1:30693856-30745840 GCA_026770055.1 Myrmophylax atrothorax | reverse complement strand
AAATACACTGATACAGTTCAGAATGTTGTTTTTTAATCTCCATGTAACAAACTCTGATTTAGCATCTCAATTGGTATTGAGAAGTACCACTGTACTTCAGTCTTGCAAAATAGCCCCTACGGCCTTCCTGGGTCCTTCCAGCTTTCCTATCTGAGGTCAAAGCATCCTACAGTTTCATGTAGGCATGCTATGGACAGGTCAGGGCAATGAGAGCTGACGTTCAGGTCTCTTCTGATGACATCAGGGCTCCACACACACACACAGCTATTTAGATGACAACCTAGAGCCAAAGGACATATACCGTTTGTCTCAGAGACCCAAGAGCAGATGCTGGGCATTGTTCACCAGGGAACTCTGTTTTATTTCTGTCTTTTATAAGTGAGGCTAAAAATCCTAACTCACTGTGTAGGCTTCACCAGTGCCAGTCTTAATGAAAGTCAATGGAAACAGCTACCACTTTTGGCTAACAAGTGGCATACTTCACTGATGTACAGGTGACCTTCCCTCACAGAGCAGAAATGACTAGCAGACAACACATGAATTCAGACTAACAACTCAGGAGGTGAAGATGATGCCCTACTTCTTAATAATGAAGATCAACCAGCTTCAGGCACTCATCAAGGCCCTTCTTGGTGAAATACGCTTCTATAAAATGGTTCACATGTCTAAATCTGACCCGATGTATATAACTTCAATTTGCTGAATCAATCAGGGCTGGGTGCTAAAGAAAACCAACTACAGACTTTCTTTATGTATTCACCTTGTTTGGAGACTAACAAAGAGCAGCTTAACATTGGTTAGAAACACCTACTGGTACTTTATTTCATTTGCACTCATACAAAAGGAGACAGAAATACTGTGGACAGCATATGTGTGTTTTGCTGTCTGTCCTGCCAGTAACAGCTGCCAAGTGGTGATTTATTTGCTCCAGCAAAGCATTTATTATTTCAACAGAAATCAGAAACAATATTAATGTATGATATAAAAATATTTTTCAGATAACAGAGTATATATGCAGTATAAATATATTTTAGTATCAGCTTTTCTTTCCCCATTTTTTTGACTGCCCCCTAGTATACATGACACAGGGTATGCTTCCTCTGGCCTGGGATGCTGTTTTGGCTCATGAAGTGGACAACAATAAAACTCTTCCCCTTCTGTAACACTGTTCTGTGAAGATCATACATATGTTTGGGGAAGACGGCAAATCAACCACACTGAAAGAAAAAAATCAGTCCTGCAGGAGCTATATGTGATATTACTTCATTGCTGTGCTTTGATATAAACCTGGCTTAACACTAACAGATTGTCAAAACCTTGTTGTTGCAAAGCTTTGAAGCAGCAGCATGTTTCTGAGCCAAAAAACATAGGACAGGGAAGGCAACTGACTCAAAAGAGGATAGAAATTCTGTGAGCAAGGGGAAAGAAAGGAGCCACTGCTGGGCAGAGCTCTGCAGATGTGCCCTGGGATGGTGGCTGAGGGACGGTGGGGCCAGGAAGGGGCACAAGCAGGCTCCAGGAAGATTGTCCTCTCCCAGTGATGGGAAGTGAACTTCCCTCCTCAGCATGCCAGATAGCAAGTCTCTGCTGACTCCCACGGAAGAAGGAGCAAGGACAGTGAAGCTGCCTTGCCTGGGTTGTTTTGACATATGCTATACCCATCAGTTATTTTTAAATCATGTTGTTTGACAAATCCACTGAATTCATTCACAATTTCTGATTTGCGAGCTGAGTTTCTCGGTTACTTCTAGGAATCTATGCAAATGGCAACATAATGTTTTCTGGTTTGCTCTGTATTTAAAAATCTCTACAGGTCATGACTCTTCTTATCTAGCTCTTTGCTGGCAACTGTTTTAGACAGCAATAAACAAACTAAATAATTAAATCATCCACTTTCTTACACTTTAAGTGATGTATTATTTAAGAGTCCAGGCATTAAATTCTCAAACCTAAAAACATGCCCTTGGGACCAGTTACTTTGAAGTCATCTGCAAAGTTAGGCAGGTGAACAAATGCTTGAAGGATCAGATCCTAAAAAAGGTTACCTTTATTGTAATGGTGGGCAATAATCGTAACAGATCTGTTTGGTATTCTATCATGTATTACAATATAGCACCTGTTCAACTGCCATCAGAGAAGTAATTGTATTTCAGTGTTTGTATTCTTTTCATTTGATAAATGAGTTTGTTTTATACATTTGTTTTATGCAGTGAAAGAATATTAAAGCAGACCTGGTTAACATCATGTTTGGAAGCGTAAGGGAATTGTTCTTTGGGAGGTTTCACTCCTTTCATTATAAAAGTATTGTGAAAAGCTAAATGAACATATGGTTAAGCCAATTTAAATGCACTTCTAATGAACAAATGAACACACTTAGCTGCATCAGTTAAAAACCAAAACCCCCCCAAACTTCCCTACTAGCATCATCTGTCTCTGTTACCATCATGAACACCACTTATATTATCAGCTTGAATTCTTATATCCTAAATAGTAGAAAATCAATTAATTGGGAAGCTTGCTGAATAATACATATTGTATAACCGAATAATAAAAAGTAGGTCATCAAGGATCTGGCCCTGGTTATTAGCAGAATAGCACAAGGCAGAATTTTGCTCTTGTATACACAGACTATAAAACCCACAGCAAGTGTCCAAGCTATTTAGCAAGGATGAAGTCTGTTCTTAGATCCACTCAACTGGCCACCCAGAGGTAGGGCTTGTTTTGGCTCTCTTTCGCTGATATGGTCGATGCTGTGTTTCTTCTAGTTAGCAGCAATGTAAAGGCTGTTTAACTTATTCATAATACCTCCAGAACCTGAAGAGCTTTTTATTGCTCCTGGCTATTCAGATAAACTCTTCCCTTCCCATTCAGAGAATCATAGTATTGGCACAAATTCAAGATAAAACTTAACTGTTACTTATTCATTTTCCTGGAAAAAACAGCACATTAAGGAAGCGACAAATGTTACTCCACTGAATGACATCTTGTGTTAAATCCTGAATATTCAGGGCACTATTTCTTCCTGGTCCCAAGATGATTCTAAGAATCTCCTAAAGGGTCTTTAAAAAGCAACGAAATTCAGTGCCATGACTTCAAGGTTTACAGTGCTTTCCACATGAACATTTGTGCAACAGACACACAACAAACTCTGACTGAACAAATCACACCTATTTCAAGGGAAGAGTAAGAAGAAAAACAAAACACCTCCCTCCTCCAAACCCACACCAGTCCAAAAGAAGGGCAGCATGCAAAAATCATTCTGAAATGCATACTTCTGGAGACAAAGTGTATATTAAGACATATAGCAGGAAATGAATCATCTAAAGCCTGCTTTGTTCAGTGAGGGCTGCAGTCCCTTATACCTGCAATCCTTGCTAAAGGGGAATTAACTTATTCTTGCAGAAAGTCACTTGCAGGTGGTAAAGACTCCCTTACATTGAAACATCCACACTCACATCATCTTGATTCACATGAATCATCAGAGAGAAACATGCACTGAGAACATGTCACTCATCTGGCCTGTTTTAGCTGTCTGCCTTAAGTGAACTGAGACCAATGAGTCCCTGTTTCTCTCCTGTGACAGCAAGGAGAGTCTAGACAATTATCTCAGTTGTTGGCAGTGAAATCTGATCAGTTGAATCCCATCTTTACAAACCCCAGTGGAAAAGGGGGAATGAGTTGATTCTGTACAGGGAAAATGTGGGCAGTAACTTCAAAAACATAAAAAAATCAATGCCCAACACCATGCAGGACAAGGTGTCTTACTTACTGACTTACTGGCCACTGTTAATCCAAACCCCAACAAATCTGCACTCACATGTTAAATAAATATTGTGAATAACTGTAGTTAAAAAAATGGCTACAAATAAACAAAACAGTATTAAAATATCCATTTTAAGTGTATTTCCCAAGACTTGATGAAAAAGGGCAGTTTACTGGGATCTTTAGTGATTTAGCTTTGAACTCAGAGGGGAGAGGTTACAGAAGCCTAAAGAGAAGTTCATTTCAGCCAACAAATGCAAAGCATATCTATGTAAAACAAGGCTCAAAAGATCTCCTGAATATAACAGCTTATTTATCTGTCTTCTCCGGAGCATGTGCACCCAAAGTCTTTGCAAGCTTCAAGCCCTCCCCCTCACTAGCCATGCAGGTTCCTGACCTGGCATTGGGTCTTTACATCCCACTTGTAAACCCACAGCCTTCTTGATGAACCTGTTTACAGGTGCCCACATTAAAATCAATACCCTGTATTGCTGTGGAGCTGAGGAACTCTGCCTCTCTTCTATGTGTTCTGGTCTGTTTAGAAGATGGGCAGAGAAGATAGGAAATAAACTTAATTGATTAATCTAATTAATCCAAATAATTTACATCAGTTAGGCAGATGCCACTGAAATGATAGTATTTTGCTCAGGCATTTAAGCTGTTCAAAGCACACCCAGTTCTCCTCTCCATGAACAGGAAGATTGGCAGTTCACAAACTCTTCCTTAACCAGGTCAGCTGAACACCTTTTCCAAATATGTGGAATTCAGTTGGAGTTCACTGGACAGTAATTATACCTTAACAATGTTTGCTGGCCTCAGATTTTATTCACTCTAGCATTCACAGAATAATAGAATCATTTAGGCTGGAAAAGTCCTTTAAGACCACTGAATTGAGCTGTTAACCCAGCACTGCCAAGTCCATCACTAAAGCATGTCCCCAGGCATCATATCAATGTGTTTTTTAAATACCTCCAGGGATGGTGACTCAACCACTTCCCTGGGCAGCCTGTTCCAATATTTGACAACCCTTTTGGTTCTAAACCTCCCTTGGCAGAACTTGAGGCCATTTCCTCTAATGCTGTCACTTGTTACCAGGGAGATGAGGCCAACTCCCACCTAACCTTTCAGGTAACTGTAGAGATAAATAAGGTCCCCATGACGCTCCCTTTCTCCAGGCTAAACAACCCAACTCCCTTAGCTGCTCTTCACAGGACTTACTCTCTAGACTCTTCACCAGATCTGCTGTCCTTCTCTGGACACGTTCCAGCACTCAATTTCTTTGTAGAAATGAGTGGCCCAGAACTGAACACAGGGTTCAAGAGGTGGCCTCAGCAGTGTTGAGTACAGGGGGACAATCATTGCCCTAATCCTCTTGGCCATAATATTTTGGATACAAGCCAGAATACCACTAGCCTTCTTGGCCACCTGGACACTCTGTTGGCTCATGCTCAGTGGCTGTCCACCAGCACTGCCAGGTCCTTTTCTGCTGGGCCACGTACCAGTCACTCTTCCCCCAGCCTGCAGAACTACCTTGGGGTTGTTGTGACTGAAGCATAGGACCTGGCTGTTGGCCTTGCTGAGCCTCATACAGCTGGCCTCAGCCCATCAATCCAGCCTGTCCAGATCCCTCTGCAGAACCTTCCTGCCATATGGCAGAACAATTCCACACAATCCAGTGCTGTGCATGAACTTACTGAGGGTGCACTTGATCCCCTCATCCAGATCATCAATAATGATATTAAAAAGGACTGGTCTCAAAACTGACCCAGGGGGAACCTTGCTAGTGTCTGGATGCCAACAAGATGTACCATCCAGTAGGTACTCCTTCACTTCTCTAAGGTCTCTAGTCTCCTTTGCTGTCTCCTTTTCTCGTCTGTACTCTCTTTTTACTTTCTTTTTTTCACATGTCAAAGTCCCTCAAAACAGTCTTTCAGGTATAGGTCTAACCTCTACTTAATGTAAAAATTGCTGAATCAGAAGTTGTCAGGAAATTTTGATTTAGGTTTTCCACATTCTTTGGAACAAGCAGAGCTATGTACTGACACCGTAGCAGAAACGCCAAAACCATGGTATTTATGCCTCTAGAAGCTATGATTCCATAATTCAGGTAATATTATACTGTGTTTTTATAATACAGTTTGTCTTCAGCAATGACAGTTATACAGTTTTGAATAATAATAGACATTTTTTAAAGACTATACTAATCTCTTATCTTCCCATTTGTTATTTCCTTGTCCTGTCCATTACTGTAATATAATAGTCATGCATTATGGACATAAAAGACTTTATTCCATCATAAGATACGAACTTCAGGTAGATTATCTGCACCAACTTTTGCCAAACAAATTAAATAACACAAATATATCCAGGTCCATTAACCTCCTATGGCCTCCCCTTCAAAAGTATGACTTTCCTTCCGAACCCCATGGGACCAGTGGTCCCCAGTGGTATATTGCCCTTTATTAGGACATACCCCATCCAGACCAAGGAGGGCTGAGAGACTGGAGGAAATGCCCTGGAACTTAAACATGGGCCATATTTGAAGAGATGCCATTTGCCATCTTTCCTTCTACGCTTGAGCAAAAAGGGTCTGGCAACGTGAGGCATATGTTATTTCCAAGGGGCCTTGAAATGGACACCTGTACGGGAGACACACAGGCTCAGATGGTCAACAGTGATCCAAGCAAATGGGACAGGTATGGATTTTAACTGTATTTGTATTTGTGATCTGGGAACTGGAATGCAAGGACTTGGTACAGGCCTCCTATATGACAGGCATTCATACACTCGTTCTGTGTCAATACAATTTACAATTTGGACACATGGGTCTTCCTGGAGTCCATCATATAATGTACAATGAGACCCAGAAGTGAATCAGTAGCTGGTGAGATGGACAGCAAACTCTTTATCAAAAAGAGTGGGTCCAGCTGCACAACCTCTCCTGCCATAAGCTCCACACATTGCCACATCATCTCTGGTGCAAGTACCTTCTCCCCTGCCTACTCAGCACTCTGTAACCTCTGCCCTGTCTACATTTCCCTGAATATGCTCCCTCCCACCTGACTGAAATGCCTAAATAATTACATTGTGGGCTACATGGCACAATCCTAATTCTTTGCAGCTGTTTCCAGTCCTTCTTGTTTCTCCCTTGTATCATGGCTAATTAATTTTCTATTACAAACCAGTCACTTCTGAAGGATTTGTGGAGGTTCAGATTAAATGCAAAATTTCAGCCTCCTTCATGTGCCCTTGATAAAGATGATTTTATAGCCCTTATGTCAGATGTTTTGGGCACTAACTGTGTCTGTATTTTAGTTGTAAATAAATCTGCAACAGTTTACGTTGGGTTTTTTATTTCCTTCTGAAAAGTAACATGCATCAACTCCTGAGATTTTATTTTCTTTCTTACCTTTACTGGACTGTATTAGATACAAAGAGACTCATTACTGTGAAGTACACAAACCAGAAAAAAATATTTTTAAGTTTAAGTCCAATTATATGAGGATTCTTGGAGCATATCATTAAGCCAAATAGCAGTAGGAAGAAAAAACATATAAACACATAACAAAGTGTAATAGGCCAAAATAAAGCAGCATAACTAGACAAATTAGAATATAAAAATGCAGCAGATACAACTAAATGATTTAAGAAGGTCCCCATACTAAAACCAGAGAGACCCCCAAACCATCAACAACCCACAAAGTCTGTCACCTATACCCAGGCACCTCAGTCTCTACTACGTGGGAGCCTTGGATTTTTAGAGGGAGCTTTCTGCACCTCAAAGTTCTCAGTCCCTGCACACACTGCATACTTTTTACCACTGGATGTGCCAAGATGATGAAAATTGGGCTGCTGTGCTTTCCTCTTCCTCCCACCACCTTGACAAGTATTTCCATGCTCCTTGCCTTGAGGAAAAGGGATGTTCCCCAGTTCAGAAAACACTGACTTGGTCTGTAATGGGATTTAGGTATCAACCTGTGTGAGCACCAGGATTTTACTGAAGTAGCTCAGGAACCTTTCCATTCAGGCTCTGGAGACATGGCACAACCCATACCCCCAAAAAAAGTCCTGCAATGGGCTTCCCAGCCTGGTATCCCCTGCCTGCTGGTCTCACTGTGCAACAAACTGTAGGGCTGGTACCGCAAAACACATGACCTTCAGGAGAATGGTGCTTCCTTTTAGGTAGTGCCTCCACTGCAAGGATGCCTTGCTAAGGTTAGGGAACACGGTGCCAGCAGTCTGAAGAGCCACTACTGCAGATTAAAAACACCCAGTGGGGACAGATGGAGCACCAGCTGCCCTTAGGGAAGGAGTGATAGCTGGCAGAGGCTGAGAGCATCCAGCAGACACACAACATGGACTTGAAAGCCTCAGACTAAGGAGAGCCTGGAAAATGGCCTTTCTCTTTTCCAGGTGAGTGCTCTCACTTCTCACCTGTTGCTGAAGAGGGAATGAGTGAAGGGGAAGGACTGTAAAAGGGATCACATCAGACAGCTTTGTGTTGAAGGATTTCTCCAGGGTCCACAGTGGCTCAAGCAAGTGAATTTGGAGTAACTAGTTGCAACTATTTGCAGCCCAGAGTTAGAGGCACAAGCCTTAGGGAGGAGAACAACCCACAAATACAGCCCTGTTTGTAAGAATTCCATACGGCCAGCTTTGGTAGGGCTTCTGGACCCTACCCCCAGATGGAGGCTTCTCCATGCATTGTGCTATCTAAATGTAATATATTGCTACTACCTTGACAAAACATGCTATAAAGTAACAGTTATTAGAAATGTAAAGTGCAACGTATAAAAAAATGCTATGTTCTCCTTATTATAGACAAGTAAACTTTGATTAGTGGAAGACTATAAAATTTAACTTGCCATAAAGTTAATACTTAACATAACAACATGGTGTTGTTAAATTTTCAGGGTGGAAACCACTATGATCAGTGGCAAAGTATTTGCCAGCAGAAGTGCAGATAAGTAGTTCTACCTTTAGCTAAAGTTTTATGTATTATGCCAAATGCAGTTAATAAATATCACATCATAATTTGGCATAGTATGAATTCTAAGCAAAGAGTCACAATCCTGCCTTGCCACACCAAAATACATAAATAATTGCTTCAGCAGGTTTTCAGATTTACAATTATCTTAATGATCCTGGTAAAAATACAATAAATAACTTCTTTGTTTTTCAGGCACCATTCAACCAGGCAAGTTTGTAACAAACTGGAGTTTTAAACTGTTAGAAACTAAGCCATGTATAGAAATGTAAAACATCAAAATCCACCAAGAGGTCAGCTTTTTAGATAAATAAGATAGCAGAATGAATCTAAATGGGGTAGACTGAAAGTACCAATTTGATTGATCTCTAACAGTACTCTCTTAAAAAAGTCCTCATAGTGATACACTGGTATGCATTCAAGTTTCCTGTTTTGACTACTTTCCTTAATTATACTGAGGTTACAGACATTTTCAGTCTTTTACACATATGTAGTATTCAGGGCAGTAGCATTTAAAAGTTACATGTTGGAGACAGATCTGAACTTCAGACTCCAGGGAGAACAGTGAGCACACCTTAACAATTTTAATTGGCCATGATATCACCAAGAGGTCAGCAGTAAAATCTGTATCCTAAAGTTTATGGCTGTCATTTTATAGATTTTGACTTAGGGTTAGTGCTCACACAGCAATTAATGATCAAACTGTGATATTTAAACTACAGGTCCCTAATGCAGGCGCTCTTTCTGAGCAACCAGAGACCGTGACAAAACCAAGCAGAAGGTCACAACGTGCTTTTCCATGCAGTCATTGTCCTTTCCCTACAGCTGGAGACTGTAATCCTCATGGTGTTTGCACTGGATGTGTGCAAACACAGATCTCTCATGTCCTCCATCCGCCGGTGGTGGTAAGGACCAGATTCACTGTGACCCAGGCCAGGTATTAGAAAGGGGGAGAGAGAGTAGCTAACTAGGAAAACCTTCAAAAGGTTATGTTCATGATGAAAAATGTTGTGCAAAGGGTCATAAATGCACTTTCATGGAAACCCACAGATAGAAAGGACGTTAGTCAGAGCTTCTTGTGATGGTGCATTCCCCATCATCTAACACCCATAATGGAACAGTGTCCTCGTATTTCTCATGACACTGTTATCCTTCTTAATGGGGATTAACAGCCCTTCGTGTTATTTCCTGCCTAGATCTCTATGAACTAACATCCCCACATCAGATACTATATTAGCCAATAATAAGAATAAATGACAGACTGTGTAGTTTCTTGCCTGACAAGGGTGCTGCATTATCCCACCACACAAAGAGTACAAAGAAATTTCTGGGGTTTATTTATTGTTTTGGCTATTATATGAAAATATTACAGAAATAAAAACTCTGAAGAACTAGTATGGTGTGGTATTGCTCCAGTCATAATGTGCTAGTACACAATCAATTCTTATAAAAGCTTTTCTCTTTCAGAGTAGTTTAGTTGTCCAAAGGGAATAAATAATTTACTGCTTGTTCTATCTGGTACTTCTCTCCTATTATTTTAAAAAAATTATTCTACTTTGCATTTACCATGTAGAGCATTCTTTGTTTACAATTTGACCATTTTAAATCTGTTACCTGTTTGAGCACGTAGAGGATATGCTTGGTCAAGTGAGCTCACCAATAGGATGCTGACAGCTTGAGAAGAGTTCAGGGGTACATTTCATTTTTCTTATTTGTGAAACCACTAATGGACTGCCTGGATTTATTTTTGTGTAAATTTTCACAATTTCCACATTTTAAAATTAAATCCCCTACACAGCTTATAGACACAGGCATATATTTTTAAAATACAACAAGGCAAGGCTTTGAGCAACCTGGTCTACTGGAAGGTGTCCCAGCCCATGGCAGTGGGGTTGGAACTAGATTGTCTTTAAAGACTCTTCCAGTCCAAATCATTCTATGATTCTGTAATTCTACAGAATAATTATATAAAATTTGGTGATATCAAACTGGTTCACAGCTCGCTAGAAACTATCCCACAGTTACCAGAGTTGTCAGGAGACTGCAGAGAAAGGCTGGAGCACTTTGCCAACACTAGAGGCAACTATATCTAAAAGGGGACAGCACAGTGTGGGCCAGTAGAGACTAATATTTCTTGGAGAGGAACAAACACAACTACTCATGTACCTCCATTTTTAGTAGGGGAGATTATGCTCTAGGCATTTAGTTAATGCTTCCATCCAGCAGATTTTTTCATATTTTCACAGATTAAGAACTCTCGCTATTTCTAAGAAAGAATACAGTTGGAGACAGATCTTAAATTACCATTAAGAAAAAACTTCTGTCTTCCCTAATGTCTGCCTCTTTAAAGTATTTGAGGAATAATCCTAAGATAAATGAATGCATGAAATAGCACAGCACTTGCCTATATTAGTGGAGTCAGCTGAGAAACCCACAATTTAATTTTTACTTTTAAATTGTTATTTTCAAATCAGTTTACTGGTGGGGGAGAAGTCAGTATTTACTAGAAGAATGAATGGTGTTTAGAGGATTAGATATCCAATTCAAATTTTTCAGTTTCACCTCCTCCTCAAACAAGCATGTAGCAGTGACACTAACTCCTGAGAACAACTGCATGGCCTATATAGCCTTTCCCTACAATCTTTTAATGACAACGTTGAAGTCACTCATTTACTGTCTCTGGAATCACACAGAGATTCTGAACTGCATTCAAATCTCAGATGTCACAGTGTTTTAAAAAAGCATGGTTACTGGATTGTTAGAGGGATCTATGCTAGTGCATCACTTTGAAATGGGCAAAAGATGCATCAAACTCTCTTCTAAATATGTTCTCTATGTTTGCCTTGCTGTTGGTGTGATTCCTTTCTAGTTTCTGCTCCAGTGATCACTGGTGACTGTCACAGTCATGGTAAGTAGTCTCTAGGTACATTTGCAGTATGTTCATTGATGTATTTTTCAACTAAAAGTGTGATGAATACACAGTGACCTGTGAATGATTTTGAGGGCTGACACTCAACTGTTGACCCTTAAAACTCTGAAATAACTACATAAAATATTTAAAGACAGGAATGAAAGATAACTCTCTCTAAAATACGATTTAATACTAGAGGGAATTAAAAAATAACGTGTGGCCATCCTAAACACAGTATCATCACCCCAGCTCCAGACTGAATATAGCAAAACCCTACTGCTAGTACTGGAATGAATACAATAGTAGATTTAGATAATTATTTCCCCATTATCCTGCGAAACCCTTACAGCAGTGGCTGAAATTCCTGATCAGTTTTATGGCCTGCCTACGAGACCACAGGTCCAAGTCACAGTGCTGGATAGAACCTTAGAACTATTGCTTCGTTTGGGTCTGTAGGTTGGTGAAGAGCAACAGAAATGGAGGTATAACACATCTCATCACCTGAAAAACCACAGTCGTGCTTTCTAAGAATAAAAACCTAGGCTTGTTTTCTGCAGCTTACTGACAGGAACATCATGCATGGATCATCCTGCATAAGGGCTTACGGTTACTCATGCTGTTTCTGCATGGAAATCCAGCAATTTACCTGTGAAGTCCTAGGAGGCCGGGGTCACATTCTAGAGACAAGAGAATAAAAAATTTAGGGTAGAAACATCTGACTTATCTAAAACTTTCTGGTCTTCACAGGGCTCTTTATAAAATTACTAAATTGCTCAGGGTGAAAAGAAAATCAGGTACTCATTTACATTGATAGCAATCTGTTTACCATTAGCCCCACTTTTAGCACTCAGTATGTATGAGAACCAGATTCAAATACACTCACTAACGTGACTGGTCGCAAGCAGGGATCTGAGCCTGGGTCATCACACTTCTTCTCTCTCTGGTTCACTGCATGTGTAAGCAGGGTGCAAAACGTGAGTATGTCAAACAGAGCTAACTGAGTGGGCCTGGCCCTGCTGCGCATGTTGTGTACTGACTGGATGCTCACTGGGAAGACCGGAGTGCTACATTTAGATCCATCCTGGTCCGATAACAGCAAGGCTGAACTCCCACACAGCAATGTGAAGATGGGACATATGCAATTTCCTCCTGTTAAAGCTGTTCTGCTTTTTCCACTGAATACGCAACACTCACAGGAGAGGCAACAAATAAATACTTGCTTGCTTTATGGGGAATTCATCTGTGACACGGGATGCCTGGGCTCCGTTCTCCATGCTCCAGGGATCAGTTCAGAAAGAGAAAGTAGAACAGCATCAAAAGGAAGGGGGAAACCCTTCTCAGTCCTCTCTGAAGTATCCTACAGGTGATACAGTCTCTTGAATCTTTTACATAGAAGTACCTGTGCCATCTCTTCCTCATCTCATTTTATCAGTCTATTCTGACAGTGCCTTTGCTTTCAGCACAAGCATATTTTACAGCAGCATTGTACCTTTGGATTGGAGCAGGATACTTTGTTCCACTAGAAGCAATTCCCCTAGTTTTTCATTCTAAAGAAAAAAACCATATTTCCAATTTCAGCTGATGCTTAAACAATTTTTAAATTATTTTTATTTAGCTAGAGAACTGAAGCAAAATGTATATAACTTACTCAAGGCCCTGTGCCTCCTTTTTTCTTTCCTACTGATGCTGACAGTGATGATAGGGGAACTCAACCTTCTGATTTTTAAGCATAACAGATGGTTATTTCCTGAACTGATTTTCTCCAACTCATTAAAACAATGGTCTAAAGGTAGCCTGGGAGGATTACAAATTGTATAGGAGTGGGAAGAGGGAAGGAACTGAGACCCTCTAGAGAGGTCTGCTCATCACCAGCAGGAGTTAACACTGTCTTCTGACAGCCAAAAAATAATTTTGAGTTGTTATACATATTATGCCTGAGATCACACTTGTAGGCACCCACATGTGCAGGATCCTCTTGTCTCCAGGGAAAGCATGCCTTCCTGAAGGTTGATGCCATCTCAACATAAACCTCCATGGATTTGGTATTTATGTGCTCAGTTCCAAGTATATCCCAGCACTGTCAGTGATGCTTGACCTCTCAGAGAAAGTGTCTGGTTGTGAGACACTTCCAATGTAGCTCTCTGAATGCAGGACTTTTGCTTGTTTCTGCTTATTTTAACTTTGTTTTAGGAATTTCAGAAAAATCATCTACCTGGCTGTTGTCAAATCCCAAATTCAGCTCTGTGAACTGACACTCTAGGTATGGTAGAAGGGGAACACTTGTGCCTGGAACTGAACAGAATTTTCAAAGATAGACTGAAGAGACTGACATAGAGATACTAACACTAACTAGATCCTCAAAAACATTAAATGTGTCTTCTCAAGTAACGAAAATTTGTTATCAAACAATGCCAAAGTGTAAAGGTAGGTGCTTACTCAGCAAACTTATTGTAATATCTAGTATGACAAAGCCAGTATTTAATGACAAGAAAATAATTGTATGACTTGATGGTCATGGCACTCACCTGGATGTGAATTCTGGTTTCTGACTTCTCTTCCAACAAACAGTTAATGAACAGATTATGGGAAAGGGTCAAAAGAAGAGATTGCAACACTTTTTCTTGCTTTTCCTGAGTATCCTATGTATATTCAAACATATATGGATTGAGAATGGACTGAGAGCAGCACTGTGGAGGACATTTTTGGGGATATTGAAAGATGAAAATTAGATAGGAACCGGCAATGTGCACTCATGGTCCAGAAAGCCAAAAGCGTTGTGGCCAGCAGGTCAGGGGAGGTGATTCTGCCCTGCTACTCCACTCTGGTGAGACTCCATTTGGAGTACTATGTCCAGTTCTGGGGCTACTAATACAAGAAGGACATAGACCTGTTGGAGTGAATCCAGAGAAGGGACACAAAAATGATCACAGGGCTGGAGCACCCCTCCTATGAAGACAGGCTGAGAGAGTTGGGGTTGTTCAGCCTGGAAAAGAGGAGGCTCAGGGAGATCTTATGCAGCCTTTTAATACATAAAGGAAACTTTAGGAAAGATGGAAAAAGACTTTTTACCAGGTCCTGTAGTGACAGGACAAGGGGTAATGGTTTTCAACTGAAAGACAATAGGTTTTGTTTGGATATAATGTTTGGACACCATGACATGACACGACATTGGAACATATTGCCCAGAGAAGTTGTGGATGCTCTATCCCTGGAAGTGTTCAAGGTCAGGCTGGATGGGGCTTTGAGTAACCTGGTCTAGTAGAAGGTGTCCCTGTCCATGACAAGGGAAGGTTGGAGTAGATGATCTTTATGGTTCCTTCCAATCCAAACCATTCCATGATTTTATGTATCTAGTCATACACATATGAGAGACATATATTTATGCATCTACTTACATGTTTTTTGAAGTGACATAGAATGAATATTTTTAATTAGATGTGTAGAATCGTCTGACAAAATATGCTACCTGGTACTGGAAATAAAACAGTTTTGATCAATTCTTTCTTTCTGAAAGTATCTAAGGAAAATACCAGCACTTCTCCCACAGATCTCTGTCCTCCTGGTGGTCACTGATGTAGTCCCAAGGATCACATACAGGCATGCGATGACTTCAGAGTAATTTCTTTTTAACAGCACCCATATGAAAAGATTTACATGAACTATCCCAGGAGAATGATGGCTCACTAGGGCTTTGCATATAACATTACATGGACGCTACTTTATGGCTATAATGCTGCAGAGAGGTCCTAACTATCTCTTTTTTTTTTGTCATTAGACACTGGCTGTAGCCTTACTGGATGTCCCTTCTGCTACCCAAAGAGCATTTCCGTGCTTCCATTACTGCCTTTCTGTTGCAGCTCCTTAATTCATCCTGTCACTTTCTCCACTATTATGGCTTTGAGAGTTTATTTGCTGTAGGCAACAGAGAGCTTGCACAACAGTGTGACATGAAATGTAGTACCAGGCTGCTCGTATCTACTGTTGGTGTGCTGCTCCAGTCCAGAAGCATGGTCTGCATGTGTTTATCTCTTCCGTTTGCCTTTTCAATATATTTTCTTGGCAATCTTGACAGCTGCTTCTGCTTCACCATTAGACTGGGGGAGATGCTTAGAAGGCACGATATGGTTGAAGCTTCCTGATGCTGTACACTTCTGACATGCAAACTAAGGTCCACTATCTGCAATAACTCTCTCTGCAACCTTCCTTCTCCAAGTCAAACTCAGCCTTATGGCTGTCAGTGATAAAAATTGCCACTTTTTTATGAAAGGGATCCATTTCCCAGTCATCAACAAAAGTACTCTGCATTCATTAGGGCAGGAAGGGAAAATGAAGATGAGACAAGCTGTGGGGTTTTGCTTAACCTTGCTCCTCAGGGACATCAGCCTCCTTACAGCCGCCAACCAGGAGACCAAGTGCTAAGTAGATCAAAGCAAAATGGCTCCCTCAGGGAACCAATGGAGTATTTACACAATGAGGCTGCTGACAGCCTGTCTGTATTAATACCAGTTAAAACAAAACTTGAGATGCTCGTACAGCACAGGTTGGCAATTTAGAGGAGTGAGCTGACAGTATTGAAAAATAAAGAGCAAACAGAGAAAAAAAGAGATGCTCTCAAAAGCATCCTTTTTGCTGAAACATTGCTAAATATCACCAGATTTCAGGGGCCATGGCAGTCAGAAAATGAACTTGTGAACAATTGCACTTGTTCAAAAAACAGCATGGGACGACTTCCAGTGCAAGAAGACCTACTTCTTTAACAAAGACCTGATGATTCAGCAGCCATTGCCACTGCTAAGGGAAGGGTCCTTTGCACTTGTCAGGTGACATTATTCATATCCTCATAAATGTCTTCACCAGTGACAACTATGCTGCAGGTGCGTGTGTGCACACCCTCCTCTCACACCCTAACTGGCACTCAAGGATATTCTCCTTTTCAATACTGTGGTCAGCCTTATCTTCAGGGGAAGAGAGCTACCTGTTAGAGATGGCAGGGGACATTTTTAGACAAGATGTGTAAGTGAATTGTAATTTTAAACAGCTGTGCTGGGAATGCAGCAAAACCTCTGTTGTGCAATTTCTGTTGTCCTCTGCAAAAGAGGGAAAACTTTCCACCAATACACACCAATAGAAGTCATTAGTTCAGGCAAAGAGATTATCTCTGGGCTTCAGTTTAGTTACTGAGACTAGTAGAGCAATCTGCTTCAACTGGATATTTTTATCTGCTGAGCTCAAATAATGTTAAACCTCCATTGAACATAAAAATGACAGTTTTAAGATGCTTTAGTCCAAATAAATGAACAATGCTACCTGAAGTATGAAGTATAGCATTCTGAAGGATGATATTGCATTTTAATTCCCATGTCAGTCAGGATTCCTTCATGATGAAAAATTGTTTATAAATTTAAGGCAATACTAAAACATTTTCCCTTTTTTTATATATATAAAAAGGAAATACTTACATTTATTCTCTTTTGCATAGTTACAAGTAGAAACAATATGCATAAATACTATATGGACTAAAGGGCTATAATTCTGCCATGAACTTATCTTTTATTTTTCATGGTGATTTGCTGGGGGTTTTTTCCCCCCAACTGCTGCAAGTCATTTTATGGTTTTTATGTTGCCTAGGCAATCTTACAGTTTTGAACTTTGCATCTTCTATTCTGCTTTAAAACTGACCTCTTCACAATGGCAATTCTTTTTGTTTTACATCTAGGTCATATGTGTCATATGGAATGTGTCATACATACCATTAGCTTATTCACTCTAGTCTCTGTACTGCTAAACTGCTCTGTACTCTTAGTCTCTGCACTGCTAAACTGCTCTGTACTCTGCTAAACATACCCAAGACAAAGTCACCATGCTGGGAGGACAACAAGATGAGAGCACAAATCTACAATCAATTTTTCTCAATTTCAGGTAGGAGGACACATCTCACAAGGTACAGGTAAAAGGTCACATCTTGTGAGATCCTTCATCTCTAGTACCTTCCATCCCTCCAACCCAAAGAGATGAGGCTGCTTTGCTTGAATCCAATGACCTGCCTTTCCTTGAAATGTGGTGTTTAGTTTGTGCTATCTAATTCTGGGCTGTGTGAGAACTTGTCAGCTCAGAGATCCCAACAGTTGTGTCTTGACTGGAGAAGATATGCTAGTGCCTAGTTGTGTAACATCCTTTGCTTAGAATTTTAAGGACCAGTAGTGTTTCGATTTCTAGTGGAAAAATAGGTGTGTAGGGAGTAAGGAGGCCGCAATATGCTCCAGAAATCCCTCTGATAATTGGCAGATCAGGACTGTGAAGTGCCTTGAGGAGCACAACTGCCCTACATTTAGGGCAGAGACCCAACGAGAACAGTGAAAAGAAGAGTTGAAATAACTGGTAAAAATTATAAAAGGCATGGGTGGACTTCCAGACAGACAGAAAAGAATTGAATGACTTACCTGATAGAAGAATGGGTCACAGATGTTTGCAGCAAAAGTCAATTGTATGCTGCCATTTGACTTTTCCTGCAATACCAGCATAAGGAATAGTTGATGACACTGAAGACAGATTTAACTTTTTCTAGGTGAAACATAATTAAACTGTGGCATTCACTGTCACAAAGTAATGAGAAAAGCCTGGAGCATAGCAGGATTAAAGATGGACAGGACCTTTATGTAGGTAATGAGAACACGTTCTGTTACCTTAGTTGGCAAACACAGTTTTCTTAATGAGAAGTGTAAAGCCTCAAGTTTCGGTGTATTAAACTAGAAAGCTTAAGACTGGAGATGCAGTGTTCCCCCTTGGATTATTTTGAGGTTATTTTGAACCTCAGTGCTTTGCCTTGAGTTTAGAAGCAGCATGCTGGACTGGAGGGACAGCTGCTCTTGCCCAGAACGGCAATTTCTACATTTCAGTGTTTATATGTAAAAAGTAACAGCTCAGTTATAACCAAAACAAATTGGAATGAG
This sequence comes from Myrmophylax atrothorax, assembly GCA_026770055.1. Taxonomy (NCBI): domain Eukaryota; kingdom Metazoa; phylum Chordata; class Aves; order Passeriformes; family Thamnophilidae; genus Myrmophylax; species Myrmophylax atrothorax. Next base: position 30,727,230 of record JAOXXN010000001.1, on the reverse strand, counting down.
ATAAGTTGATAAAGCAAATCCAATCATAAAGAAGAGAGAAAGTATTATGTGCATGCAGTAAATTCTTGTACAGAAAGAAAATAAATAAACCCAGTTAAAGTAAATACAGCCCAGTAAAACTGAATAATGTCTGAAGTGCTCAGATATAATTCTCACAAATGAAGGTGTCTTTCTGTTCCGGCAGCCTGTGCCGAGGCACACAGAGTACAATAATTTCTCTGACAGCAACAAGCAATTGTCACAAGACCATGAGGCATTTTTCTGTTCTTTCTAAAATTCTTAAAGCAGCAGGTCTGGACTGGGTGAAAACACTCTTAGACTCTTAGCCACAGAAGACTGCTTCCCCAGCCGGCGCAGATTGCTGCAGAGCTGTTGACGTCAATGGAGCCATACTGATTTATACCAGCTGAGGATATTTCTGCTCACTGATAATCTTCCCTATGATGGTCTGTCCCCTAACTAATTTTATTAATTCTTATAATTATGTTTATTCTCAAGCCTGATGCTAGTGTTTGAACATGAGAAGGAATCACTGAAATTTAATTTTACAGGTCTCAAAAGCCATTTGTTCACATTTTCTGAGTTGCAAAATAGGTTTCAGTCTGCTCCCTAATCAGTTCAAACAAATCTGGAAAAGAGAAGAACCATGTGTTGTTATCTATATTTGCTGGCTTACCTTCCTTCTTATTATTAATTTATAACTAAAAAATAGCTGTGCACCCTCCCCACACTCCCTGCTTTAAAGGCACTTGCATGTCACTCATACAGGATACAAGCTTTGGAGATTCTACTTACATTTTCTTTATGAGTATTTATTATTTAATCTTTTAAAAGTAATTAATAGATTAAAATTAACTTAAATTTGTGGATCATTTTTACTGTCCAGTTCTTCATCTTGAGACTGCAGACATCGTGCCAAAGGAATCTTTAACATGCTGCTGCTGTATATATCTGAATAAAATGTCATAATCTCAGCAATTAAATCTTGGAAAGGAACCTAGAACAAGGTGGTGAAATGATATAACTGCATCTCCTTAGTTAGTGATAGGCAACCTTTTCAAATTGAATTTCGACTGTATTCCCTCATAGTTCCCTTATGATCACTCCCCCATGTAACACTGGATGAGTGAAAAAAAAGGGCTTTGTACAGAGAGCATTGAAAATACTGGTCTGTGTCCTCTGACAGCAATCTGCAACACCTGTTTCTCAGTCCCTGCTTCGGCTAAGTGTAACCTTAGCTGTGAACAAATTACACTGCAGATTTATCCTGAGATAGAGGGCACACAGTACCAAAATTAAAGTATAACAGTGGTTTGAACACACAGTGCAACAGCACCAACAATTTAGTCCCATAAACCAGATGTAAATAGAGTAATCAACGACAAGACCAAAACCAGGTAGTGAAAGACCTAAGCCAAACCCAACAGCTTCCACACTCAGAACAAATCTGGGACTTTCAAGAACCCTTTGCCTGCTACCTGCCCAAACAGGGTGAGAGAGCAACTCTTGCTGACTGCTTGTTTGTTTTCAAAATTGATAAAGGTCAGATTGACTGACATCCTTCCTCAAGTCTGAAAAATGAACAGAATGCTCTTTTTCTTTTCCTCTTTCCTCACAGAGGAAACTGGGAAAAGCAAATGCTTGAGCAATTACTTTCCCAATAAGCATTCTGTGGCCTTCAATCAGCTGCCAGCCACTCCAAGGTGACTCACTTCACATCACTAAATCCATTTCTTTTCACAGTGCTGCAATCAAGTTTTCCATGTTGATGTAATTCTAATTCAAAAGAGCCTTGCTGCCACTCATGACACACAAGGTGGCAAGTGTAGCCCCTGCAAGGAAGCTCTGGAAGTGAGGGACTGCCACTTTCCATACACTCCTGCCTGCTAGGATTTATTTCAATGCAGTTATGCCATGTAAGAAGTACAGAAACTCAGATAAAATTTTGGAACCCACCTGCACTGCATTCTGTGTGTTGGTCTTCTGAGTGCTGCATACTATATGTGTCAGCTAGCTGGAAGACTGAATCATTTGGCCCCTCAGGCCCAGATCTGAGCCAGGAGTACTGATGGATGCTCTCGGACCCACAGAACCAGTCAAGAGGCAGTATGGTACCCACTGGCAGTGTGCTTTATTTAGTCCATCTTGATGGAAGTAAAAGCTCCTCTACTATCTCTATGTCCATTGGACTCAGAAAAGAAAAGAGAACCCAGAAGATTATTTTGTCTTCTTTCCTTGCATGGGGCTGCTGGGGACAGTCAATACCCTGGTAAAGCTCCCAGAGCCCAGTGCTCTATCATCAGGGGAGGGACAAGGATGGGAAGGAAGGGAAGGAAATTCTTGTGATCTCCATAGCTGCAAAGAGTCTTTTCTAGTCTCAGTGAGAGATCTTGTTTGCTGTCACAAGGGACCTTGGATGACGCCTGCATTGGAAGGGTGGGAGGAAGGCAAGAGAAGGAGAGAGGGAAGAAGACAGGTCCAATGCTGAGGGGTTTTGCTCACTGCAAAGATGGGGAAGGAGATGTGAGAGCGGGGACTTCTGTGGATCTTTCTGAAGTCAGTTCAATGGAGCAGATGAGCATGGATATCTATGCAAAATCAGGTTCTCTGCACCCAGTGCTTAACACTTCTCCTTGTCCTGTTAAGCGTCTCTTTTATTTGGGCAATTAAGTGGAGAATAAAGCTGTTTTATAAAAGATACCAGACATTTTCAGGCAGAAGCAATTAGCCAAACTGTGTCAAAAGTTGGTCTAGATTCAGACACAGATGATCAAGGACAATGTGCTACTTCACAAGTTCAAAGGCTTTAGTATTTGCAGCTACTATGCAGCTACAATGCAATACAAGTGTAGCCTTAGGGCTTTTGTGTTTCTTTAAAGCATTAGCCATTAATAGGCTAAGTTTACCACTGGGATACAGAGCACTGGCCCAGCAATGCAGCTTGAATATATTTATTTTCCAGTCTATGGTTTTCAAGTACAGTGCATCACTTCTACAAGGGTTTAATGAGAGCCAAGAGGTGTACATTATAAGCAACAAATTTCTATTTCTAATGCAGCTCAGTTCACATCAGAGAGTGATTTATTACCTTTCTCAGCTTTTACTTGTATTTTTCAACAGGGATCAGAAATTTAGATTTAGGGCTAAAATTCACAGGATAGCATCAAGAGCCCCATTTTCAAAGTCGTGATTTTTTTAATCTTAAATTTATAAATGTTCCATCCTGCTAAAGGTCAGTCATTCTGGGGAACAGCGAGTGTCTGCCAGCTGCTCTGGACTGCTTCATTAAAATGAAAGCATTTAACTTCTAAAAGAAAAAAAGATCATCTTTGAGAGCATATCTGTTTAGTGAAAAAGGAGAAGTAAAGACATTTGTCTGAATAAGTAACTACTGACAAGATACTTATTACCACAATTATTGTCACTAATAACAAAAATAACAAGAACAATGCTATTTGTCACCAGCCAGGGGAACTAGGCCTGCCCTTTACAGCAGAAGACATAGAGAGTGTCCACTTGTTTGTAACTCCTAAGTTAGATGTAAAGTACAACCAATTCTAAGATCCATGAAGCTTCCTGAGTAAGTCCAGCGTGCTGGATCTCAACATGGTCAGCTGGCAAACCTGCAGAAAAGACTGTCTATTAGGATTAAGAAAAAGGCCTAACATGACCATTGGATCATTCTGAGATTAGCTCTTGCACTTAATGGTACAGGACCAAAAGGCAGGAGGAAAATCAGAATAAAGATGACAGAACCTGGAAAAAACTGTTCACTATTTGGAAAATGTGCAAGGTAGATATTTCCTGCAGGTGGAATCATAGAAAGCTCATCACAAATAACAACATTTGAAAAGGTTGAATTTGAAGCACTACAAAGTACGTTCCCATTGGAATATTTTTTTAATAAAATACTTACAATAACATAAAAAGTTGAATATTAGAAATATGATGCCACAATGTGCTCTGAATATTGATTAAGGCTGTGTTAAAATGCCACACATCCTCTTTCTTACCATTCAACTGAACTGAGTAAGAGAAAAACATAGAATACTGAGAAATAGCATATGTTGGTTGTGATAGCAATATTAATGTAGTATTTACCAATGTCATTTATTTTATCCTTGCCCAATCCATTTACTTGTGGTCATTATGTAAGGCTACACCTTACTATGGGAAAAAAAATTGAAAATTAAAAAGGAGTGGGGCCTTATGCCTCTTTCTACAACTTCTCCTTGAGTCCACTTCTGATTATTCATGGTTGTCTTCTGTTACATAGGCCTGTTTGTTCTTGCTGGAAAATCTGAGGACAGTAAGAACAGACTGGAGTTTACATGATCGGATGAATTTTTCTTCCTCTAATGGAACAGACAGACATTAACTCATCCCTCTCTTTACATAGATTTATTATGCTCAATAATTGTCTGTTATTATTGCTGTACATTGTAATCTATTTCTAATGAATCCCCCTTGGTTATAGTGAATGAAGTCTTGCATAATAAATTCTAATCTGCTAGTCATTATCTTTGTTAATATTTTACAGTCTACATTTATTACTAAGATTAAGAAATAGTTTGCACAGTGCTTGGTATTTTCACTGTTTTTAAGAGCTATCTCTTCTAATTAATGATCTCTTTGAATTTGCCTTTGCCTACTTAGATTACTACCAACCGCACTGAAAACATCAATGTTTTCAGTCTTTTTTTCCTGCTGGGAAACACCAGTTAAAAAACTCCCACATATTTTTTAGAATGGGTGTTCCTTCATGTACTGTTTCAGCTCATCTGATTGATGCTGCTTGGGTCCAAACCTGCAAGCAGATGCATGGGACTGGAGCTGACAGGAGCAAAAGTGGCTGCACACAATCACATCTGGGCATTCTCCAGCGATTTGTCTTTCTCAGTTCTGGAAGACAGGGATTTCTTTGGGGGAAGTAGTAAATCTGCTCAAGCTGTAAAGCTGCTTCCTATGTACTAGTTAGAGTGTTTTGGACTGCACTCTCCAGTCTCCTATTTGTAACACCTTTTACAGTTACAAATGTCTTGGCATAGAGATAGTAACTGGGGAGCTGTTTTCAGGTCTTGTAATCTCATTACAAACCAGCCATCACTGGCTTGATGCAAGTTAACCACAGAAGAATCCACATTCTGCATTAAAACACTGAGGGATACAGTGCTTAGACCCCGTTTAATTAGATGCATGGTAAGAGTTTGTTTAATGTCATGCTCATGAGCATTACTGCAGTGAAGTGAGGAAAGGGGCCATTTCAGTAGGCTGAATAATTCCTGAACAGAGTTATGTGACTGAAGAACCCCCTTGAGTACTTCATTGCACATCCTTATGAGGTAGTGAACAGGCTGCCACCAGGGTCGGTTTCGGTAGAAAGGACCAGCAGTGCCTTTGCCAAAGCTGTTAGTGCTTTCTACAGTCTTTGTTCAGGCAAAGGGTTAAGGATCCCCCTACAAATGCTTATTGGCATTTGGCAATTAAATTTGACAATTAGAGCCAGTTGGTAAACTTCTGATGATAAGCAATGGAAAATGCTGATTTGTTCAAGCCTTTAGCAGGAGCGTACTGGGTTTGATTAAGTGGTTTTGGATGGGTTCCTTAGGGCAGAGTGGAAAATATTAAGCCTTTGCAGTAGATGAAGAGTTAAGTACTCACCGAAGGCCCCACTCTGATTTATTTGGGTAGAATCTGAACTTTTATATATTGGGCAAATATCTGGTCTGATCTGATAATGTGTATTAGCAAAAGCATTCTGCTTAGAGGGAGGCAAGGACTGCTCCATCACAGAAAACTCTAAGAAGTCTCAAAGTAAACCTATACCATCATCCTGCCTCAGTATCTGTAGGACAGCAGAACTACTCTTTGTCCACCTCTAGGACCACTTCACTGAGTCATTTAGTGCATACATAATTTCTCTTGGATGTGTTTCTGAGGTGTGATCTGTTTTTCCAAAGTCTGCCTTTCCGTGGCATTTGTTAATGCTTTTTATACTGCTGGAAATATTTTCTGATTTATCTTTTCCTAATCTCTCAGAAGAGATAATTTTATTCAGTTTCCATTGCTCTATCTAATACACTGTGTAAAGCAGCTTTTCTTTCAGCAGTTCTAAAATGTTCTTTAATATGTGGTCAATATACAATCATTCCTATTATTCCCAGTGTGTTCTTCATAACTGATGCCCAATGAGCATTATTAAACCAATGTGAGAAGTATTATATTGAATAGCTAACTACTCAGCAGTGTCTTCCCTACTGGTGTGTGGAGTCTCTGCCCAAGTTTACACACTGCATTGCAAATGTTCACAGCAAAGTGGAAGGATGCAGGAACAGGCAGCAGGTAGAGAGGGCTAGGAAACACCGTCTGTCCTTCAACATGCAAAGTATCTGTCCCCAAAATATGACATATCAAAACTAGTTAACCATGGCTATATGAAGGAAAAAGAATTAATGACTGAAGACGACTCAGGCCCACACTTCACTGGTGACTGTGATCCCTGATTTATGTGCAAAATTCACTATGCTGAACTCAATCATCACTGAAGGGAACAGAAAACACCTGGCAGTGGAATGACAGCCTCAAGAAGTCATGCACAGCTGCCTTTTACTGCACTGTGGTATGGGCAAATATGCTTGAAAGGTTAGCTTTGAAAACAGAACAGTGAAACTCTCACTGCAGCCATTTAAGCAGTAGATCCTCCAGCTGAAGGAATTTTCTCTTTTAGGAATGTATGACACCCAGGTTAGGAAGCTCCAAGACTGATTAAAGCCTTTGGATACTCCCGTAACATAAATGGTACTCAGAACAAAAATAGTCACAGCCGCTCTACTGATGAATAAAGGTCAAATCGGAAACTAGGAAAAGTCAAACAAGAAAGACAGCAGATAGCAATGTGTGTGAGGCTAACAGATTTTCCCTAATGTGGAGCCTTCTCTGAGACTTGAGAATCATCCATAAGGTCACAAGCTCCTGAACTTGCTAGGAAATCATGCTTGGTAAATTACTGCAATTCGAATGGTGCTATCTTCTTTCATGAACAAAAAATCCCAGTAAATTATTATCAGATTTTGTGGTGCTATCTCATTTCACAGGAAAATTGACAAACATATGAAATTCACAAAGATTCAGTGTAAATCCAGAAATTAAAAAGTATGCATTTTTGAAAGAACAAAGTAAGCACAGTTTGCATATTCAGGAGAGAGTGGAGAGATGGCAGAGAGACAAAACTAAAGAGAAAGAGAGAGAGAGGATGATAGAATCACCACCCCAAACAGAAAAAGGGAAACAAAACATAAAATGCTAGAGCTGTTTAACTTCTGAGACAGGGTATACACATGGTGGAATGTGAGAGCTGCGAGAGAGATTTCAGAGGAAGACTGAAGTTTTCTACTCTGTTTGAAGTGGGGAATAAAGACAGAAAAGGAAAGCAAGAAACATTACAGAAGAAAGAAAAAGGAAAGAAGAGGCATCAGAAATAAAGAGTAACAAAAGTCATTCCCAGAGAAAAAAAAAATAAAAGAGGAAGAAGGCAGAAAGCTAACAGGGAGGAAAACGTGAAAATAAATTAATAAAGAGGAAAAAAGTCACTTATACACATGCATACTGAAAGCCATTGAAAATACAGTTCTAAAGTAATGAGAAACATCTACCAGGAAACATCAGAAATATATCGGTGTAGAAGATTGGGAAATCATCTTCCAGTTGTGAGATGAGAATGAGGGATATCATTGATAGCCATGGGAAAAAGGACAGCACATGTGTTTCTATAGTTATTTGAGATGAGTCTCATATTTCCCTCTCTGTGAGAATAACGCACTCAAAGGTTGCATGTATCGACATAAGAAGGGTATGCAGATGTGTGCACACATGCACACACAAAGTATAGCATTTAGAAATGTTTGGATTGGTTCCAAGATAGTTGAACAAAATGAGACTAATAAAATATAATTAAACATTAATTACTGTGACTATCAAAAATAATTGACTTGTACAAAGCACAGCACTCCTATTAAAAAGGGACCTAAGGGTAATAAAACCATATATAAACTATTCTGTATAATAATTGCTATGAAGCAATTAAATTTATAGTCAACTCTTAAAATTCTTCTGTGACTATTTAAACATGTGAGTACCAGGTAGATTTGGTTAAAAATTGTCTACTATAAGGCAGTCTGGTTATTAATAAGGTGTAAACATTACCATTCAAAAATCAAACCAAAGATGCACTACTGCTTGAAGTAGATTTGAAGTAAAACCAGAAGGATCTGTCACAAAAATGCTGCTGCGTGTGTCCCAGCAAAGTCATCCTTCTTCCATCAGTTTTTCCTTCTAATAATCTTTTGAGCATGAGAAAGACAGAACTGGCAGATGAAAGCAGGAGAGCTGAGATCCTCACTTCCTCATGCTTTGCTGATTTTTAACAGTGAAGGAAAGAACTAGCCTCAGTGCAGGCAGAACTGGGGGAGAGGCACTGACTGCTTGAAACAAGGTCACAGGAAGTGAATGAGAACCTGTGTATAGAAGAATATGGCATCGACAAGCGGGGACGAAGTGGAGCAGTGGACCGAAACAGTTTGTTCCAAGGGCCCCCCTACTCGAATTTCTGCATGTCTGACTTTAGACTAGCACTTAGTCTACTCCTTAGAGTGCCCATTAGTGTCTGCAGTGCATTAGGTGTGCTTCTGGAATAAATTTTTGGGCTGATTTCATCTGAAAGGGACCTAGTGTGCACACTCTGTCACTGCTCTGCAAAATGAACCAAAATCTGGTAAGTGAGGAGGACTGAGAGATTGACTTCGGATCCAACTCCTGATGCAAACTGAGGCACTAATGTAGGTGCACCTGAAAAACAGCTTTATGCTTTTTAATTTTAACTTTTAAGGGGCAGGATAGGTATTTTAATCCCTTGTGAACAGCTTGTTCTCTTAGTTTGCCTTCAAGAAAATGAAAGCTGAACGTTTACATGAAACTCACTCTTCTTGAGTTAGTGCTCATGGCAGGGCATAACAGAAGGGGCAACAATAATGACAAAGACTGCATGGGTCTGTTTTGAAAAGACAAGTGACAACAACCTGCTGCCCACAGCACTTCCATGTGTTTTAACTCTAGGAGTCCTTATTCACTGTGCTGCCTTCTCTCCTCGTTTACTTTGACAGTAGTCCCAACTTACTTGTTCTTTGCTGTTCATCTCACATCTCTCACTTAATCCCATATATTCTATTAACTTGGAAAAGTTTTAGTCTATTACACATAGAATAAAAGACTTGAAACAGAAACAGACAAAATGCAGAGCACAAAAGTTCATTTTCCTGAGCCTATCCTTAATCAAGGAAATGGGAATTTTTGAAAAATTATAGAAAGAGGAAAAAGAACCCATTTGGCATAATTCTTAGGCTCCACTCCTTCTCTGCTCCTAGTGTGTTGGCAACAGGCTGGTAAACTAGTGCCTTCAGTAATTTTGAGAAAACCTTGGCATTCTTACATAAAACTACAAAAAAAGAGTCAGATTTTTAAGGCAGATGTAATGTATCATTTTGAGTTGGTGGAGATGCCATGACACGAAGCATATTTGGCATATGGCGCCTTCGCTCGCTCTACATGAAAAATACTAAACGTAGCAAGGTAAAGTCGCTTGATATTGTGAAGGAATGGCACTGCCATCTGAGAAACTGTTATTACTATGAGACATTAACAATGCTCTGTTCAATTTACTACAATCCACCAATCAAACTTAAATCTACCAACCAGTTCTGCTTCTAGGACATTCATTCATTCATTCATTCATTCATTCATTTACTCGTTCATTCATTCATTCAAAGAAAATCTGTCACCCCAAAAACCAACTGAAGGGGCTAAGAGGATCCTGGGTTTGGTTACATTTCTTTGCCTCAGTGATTAATCATATCAAATCATCAAATCAAATCATATATATCCTATATAATATCATTAGAATGACAAGAAAGCAAAGACAAGTCTTTTTTATTTCAGCTCTTCTCCCCAAATGTTGAATGTCATGCTATGCTTTCTGGGTATGCAGCAGGTTGAGCTGCTCCTATGCTATAAATACTCCTCTTACATAACCAATTAATCAGCTAAAAAGTCAAAGAAAGCAACTATTTTTAGTATAATATTGCTAGTCATGCCTCTGCAGTGTTATTTTTTGCTTTTAAATAAAAGGACTTCTTCATTCTGCAGTTCTTCCCCATCAATGTGTGGGACTGTGCCAATTCAAGCAACATTTCTATATCAAGAACCCTGATTAATGATCCAAAATTCCAAGCAAGCTTTATTGTCTCAGTGTTGCTACTCAAACTGCTTGCATAGCTTGTGCTAAAAGATTCAGGCTATTCATATATGATACCTAAGGTGGTTTTCAGGCTTTGGCTTGCTCAGCCCAAAAAGAAAGAATCAAAGAATTCTGAAGAAAAAAAAGTCATGTTATGCAAAAATCCATGGTTTTTCATAAAAAATGTTTTTAAAACAAGTTTTTGCTAGCTTTCAATCCTGCAGGATATGGATTTGGCTTTTTAAATGTCTTCTGCCAACTAACCAAGGACGATAACAATTACAAACTGGCCTATGGAGCCAATCCTCAGTTACTTCAATCTGGAATGACACAGTTTAAATTCAAACTGAGACTTTAATTTTTAATTTTGAAAATGTTTTTTAACATCTGTATCCCTAAATCCTACATTAAGAGCAAATCAAGGCTGTGAATTCCAAAGCTGCAGGAATTGAAGTGCTTTCTTTGTAGATGGAGAGAAAACAGAGTGGTAAAGCAAAATGAGTCTGAAAAATCTGAAACCTAAAATGAAAAAATTAATGTTAGATGATTTGAGTTCATGTAGTTCCCCTAGTTTCAAAGCAGAACATTCCTCCTGAATATATTACACTTCTGCCTTAAAAATGATCTGGCGGCAGCTGCAATTCCTGGGCCAGGAATTAGTTGGGGATCTGGATCTGGTTGGATCTGGTTGGGGTCTAGTGGGAAGCTTGTGACTCTCATTCCAGACTAGCCTGGGAGTACCATAGATCATACCTGTGTCATATTTGACCACTCTTTGAGGAGACCTTTCTGTCTTACACTTCAAATGATGTCAGGGATACCTACATGGGAGCACGTTTCATCCTCAATGGATGTGAACTGATGGACCCATGGACAAAGAGAAAAGTTCTGGGTGATCCAACAGGCCCACTCTGGTCTCCAGAGCACAGGGCTCTGACTCCAGGATCTTTTTATTACCCCAAAAATACAATGGTGTTTCACGCCTCTGAGGGATGGACACTAACAGGAGTGATGAGGGCACTCTCTAGCCTACAGAAGTGCACCAGGGTTAGAGCACAGAACCCAACAAAAGCAGCCCTACTTATGGGCACCACCTTCTCATTAATAACATACACACATACAAAAACATCACAAAATAGAAAAAAATTTTTTTCAAAATTTTTCTGGTTTCTCCTCTAGGATACAGCTAATTTTTGAGCAAGGGTCTGCTTTTAGAGAATGTTGTGGTCAGGAAGGTATTGCAGCTTTTTTCAGTCAACAAATGGTTCTCAGATTAAATGTGCACCTTCATCATACCTAAATGTTTATCTAACGCATTACTTTTTTAAACATTAGCATACACACCAAGTGAAGAGAATTTTCCCGGTTTTATTTACATGTAAGACTGGATTTAGATATGGGAGATTAAGTACACTGGGGAAGAAAGAACATTGGATGATGACGGTGATGACAAGGGCCAAACAATTGTTTGAAGCTGCAGCACAGTATTTGAAAAGCAGGACCTCACCAAAGACAGCCTGCAGTTTTAAAAGGATCAAATGGCTCCTGTTAGGTTAAGGGTAACTTTCACACAAAGCAAGATATGAGTGGTAACCGATTGTGCTGTCTGGCTGCCAAGATTTATTGAAGATAAAGGCAGCAAACTAAATCATTTTCAGGGGAAATCCAACTCTGGATCTAGGAAATTCTTGCTGTGTCTGATGTGTGTTCTACATCAGAAGCACAAGAGACGAGCCAGTCTTTGAAGAAGAGAGCAGTACAATACAGAGCAGTGGGACACTATGATAGCCTTGTCAAAACCAGAATTTTCCTGCTAATACAAATCCCATCCAGCAGGCTAGGCATGTATGCCCCCTCATCCTGCCACAACCAACTCAAGCCACAGCTCAAAGACTATCCTGCCAGGCAATATGCAATTTTGTAATTAGCTGTGTGGAAAAAAACAACAATCAGAAATTCTCTGTCTCCTCAGTAGCAGTTGTTACTATTTTCCCAGAGAAACTGGAGACAAATATCACTTTCAGCTATGTTAAATTCTTAAAAGAAGAAGCGAGGGAAGTCCACAGAGTTCAGTGAAAAATGTTTACAAAATGCAAATAAGGACTGACCACAACAGAGAAAAAGGGAAAAAACTTTTTCCCAGGAAACATCAATTCCATTACTGAGTGTAATCCCAATACATTTACAATAAACCCATTTCCTCGAACAATTCCTCTTCTTTCGGAGTGACCCTTTAAAAATAGTTACAGTACTGTTATATTAACAGTTGGCTTCTCTATGTGATTAACCTAATTGTATTACTGAAATAAGTTTGAAATGCATGTAATTCCCACAAAAACAGGGCAAAAATAAAAAACCTGTAATGTGAGAAGTCTTGCATATCTGTCTTAACCTTACCAAATTTAAACCTGCTGAACCCAAGCCTTTATCTTCAAAACACACACGATAAACAAGGGAGGTTTTTAAACCCATGATTATTAGGAAAATTATTTCTTCAAAACTAATTTATATTGTGTTACTGCTTGTACTGAGCAAAGATGACTGCATGTTAAATTTTGCCAGCGTGCTAAAAGTGATGTCAAGAAATGAGAAAAGATACCACCATCAGGTTTATTTACTGGATAAAACATGGAGTGAGCAGCAGTGGAGATAAGTACCCTGGAGGCTGTTTGGTTTGTCATGACATGCACACGCAGTAATCCCTGACAGTCCTTCTCAGTAAAGAGAGTGGTTTTTTTCCCTAATGCGGAGCAAAGCTGTGGTGATTGCTGCTTACTAATGCATTAGACTTTTAACAGTGTAAACATGAAGGCAGTAATTCAGAGAACACTAAACTTGAAAGACATAGCAGACGGGTAAACTTAATTTGATTTACGGCATAATCAGGAGCAGAGTTCTCTTGCTCTCCCTTCCAATCTACATCTGAGCCCAGAAAAATCAGGTTTCTGCCTTCCCACAAATTGCAGCAGATTTCACTCCCTTGTCTAGTATGGATGTAAGAAGAGCCAAATTTGACCCAGACATCCTTTGGGGGAATCACTGATTTTGCTTCCCAAGTTGTCTGCATTACACTGCCATCTCCATTGTTTTCATTTGTTTACTTCAAGAGCATTTTCAATACACCAGGGGTTTTCCAAACAAAAAACAGATGCTGCCCGGATTTGAGACTCTTAAATACTGAAGGCAGGAAGACAAATAAGAGGTGAGGCAACAGGTAATACAAAATCACAGAATTGTTAGAGGTGGAAGGGACCATTGGAACGAACATATCCAACCTTCCTGTACTATTAGCAGGCACTTGAAAAAAAACCCCAAACAAATAATGTGAGTCATGGTACAGCCAAAGCCAGTCAGCTCCTCTCCTCAAATCAGACAATGCCACTACAACAAACAACTCTAATTGTGCTTCTTTCATTACTGCTGGGCAGTTTAAAGCTCAGTATCTCGGACCTCCTCCTCCTTTGCTACAAGAGGTGGTCTCCATTCCCCACACCAAGTACTTCCTGGTGGGCTCTGGAGATGACAGTCACTGCAGGTCATTTCTGCATTTGCATTTGGCCTCCACAGATGTGCATGTGCAGGACCATGTGGAGTGGGATGTGAAAGCTTGATAGAGAGTGAAATCCTTGGTGTGGGTGAAAGAGACAACCTGTTGTAGAAAAGGCAGGGAGGGGGGGCAGGCGGGAGGCTGCAGCTACTTGTATCTAATCCCCCTGGCTGCAGTGAGGCCAAGCACACAGAACTGCAAGCTAGGGCCAAGACCGAAGCATTTCCAAGGAGAAAATATCAAAACTTCTCAGGCTTTAACATGGGTGTAAACTCTTTCCAGTCATGTGGAGAGAAAGGCACACGTGGCACATATGGTGCACCAACCAGTGCCTCAAGCTTGCTGCCCAGGAGGGGCTCATCCTGTTGGGTATGGATTGATCAGAACACGAGCTGGTGCCACTGATACTGTAAAACGTGAAGCCAATGCTGAGGGACAACAGCTTTCGAAATACAAGACCTGCTGCCTTTCTGATCTTCCACAGAACATGTACACTACAGGAAGAAAATGTCTACCATTTCTGCTTTTCCTCTTTCACTGACCCAAACCACCTTGGCCACAAGTAATTTGACTGCAGGAAATTAAGCTTCTGTGAGGCAGATAGCATGTACACATCCTCTCAAATATTGCTGATAGGGTTTACAGGGTCAGCTTCCAAAACTTCTGCAGGTAAAACATTGTGATCATTCCCAGTACAAAAGCTCACTCATCCCCTATTGCACCTGAAGCACGAGGTAGACGTAAACAGAAATAAAGCAAAGAAAAATGTACATTGCATATGTGCTTGCTAATGATTAGACAGCTATCAAAAGAAAACAGGGTTAAACCTGGAGTATTTTACCACAGTCAGATGCATACAACATGGCACAGACCTCTTCAAGAGAAAAATACCAGACAATGAAGACACTAAAATAGAATGCTGCAAAACAGAAAATGCAGATAGCTCTGTCTAATGCAGAAGCATCATCATGGAGGACAATGACACTGCTCCAAGGGGACTGTGAGAGGGCCTGTGCTGGCATCACTGGCCCAGAGAAAGACAAGGTGTATGTGAAGAGACTGAAAAATCTGTTCTGTACGTATGTTTTCTGTCCTGCTCTATGCAGCAGAGATGTGGACCTTTGAGAAAGTCGCCAGACAAGGACTCAGCCGCTGAAACAAACTGTTTATGAGTAGTTGAGGAGATGGCATGAGAAAACAGATAATCATGGAAAGGATCTGTGTGAAGAAGAGTCCCTGGCACAGTAATCAGGAGGAAGTGTGAACTGCTGGGTACACTTGCCAGATGAAGGACAGGCATTTGCAAAAGAAACCACATCCTTTGGCCAGAAAGGTTTGGTCTGTTATGTGGTAAGACAACATGACAGAACATTCAGGTAGTGCTTTTAAGATGTCATGTGCCAAAGCTGGATCCAGAGCCTTGCTAAATGAAATGTAGGAGCCCAGTGTTACGCTCATTAAGCTGTGATGGTGCTATGAACCTCCCTGGTGCTCTCAGCCACAGACAAATCACTTCCCAGATCCACAAGGCACATACCACCCACTCCAGCAAGCTGTTGGGAAAGCCCAGCCCCCAGGCAGATAGGACCAGTGTGAATGAACCCTCTGCTCTCTAACAGGCTGTAGTGGGGTAACTCCTTTTGGGCTACCCCTCTGCCCCCCTTGCCTGCCCTGCCTTGGGGTGCTACAGGACAAAGTCCCACCTGGGAGCCAGGTACAAATTTCTCTGGAGCTGTGTGCAGCTCAGGCATCACAATCAACTATGGGACACAAAGAAGGAATGGGAATCCAAAGCCCAAAAGCACTATATCCTTTCACCTGTATTGTGTCAGCTACACAGAGACTGTACCGACTTCTTTATACTATCTAGAGCAGGTGGACTTCAGTGCAATATGCATTTTCCAGCCACAAGAGAAAAGGCATCTCCTGCACTGCTTTACATGTGGCATTTCATTCATCAGATTTTCCAAATGGAAGACTTGTCATATAAACAAAGTGAGTGCATGTGTGTCATTCTACTGCTTCTGGATGCCCTGTGAGAGAAACGCAGCAGAACACATGCTATTTATCAAAGTCCTGATGGGGAGGAAGGTATATTTGTGGCATCCTCTAAATATACTCCATTTCTGCTACTTTCTCTGCTCTCAGTGACAGCAAACATCATTTGACATGACAAAGACCAGAACATGCTTGCTGTTTTCCCATCTCCAATCAAGCCTTTTTCTCAAAAAAAAAAAGAAACAAAACCACCATGGGTGAGATTTTCAAGAGCACTCTTGCCGACTACAGCCTCCCTTTGCTCACATTTGATTCAATGGGAATTGAGGCCAGTGCTGAACCTTTTAAAATTCTTACCATGTATTTACTTTACTCTTTTACAGGTTTACTTTAAATAATAACCGTGTATAACTTACACTGTATATATGCAAAGCACACTTCTGCCTTTCCTGGCACTGAACTTTACAGATAATGATCCTCCAAAACACTTGCCTCTGTAAGCTGAGCAAATGTCTGATACATGGGGATTGTCTCCCTTTCATGAAGAAAGGAAGTGAAGGAAAGGAACTGGACTGAAACCACACTGAACTGTAGAGAAGGTGATCAGGAAATGAAACAGATGGTCTGAAGGCTATTGATGAATCTTTGGCTCATCTATAAAACACAACATTTTTTGGAAAACACTATTTGAAATAAAATGCATTAGGACTTTCAGTGAAATTATCTCTTTCAACCACAGGTATCTGACACAGACATAAGTATGTTTCAGATTACTTAAGAGGAAGCTGTTAGAAATACATCCATATTTGATAATACCTATGGAGCCAGTTTTACACATACCAGCTGCAACAAGGCAACTTGAATTAATAATGTACATTTCAAGCTTCAGCTACAGCTTAGGGGCTACCTGGAGAGCGAAACTCCTGTTTTCAGAGTGCTGCAGTCTGTCTCACAGTAGTACACTGCTTTTGAAAAACATTGTGAACCTTAGACACACATGTCCCAAGTGGGGCTCCCCAGGCCTGCTTGAAGCTGAACTGGTTTTTTACTAGACTGTGTGGTTCCCCAAAACCTCTCCAGGATGGGGAACGATGCTGCTGGGCAGATAAGCTGCAAGCAATCACTACTGGGCCTCCAGATGAGCCAGGGACTTTGAGAGCTGCCTGTTTCTTAACTGGAGAAGCCGCGATATGCCAATACAGTATCTACATTGTCAGGGATTCTGAATAGAAGCAGAACAAATTTCTGAAATGTCAAAACTTATTGGAAACCAGAAACTTGTGGTTTCACCTAGTCCTGTGTGCAATCAGATAAACTGTTGGTACACAGAGTCTGATTTGAGATGGGGATTTTCTGTTGTGCTCTTGAGGAATGATTTGAGATTTCCAGACCTTCTTCTACCAGTGGAGTTCAGATAGCACTCCTCAAAAGCCAAGCTGATCACATCAAATGCAATGAACAGAACAAGCACTGCCACATAAAGAATCAACAAGCCACCTGCAATTGCTTTGTTGCAACATATGAGTACACCTGCACCATTATTCAGAAGTGGCCATGACTGTCATACCTGGCCTTAATACCATTACCAAAATGCACTCTTACACACGCTGTGAAAAAATCACATCAACTCTATGTCTGCCCAGAAAATGCTTGGAAGAAAGATGTGTAGTTTGCAACCCCCTCAAGTTTCTTGACATACCTTATATATTTTTTGAATGTTCTCAAGCTCCTTTGACCTTCAGATGCCATATATTGATTGCTCAGTGAAGTTAAACCTGCTCCTCTCAGCATCCTACACCCATGCTCAGCCCTGGCAGAACTTCTATCGTCTCTTGTCATCAGCTACAAGAGCAACTCTCAAAAGTAAGCCCTCTCCACTGTTTTGCAGCTTATCTCTACATTAGTATTAACTGAATGCAAACATAGATAAAGGAGGGATTTTTATAGATGCCCTAATAACAGAGGCTACTTATTCACTGAGTGTAAGCTTTCTTAAAACAAGCTTTGAAAGGATCATTTCCTCATCTCTCTCAGCCAAAGTGCTGCTAATACTGCTAATTCAGACTAGATGATTTTACCCTTGCCTGAATCCAGCACAAGTCTCATGTACTTTTGCAGGGGGATTAAATAGAATTAAAATGATGCTTAAAAAACCTTCTCACAACTCTGTTCAGCAAAGGGTGAATTTTATCCACTTCTTTTTTTTTCTCTAGTTTATGTGTATATTCATGGGTTTTGATCTTGTCAAGGTTGCTAGACAGCCTTTGACAGTTTTGTAGCATTCAACGTTTCTGGAAAACATTACCGGAGGTAAAATATTTTTTCAATAACAGACACTCTCTCAATTTTCTTCTCTATGGTTTAAGGGCAGTTTTGATGAGGCTAGATTAATGTGTTATTAATTACAAATAAACATTTTGTCCCCTCCTTTGGAAATTTTCTTTTTTGCTTTTCTTTGAAACTAGATGCCTCTTTTGTTTTCTATTTATGAAACCTTTTACAGAAAATGATTGCTTCATGTATGGGTCTTTGGTAGCACATAGAGTTTCTACAGACATTATTTTAATTAGGCTGCTTGGTTCCATTTCATTTTTAAACGGCTGTGGCAAGGATCTTGTATTGTGATCTGCTGAATGGGAGGGAATGTCTGCTGAGGATTCTTCTCTTCTAGAAGTTGTGTATTAATGAGACATTTTCTTAATGAGAGCCTTGCATCAAGTCCTGTAATCAGAACACGAGAGGCATCCAAACCAGCAGAAACATTCATTAACTCCAGAACTCACCATTTCTGTATTGCATTTAAGTATAGTTCCAAAAGGAGTTTAACCTTAGCAGTGTCTTGGGACAAAAGGATGTTTAGGTATATAAAGTTAGAGACACAGTTAGTCAAAGTTATTGTTTCATATACTGATTGGGTTCCTGTCTGTAAGGCTAGTCTTCTTTAGAAAGAAAACCCCAAAGCCTGTTAGATATAGGGCTGCAGAGTGTTGGAGTAAAGAGGCAGTTTATTACAGGACTTTAAAATTGTTACCTGATTATTCTTCAGTTTGCCCTAATCAGTAGAGGGAAATTAATTGGTGCCTGACTTTATACAAGAAATTAAAATAATTCTAATTTAACACCTGTGAACTCATTATGAAGTCTTTCCAAGCAGAGAAATAAGTGTGTTATTCAACACTCCTGACACAGTGGTGCAATATGATCACACCATCTCCATCCAAACTCTCTGGGATGAGAAGACTAAAACATTAATTAAAACAAAACCCAATCATATACCTCATCATATTACTGTAGCTAGAAGATAAAATCCTCCTGGGAGATCAAGAGATAGATCTACAAACTATTAATGCAAGTTCTCCATTCTATGTTCACCAATCAATTGTATTAAAACTCCTTATGGAACTAAAGGTAAGCAAAGATTAGACAACTCAGAAAGGTGTACATGTGTTTTTTTGATCTACACGTCATTATTTCCACAGTAAGGAAAGCATGATAATAAAAATGTTACATTAGTGTTATTATCAGCATTGGATTAGGTTCCTGTATAGAAAGATTTCATTTTTTAATAGGTGCTAGCATACATAAAATAGGTAAAGAAAAATTCCATATATCTACCTCAGTATGTAATGAATGGGAGAGGAAAACTAAATTTTTATCACTAGATTTCATAAGGGCCATTTACTTGCATCTAATCCAAAATTGTCTGTATACTAATTTCTTCCTTTTGTCAGCTCACAGCTTTTCAAAATACTTATCATTTGCACTAGTATGGTTAACATTTAGCCTTATCTGACAACTTGCTTCACTTAAATCCCTTAAGCCATCTTCAAGCCATGAAGAAAAGTGAATAAATATAGTTTAGTACTGTTTTCTGAACAGGAAGAAAGCCCTTGAAACACTGGTAAACATGGTGAGCATTTTTATTGGTGACAGTAAGTGCTTCTGACTTGAGGAAAACTATAGTGAATGGGGTTTAGAAAGCACGCTGAGGAACAAAACACAGTATTTCCCAAAATGTATGGATATCCACATAAAAATATTGTCTAATATGCAGTAAAAAAAATCTTACATAAGTATAGGGGTAGGTATCTGCAAATCCACCAGTAAAATACATTTCTCGTCTCTACAGAAGATATGAGCAAGTCAATAGGCTGTAGAGCAAAGACTTATTTTCTGCAAACCAAGTACTGCCTGTCAGTCTCTCTTATGCTTCTCTGCAGCCATCAAGGTTCATTTGAACAATCTGATTTGTGCATGAGGCATTATAGATCAAATTCACCAGTAGTACAGAGTCTCCTTTATTTATTCTTTACAGAATAAAATAACTACCGAAATGACCTAGAAGTTCCCCTTCTCTCACTCAAACAAAATGAATTTCTTGGGAATAATGGGCCTGATTCTCATTATCACTAACCCATGCCTCTCCTCCTTCATCCTGACAGGGAATCTCTTTACAGTGAATGTAATGGATTTTAAATTGCAATTTGTACACTAATTTTAGGACTCCTTTAGAATGGAGATAAAAAGCAAGATAAAGGGGACTTATCATAAATAAAAATAAGGCCATATGTAGTTCATATTGATCCACCTACTTCTCATCTTTTGGGTTTTTTTCAGCATATTATGCTTAGGAAAATTATTGCATGGATTATTATTTTTAATGTCTGAGTCAAGATTTTCAAAATTAGACCCTCAAAGTATACAGGGTCTGGTGGGTTTTGGTTTCAAAGCTGGGCACTCACCATGCCCCTGAGCTCCTCCCCACTTCAGCTATGGCCCTCCTTGGGCCACACCTCTATGGTGCAGAAAAGAAGTCTGAGTCTGTGCCAGACCCACAGAAACTGTCTTTACCTTAAGAACAACTAAAAGAACAGCAAGGGCTGCCAAATAAATACAAAAAGCATCAATCCTGCTCCTTGCAAAAACCTCAAAAAAGTTTCATTTCACATCAACAGTAGTCACTGACTGCAATGATGAATCGACAGAAGAACATCAAGAAGCAACACTCCACCTTGGAAGGAGAAGAAAGCCACCCTGATTCAGATGGAGGACTCCAAACACAGTGACTCCTGCAGCCCTTTTCTCTGTATTAAAGAAAATGGCACTTACTGTTCACTTCATGTAATGCAAATACTGTCCTGATGCTCCTGGAAAGGTGCCAGTGGGTTCCCTCAGAGCAAAGTTGGGGCCTTTTGTATTAGCTTGTTCTTTATCCAAAACACCTATATTGTGGGTTTACCTCAATGCTTTCTCTGCAAATGTTCAACAAATTAATCACTTTCCAACTTCAATGTATATTATTTATTTTCATTGTCACTTTTTCTTTAGGAAAAAATTGATGCATTGAAGAAGGGAATGTGTGATCAAATACCCAAAATGCAAAATTCAAACACAGAGACTCATGACTATGAAAGCACATAGATGGAAAATAGTCAATTAGGGTTTAACAATGATACAGAGTTTAATTCTGCAAGATATGCTAGATTTCTGATGGGAATACTTCACAAATGAAAAAAACTTTTCAATTTAAATTAAATTAAATTTCCAATTAAGTCACAGAGAGCTGTACTCCAGCAGGAAATCTTACTAAAAATCACATATTTCTTGGCTATGAATTAACATTTAGTACAGTTCAGTCTACAGTGACCCAAGACAGAAGGACAAAAAATACCTTCTGGGTTCCCCCCACTTCTATTTTAAACCATGTGTTTCATAATGAAATGTTTCTGGCATGAGTTTAAGCAAGATTTTCTTCGTTATACAGAGTTATATGTGTAAAGTTTACTTCAGAAAATAAATTTGATAGTCAAGCTCCTTGTGTCATAGAGTTTGATACATCCATAAATATTTAAGGTATTTTATGCGATACGCCCATCAAGTGACAGGCCAAAATAGCTCCTAAGACTGTACCATGAACTAAAAATGTGAAAACAATGGATTTTTGGGGTTGGTAGCTGAAGTGAAAATTTAAAGAAAAACTGTTTTCACCCAATAAGGAAAGAAGAAATACTAAATTAATAATACTACATTCATCATCAAAACAATAATCAAATGTTTTGATATTATACTAATTTTATCCCTTGAAAGAGCAAGAAACTAAAGAAACGTTTTATATGACAAAATTCTTTCACATTAAAAATCTGAGACATTTGACTTTGAAATTTTGGAACTAACTATTTCAACATTGCTGGGGTTTTTATCATCTCCAGTTACAGCAGTTGGTTCTGTTCATCTCTACACCAACTTCTTTGAGGAATCTACTAGTCACAAACAGAAAATTAACCCAGCTCAATCAATAATATGCCAAACTTTAGAAAAAAAAAACCAAACTCAAAAGCTTATGAGAAATTTGCCATTCCTCTCAATGGAGCCAGGACTTCTCCTTTAGTCTTCATACAATAAAGATGTTGTACTTTTTCTAGAAAGGATTGAGAGCAAACCTGGTACTCTGAATTTTTAATCTACACTGATACAGATTTTATGCATTATGCACTTTTCTATGATCTACTATTTTTTGAACTGTTGCTCCAGAAGTCATGTAGTTGTGAGAATCATGTTGGACATAGAAACTCATGTCAAGTAAAAATAAATTCCTACAAACATCTTACAGTGGCAATGATGATTACAAGATAACCAACATCATAAAAAGCAGCATATCCATCATGGAGTGGGATGTTGGAGGTGAGTCCTTCCTAGTGTATTTCTGTGTGCATCTTCATCAGGGAGGGAGGGCTGCCTACTTTATCCTCAAATGTGTCACAATAGTGTGAATACAGGAAGGTAGGGTGGAGAAGTGGAAGTGCATCAAACATCACATTCCTAGCCCTGGGGGACTGTTGCCAATCTGTTACTCAGATCAGCAAGGACTCAGCAAGGTTTCTTCTCCAAATTTCTGACAGAACACATTTCTCAACCACTCAGGTTTTGAGGTGTTGAGTACAGGCATCTTTTTCCCTTATCTTGGCTGACAGACCATAAGTTACCAGACAGCAGGAGGTGACATCTATAATATGTCTTTAAATCTTTTCTCTGCCTCAATGAGAAGACCATATCTCCTCTATTTTCACATCAAGTCATCTAGAAGAAACAAAGATTTTGCTGCCTCAAGTGCTTTGAAATGCCATGCATTGATCCAAATGCAGTATCAGACCTTTGTTTTTATAAGACATATATTTGAAAATATTCGCCAAAACAAAAGTAAATATTTTTATGTAATAAGGAAAAGGCATAAAAAGTTGGAACAGACATCATGCCTGACAAAATGCCTTTTAAGAAAATTTTGTCACTTTGAAGTGTGATTACTTGAAGTATTATTATAGTGTGATTTCATAGTGTAATTAGTATCATATGCACCTCTTCTACTAAAGTACCCTCTGTAACATACTCTGAAGTCATAAGCCATAATTCACTGTATCCAATTTTCAATTTACTGTGTCAGCAAATTTCAGTGACATAATGCTACAGAGCAACATTTCTGTATATTTATGACTGCAACCACGATACTAAAGTGCGAAGACACCTTGCTAAAACCCATAACCTCTTGTAAATGGTGCTTTTTGAGAGGAAAAAATCCACTAACTGAATAATATGCAATTCACAGTTACAGGCTCAGTGACTACTGTTCAAAACTACAGTAATTATTTAGATATGCAACATGCTTGGCACAGCAGCAATAGAAACAGACACAGAAAGTGAGGCATTTATTCGACTAACCAGACATCCACATGTAAGCTAACTGCTCTGCATTCCCTTGCTGGTTGATGGAGAGGGTTACAAGCTTTTAAGGATTTATCTTATTCTAAATGGACTTTTGGGAAGGTCAGACTAATTGCACCTAAAAATAGCCTATTTATTTCAACTGAGTGGAACTGGAGCCTTGAGTCACTAGTTCACACGACCACATCTGTATTAGAAACATCTCATGGTAGGTCCACCCAGAAGAAAAGAAAGGGTCAAAACAAAAAGTCAGAGAAGACAAATTTTAAATATAACTTTCAGTGGAAAATCCAGACCTTCCTCACTTCTCCAGTAACTTCATTATGACTCTTGATTTCCTCCCAGCTATACTTCTCAGGAGAACAAGCACATGACATGGAAACATGCATATGATACAGACATGAAGTCCAAAAAATCCTTTTTATATTCCAGTAGCAATAGCACCTGGGCTTTCTGACAGGAGATGAAGTGTCCTTGTAAAGAAAGTCACGCTTAAAGAAAAATATGGGGAATCACAGAGATTCATGGTTGCATTCTAGCATATGAGCTGATGGGAACAATATATACAGCTCAAAAGGGGTAAAATTTGCCATGACCACGATTGGCATCTTGGAAAGTCAGGAAAAATAAAGCAAACTAGGAGCTTGCAAATGGCAAGAGAAGATATTTATTCCAGTGAGGATGCCCTGCTGTCACCCATCATGAAGGTGGCTGCAGTGGCAGCAGACAGGCAATGGTATCCCAAGGTGAACTCTACCATTGAATAATCCTCTTTCTCCTTTTTCTTTTTTTTTTTTTTTTTGTTTTTAAAGTAAACAACTACTTGTGGACAGGATTTCCTCATGACTCTCCCATGCTATCCGTGCCCATATTCTTTATGTGACTATCAATTCTTATTATGACCATTTCCATGATATACAAGCATATTCTTCTACTGAGAAACAATCTATACTTACAGATTTACTCTTTCAGATAGCTTAACTTTGAGATAACCTTTATTTATAAGTAACGTATACTTTACTTGCATTCTCTCATTTTTCTCATATCTTTTGTTTCTTTTAGTTAAACGCAAGATTGAAAAGTCAAAATAGAAAGAGGAAAAGTTGAATTGCAGAAAATAAAGGGAGAATCATTATCTTTAGTGAAGAGTTAAACAATCCATTGAACTCTTTCTGCTTGTGGAAGAAAAACCAAATTGCTTCTCTCAATGAGGAATGGTGAATTTTGCATATTCTTTCAAGACCTATACTGGCTCTCACCATGTTCTGGGGCCATTTCCACTGGTTTCAGTGATGTAGGATAAGGCATTAAAAAGTTAACTGAAACAGGAACAGGACAAGAATCTGTTTAAATTTAGTGTTGTCTACATCAAAAGAAAAACAAGGCATAAAATACTGGTGTGGAAACAATCCAGTGTGAAACAGACTATTAGTCTGTGATTGTAAGGAGATGATAAATGTTTCATTCAGTAGGCTTTTAGCACAGAAGTTTTAGTATCAATAACTTATGTCTTCTCTTTATTCTGTTTTCATTTGCACTGCAATTTTTAGCCAATTTTTCATTATGCTATGAAGCATTCTTGGTCGTTTTCTGTGTTGATTTGCAACAGCATTGCCTCGTTAACAAATTACTGTAAGAGATCGTGTATTCAAAAAGGAGATTTTTTATCATCCTTTTATAATCTTCCCACTCTTTCTCCTTCTTGCTACTATCAAAATATTGAGGAAATAGAGTATTAAACTGTCTAGCATTTACAAACTTCAGTTATTTACTGGGCTCATACATGGAAATGAAATAACTGAGGAAGGAAAAATAAGCTTCCAGAGTGTTTATCAATTCATTATATTAATGCCATCTGTCCCACAGCTATGATGTCAGACTTTTTTTCCTTCTTCATTAAGGCATAGTTCGTTTCCATGAACTGCTGCTTAAGATACTTGCTGGAACACTTAACAGCTCCCTCATTTGTTTGGTAGTTTTATAGGCCTCTTGTGCTGGAGCAGAGGTACAACAGCTTGCAATGCAGGAAAAGAAAAGATAAAACTACCCTGCTGTGCAGATTTAGTCAATTTTCACTGGCTCTTGCACAGAAAACAAATTGCAACCCCTCACAAAGAGTTCTCTCTCTGCACTGGCAGCCCTGACAAATGCAGACAAAAATGAGTAAATCAGGCAACTTCACATCAGGAGGAAAAAAATGGCTACTGCTCCAACAGCTGCTATCATAATTAAGAACAGATTTCATCACTAAACTCTTGCTGGTTGTATCTGCAGCAAAACAAATACACAGATGTGGCACATTTGCATACTGAAAAATGTGTGCCATGTAACTGAAACAAATTTGCTTTTTCAGCTCTTAAATATTCACTTTTTAATATGAAACAATGGGGGTGGTTTGCATGCTAATCCTCTGTCTTTGCTCATCAAACCCATTCAATCAGTATATGAAATATAATGCAACACTAATACCTAATAAATCTACATTTCAGTCATGCAATCCAATACCAAAATTTGCTATCATGTCCAGTAAGATACAATTTTTAATTGCTTTCTGAATTGTCCTCGGGCACTTTTATTTGTAACTGGCATGCCTTAAAAGGAAGAGAAAAAAAAGGAAAACATGAGAATTACTTCTTTTTATCATGACATGCACAAAATTTATTGCTCCTTTATTTATCCACACATTTTAAAAGGTCAGCTGGGATCATCAATGGAGAAGAAATGCAACCCTTTCAAAGTAAGAAGGGTATAGCATCATGCCCTGTGAAAGCAGGGTGGGATTATTAATGCAACAGTGACTGAACTCCCACAAATGCAGTATGTCCATCAGAAGTTGCATGAAGTATCTTGAGAGCCTCTTGAGAGTATCTTGAAACACAATGACACCCTAGATTATCTTCTCCTCACTCCAAAGATAGATCTTTCTTAGCTCTGGCCATTTCATAGCTAAATAACCCAGCTGGTTTTATGCAAACTGTTGTAACAGTTTTTTGGAATTGTTTCCTGTCTGTAAATCTGTGATAATTAAAGAAAGAGTATGATTAACAAGGTCCATAGACTGTTTAAAGAGCAGATACACAGATCTGCTGATAACCTGAAGAACAGTTTTGCCTCACATTTATTTTAAGCCATTCAGTCATGCCACTATGCTTTCCCTCATGAATACATTTGTTCAATTTAAATCCCTCTGTAGAATTAATTTGTTTATTTTAAGTACTGTGCAGAACTAGATTATTAAGTTGGAGCATAGTTATTTTTCAGACAGATTCATGTCTGATCTAAAAAGCCTGAATACAGCTCTTACTGCAGGTACTCAAACCTCCATGACCTCAGTCCTGCTCTTCTGGTACTCATTTCAGAAGCTGATTCACTGCATATTACAGGCACTGGGATTTAAAATCTGCACGTTCTAATGATACTCACCTTTACATGGAGGGGTTGGAACTTGTAAAGTGTCCCTGCACATATTTGCATGCACATCTTTGCATGCTTACAAAATAAACTTAGTGCTTGAGAATCAGTTTCTAGAGAGTGGACACTTTTATAAGGAAAATAATTAATGCCACTGCATCACCGGTGCTATTTCTCAAAAGTATTTAACTATCTGCAAATGGTAAATGTCAAGATTTTGCCAGCACATCAGTGTGAAAAGAATTCACATGAAATCTTCATTAACAATGAAGGGGCTACACAGCCAGGAAAGAAGAGTAGGGATGATATGTATGGTTTTTTCCCCCATGTACACCTTGTTTGTGCTTTGCACGAAGGGCCTACAGATAAAAAGAAATCCCCTTTAACCTTCCAGCTGCCTCTACCATGCTCACCCAGTGTGGCAACACTGATGATGTAATTTGTGCAGCCCCCAGAATAGCACCTGAGCACTTTCTGTTGCTGTTCTTTCCATGCAGACAGCTGGTCATGCTCTTCACAGGCAGAGGGAGATACCCACGAGGAGCTAACAGTACCAGAAACGGAGCTCAGGTCTGAACCTATCCAGCACTGCAACTCTGTCCTCCTGCACAAGACTACGCTGATCCTGCACTAGCCAATCATTTTCTTTTTTGATTTACCTGTCCATTCAGCAAGAGACATGAGAGGCACCACACTGTATGGGTAGTGTTATGTTTGGAGACATCTATGATGCCAGTACTAGATCTTACATGCTGATAATCTAATGTACCTTTAAAATAAGTGGGCATCAAACTTGATGCCCAGGTGCACAAGCAAGTGATTCTGCACCTGCAGCATCTGCAACTTCACTTGCACAGAAAAGGGAGGCCAAACTAGGATTTCTGCAACTAAGGCTGAATGTGTTTCACAAGCAGAATTCTTAAGCATATTAGAATAAGCCCTGAGTTTGAACCATGAAATACCTTTGCAATGACACTTGTTGGCCTGATGTCTTGAACAACACAGTCTTCCAGATCTGTGCATAATTTTATTATTTGTTCTTTAGTAACAATATTTTCATCTTGAAGAATAGCTCTTGAAAGCTGGTTCTTAAAAGGAAAAGTTTAGAGAAAAATTTCTATATGGTTAAGAGTCCCATCTTAATGTCAAACAACATGTAACAAGTAACTCCTGGATTTTGGGGAGAAAACATTATCAAAATGACCTGGTATATAAATCAACAATGGTTTTGAGTATTTCTTAGTTGTAGACGTGCAGTGCAAGTGACACAGGAATAATAGCAAGAAACCCATTTTTGTGCACATCTGGATTCTGTTTTGGTTATCAAGTCCTCATTCCTGTTTGTCTGGAAGATCTTGTGGTACATTTTTAAGATGAGTTCGCAGAGGTTTCCAAGGGAACTGAGGGTTATGGTTTCTTTTTTTTTTTCCCTACTAGTCTGTGGTTCACTTTATCATAAAGGTAATATCAGTCAAATGTTCAAGCTTTTTGCAGTTCCTTTTCTTTATTGCTTTCCTTTTTTAGGTGGTAAAAAAAGATAAAAGAAGTAGCAAGCAATCAGAAAGTGTAGCAAAGGCTATATAATCAGTGAATTTGCTTTCCTTTATGTATTTAAAATTATTAATTTCTTAGGAACCAGTAAAGTAATCTCTGCAAAGCTATCTCCCACAGCACTTAAGTACTGCATTTTGGTTATGTTAGAGCAAACAGGACTCAGCAAAAAACAGTAGGTTGGCTTTAATATCAGGTTAGACAACTAAGCATAGCTCCAAGACACTTGCATAAGTATTCCCTGGTGCATGCTGCATCAACAGTAGTCAGGGAATTGCTTTGGTTTTGAAGGATACAAGCTCTGAGATTTGGGATATATACAGTACAGTTATATCATTCCAACACTGTTTGCATGAAAGTCAGTGAAAGCTTAGGTCACGACTTACTTGTAAACTAAAATTCTCATGTTCTTAAAAATAGTAGTAGGTCTATACTGTTCATCAATGCCAAGTTTGGTTTGTTTGCATGTGAAGAACTGAAGACCAAGGTGGAGGTATGGGCTAGTCTAATGTAGACATTTTTATCAAGCCTCACAATTTGCATGTATTTTGAAATCTGAAACAAATATTTGACTGCAGGTTATTGGGTCGCAGGTAGCCTTCAGTCACCGGGTATTGTTATTATAATAGAAAAATGGTAGCATTAGTTTAATGTATTGTAATAGCACAGGGTAATGATCCTTAGCTCAGTCGTTCTGAAATACCTTGACAACAGCAGTTGAAGTCAATGGGAGCATTGCAAGTGCATATAGAAGTGCAGTCTGCAGACCATTAGGCATAATTTCATCATGTCTTTATTGGAATAAAAATTGCACTTAAGCTTCTGCTGTTGTGTTGGCAATTTAGAAACACTCTATTTGTGTACATGAATTTTACAAAGACCCTCCGTTAAACTAGAGATTAAACTACTGTTAGGGTGCATGGACACGGGGAACTTACTTGCATCTAGTAAGAGACCAGCAACTAAAGATGTAAATGCCCAGAGTTGGTGGCATGAGACCAATATACACTTGTCGAGGCCTGGGTCCCCATTACATGCAAATAAAACCTACCTACATATTGAGCTGATCTACATACTGTCTTTTCAGTCTCAATACTGACACCCTAAGAGAGCAGAGGCATGTATAGAAATCTGCTTCCCCTTGAACAATTTCACAGGTCTACTTATTGGGGGAGAAATGAGATCTACACACAAACAGCCCCCTTGCAATCCACGCCTCTAAGGGTATGCTTTGTGCTAACTCACGTACTCATGTTTTTGCACAAGGTTTAAAACCAGACACAACCCTGCTAAGAAATGTCATAGTCTCCAAGCTATCATGTAATAGTTTACCACTGTCTCAACTGCACAGGGAATGTGCCACTTGCTTGCTAAGAAAAGAGGTTGCAGACATCCTTGGGAATTCCCAGCTGGGCACTGAGAAGCATCCTGGCTCATCTGTGAGGTCAGGCTGTGGCTGCCACAAGACAGCCCTGCACAGCCTTTCTCTCAGCAGAAACCAGTGTATGTGGCTCTGGACTGATGTAGCCTCTGATCCAGCTCCTGGCTTCCAAAAGCAACACAGTCTCTGAAGCTTGTCATCCTTTTGCTGGGGTTTCATTTTTTTCAAAATGCTCTTTCATTTTTGTACTGGAAATAAAACAAGTCAGAGAAAAATTTAAGTAATTTACCATTTTTCTGAAGCCTAGGGAGAAATAATGGCTTCTAATTTACTAGCTGACTTTTGTGAGAGCTGGCAAAATGAACACCATCCTAAAAATTCTTAACAACAAATGTGGTTTCAAAGAAAAAATTCTTAACAAAATGCTTTGCATTAGCAAATGCCAAGAAAGCAAAAGAAATTCCTCTAGAAAATAGCCTCATGCCAATGTCAAAAACATGACAAGACAGGAATAAAAGAAAATTACGTGAAAGTAAAAAGAAAAGGCTTAGCTTTGTGTGGTCTTTGGAGGATAGAGAAGATAATTGTCAACATCTTTATCATCTGGACACCAGCTATTTCTACTAGGCAAAAAGACAGGGCCCAGTGGCCCCAGACTGAAATATAGCACAAGGCCATTATGCATGTCCCCATTACTTGGTGGAACTACTTTCCATTTTTATCTTTCAGTAACACACTTGGGGGATGTTTAACACCTTCTGTATTGAATGTTAGCCAAGAGATGCCAGTAGCTGGGAGTCACTGGAGCCTGGGCAACAATGGACAACACCTGTAGCACTGCCAGCCTTTGCCAACTTGCTGCAAACTGCCTTCAGAGAGCAATTGCAATTTCTGAGTCTGACACTAACTCGGGAACAACCACATGCTTTGTGCAATGGGTCAATTTTATTTAGGGGAAAAAAACCCCAATAAATTCACACCACAACTCTTCCTGTTTGATCTTGTCAAAGCAAAAAAAAATCCACCAGGAAAAGGTTGTCCAAGCTCCTGAGGTGGGTGCTTAGTACTACTGCAACTCTGTCATCCTATATATGAGGACAAAACCAACAAAATGCTATCATAGGACGGCTGGCTCCATGCACAGAAAGTCAAAAGTAGGCTTGATTACATAGGAAGGCATCAGTTTGTTCTCACATTCTGAATATGTCATACCAATGGGGAAAAAATGGTAATTAGCAAGAGCTCCACACCATTTGGTTTAGCACAGCTGACTCAGCGCAAATGTCTCCATTTATTTCCTCCCCCTGTAAGGCCTCTGGCTCACACTGGTGGCTTCCCTCCTGTCTTATTCGCACAGCTGCTCTATTTCTTTCAATGGATCTCACCCATGCACCCGAGCCACCCAGCCAAATTCCTTCAATATCCTGCCCTTTTCTGAGACAGAAGTCCCCTTTCAGCTCCAAAGAGTGTCCTCTGTTAACATTAAAGAAAACGCAGTGAGTGTTAACTATCTTTCTCCCCTTTGGAGCCCTTCTGTCAGGGTGCCTCCTCCAGCAAACAGAGCACCAGACAAATGCCTCCTTTTGCAGTCGGGCTGAGCTTTCAGCTTCACCTTCTCCATCCCCTCCTCATTACCTCACTCTTCCTCCCAAGTGTGTCTTCCTTGCTCACCCTATTAAGACTTCCTTCTCCCCAACACCATCTATGTTCTTCCATCTGGGTACTTCTCTCAGCATTGTCCCTATCTCCTTTCTCCATGTGTGATAGGTTAATTTACTTTCTAGGCTTCTGTTAACCTTTCCTCTTGCCTTTCCAGGGCTGAAAGGCTCTACCTCAGGATACCTCTTGCTGTGCGCTTGTACAGCGCCTTGCATAATAAATTCCAACCTCAAGCTTCTCAAAACCATTATCAGAAATTCAAGCTTCTTGTCAAACCCAATGAAAAATCACACCGCTGTACAGCCGCTGAAGAACACGCGGGAAAGGAAGAATACAGAGAGCTGACCAGTCCTCATGGCTCTTTGCACCACCCTGCAGTTTCCCTCTATTCTGTACACTTAACCCTCAGTTGCAATCATGCACCTCAAAAGCCTACCAGAGTCAAGACAGTCTTATTTTTAATCTGAGCATATCACGGTTTAATCAAAAAAAATTTTGTGTGTGCCTACTACTTCTTATTTAATCTGTGAAATCCAGACTATAAAACCTGTTGGTGTAAAGATAAGCACTTTATTTAATATCCAATTAAATGTGGTCACCAGAGAAATCACAGCTTATGCAACTTTATCAGAAAAAGATTAATCTATTTCAGGCTTAACCCAAAATGTCATAAAAGAACTCATGAATTTAGATAGGAATCCACTTATTATCCAAAGACAGTTTCCTATTGAGTAAGAACAGTCTAAATTGCTGCCTATATTTATACTTGGCTAAATCAAATTTCTGTACTCAGTAGCTGTCATTGATTTTCAGGACAATTATCAAACAAAAATGATGAACAAACTGCAGGAACATTGCAGAGTCTTTTTCAGCCCCACAGCAATCATTAGAAAACGCACAGTCTGCTCATTGATAATGCTTTAAGGGCTGACAGGGTGACATCATCACATTTAAAAGATAGTTACACCGGTAAGGCAGAAGATTTTTTTTCTTTTTAGTATTACAATTTACCATTTTAAAGTTAATTGTATTTTGATTGGTGGTTGAAAACACACAGGCCACACGTAAGCTACTTTTTTCATATTATGTGATCAAACCCATGACTTTAAATAAGGAGGTAAACTGTTGAAGTTCTTAAAATTAAGCAGACTTTCTTGCCTGTCTAGAAGTTGATACTCTTCAGTTCATTAGCTGAATTTCCAAGAGAGTCTGAAAAAGGACGTTCCATTTCTATATGGTTTGATTTGTCTAGCTGACTTATTTTTAAAAAGTATTCTATATTGAAATTATTGAATGATAACTATTTGGTTTCATCTGTCCACATTAGTTATTACCTTTAGTAAGACATGTATTTCACAGAGAGTACAAAAAACTTGTTTACAAAGAAAAGGGCATAGGTGTACCAGCAGAAGTAGCAGAGCTGTGGTTAGCTGCTGGGGCACAGCAATTTTGATTTTTGTCTGCTAGGTCAGCCTGAGGCAACAGATTCAAGTGCAATGGCTAAAAATCAGTATTAAACAGAGATGCTTAATGACCTACTTAAAATGAGTTCAGTGGTCCAGCCCCACTCCACTGGGTGCAAAACCACCTATTTGTAGGTGTATAAAATATATCCTTTAAAACAGCTACAGGATTGTAACACACCTGGTTACAGCAACTTGCTGATCTGTATCTCTCCTCCTTTGCTGTAAATTCCTTTGTGGTATTCTACAGATGCCTTCCTGACACCCGATCCCGTCAGATCTTGGAAGCTAAGCAGGGTCAGCCCCGGTTAGTACTTGGATGGGAGACCTCCTGGGAATACCGGGGGCTGTAGGTTCTAG